>OZ022238.1:37878666-38113619 GCA_963978895.1 Erpobdella octoculata | reverse complement strand
ATATATATATATATATATATATATATATATATATATATGTATATATATGTATATTTGTGCTCTTGTGACGTTGTGTGCGCGTATAATTTTTTTTATCATTGATATATATATGTGTGTGTTTGAATATATATATATATATATATATATATATATATATATATATATATGAATGTATATGTATATATATATATATATATATATATATATATATATATATATATATATATATATATATATATATATATATATATATATATATAATTGTTATTTAGCTTTTTCCTATTAATGGTTTCAGATGATAGAAATTAAAAGAATAAACGTGATCTTGGTAAGAGAAATTTTAGTTATCAAAAGTTTTGTTAGAACTGTGCGAAATTCTACAAAGTGAGATAATTCAGATTTGAGTCAAGTAAAAGATTATATTTAACGAAGAATATTAAAGTTAAAATAAATTCGAGAAATATTGTGTTATAAATAACTTCGACTTTAACGTTACGAATCGCTAGAAAGCATATTCCTCTACGTTTACATTGGTGACCTTGACGTATTTACGCATTTTCATCCGTAAATATATTTTCTGAAGTTATTTGATCACAAGTGACCGAATTTTTTTTCTTTTATGAAAGAAGTCTGACGAGAAATTCATTGCTATGGGACAGGCTCTAGGCTATTCCGGAGAAGATTTAAGGAATTACGTCAAAGAGTTAAAGAATGAAGAAAGAGTTAGGAGATTAGAAGAACGTGAAGAAAAAAACAAGAACGGGAAGAGCGGGAACGGGAACGTGAACATGAAGAGCGGGAGAGACAGAGGCAGCACGAGTTAGAACTTAAAAAGTTGGAAATTGAATCTCAAAAACCAAAAGAGAGCAAGGGGTCAATGGATGGAACAAAGATTCCATATCCAAAGTTTTCGGAAGGTGACTACATGGACGCGTTTCTGCTCCGTTTTGAGGCATAACCACGGCAAATGATCATCCAAAAAAGGGTTGGGGAATGCTTCTGGGTTCTCTGTTAAGTGCGAAGACATTGGAAGTGTTTGGCCAACTCAGCGATAGTCAGATGCAGGATTAGGGGTCGGTAAAAGAGGCACTCCTTCGTCGTTTTGGGAAGTCGGCGGAAGACTACCGCATAAAGTTTCGAGAGTCAAAGCTTGAACCAGAAGAGACTTGGGAACAGTATCTAGTGCGACTAGATAGTTATCTCAGGCGCTGGGTGGATCTCGCGGGTACAAGAAACTTATTGTTTTTGTTTTTAAAAGAGCAGTTCTTTGGAAAGTATCCGTCGGGAATGGCTGAATATTTGTTGGAGAAAGAAAGCGGTGACGTCAATGAGTTAAGTCGCTGGGTCAACAAGTACAATCAAGCTCACCCAGACAAAAGATTAGCAAAAGTCGAAAACATAAGCAGGATTAGCGGAAATCGTGGTCAACCAGACATTGACTCGGGAATGGTTGGACCACGCTGTTACAATTGCAATAAGCTGTGCCATATGGCAAAGGATTGTCATCAAGTTGGACATTTGGCGAGGGACTGCAGTCAAGGCACTCAAGCAACTCCAGTCATGTGCCAAGCGCGTAGAGAGGCCACCATGACACCACCATGCAAAGATTCTGGAGTAGTGAATGCATGCGCGGCCATGGTGATGGAGAAAAGTTTAAATTAACCAGAGGGTTTGTGAACAAAAAACCGGTAAAAGTTTTGAGGGACACTGGCTGTACTGCCATAATGGTAAAGGAATCATTAGTGCACCCGCGTCAGATGAGCGGAAGAACAAGACCCTGTGTTTTGATCGACGGCACAGTTCGGGTAGCTCCAACAGCAGTGGTAAAAATCAAAACAGACTGGTTCAGAGGAACCAGAGAGGTTGTATGCATGAAAAACCTACTTTGCGATCTGGTGCTGGGAAATGTTGAAGGAGTAAGAAGTTTGGATGCAATGGCTGCAGGGAAACGCTTTGGCCGGAATCCACAGAAACCCACTCCTAACTACAACAACACACAGAGAAATAATCGGGTAAATTATAGAAAAACGTCGGCTAACTCGGATCTGTATCAAAGCAAGAAAAGAAACACGTGTGCCACTTCAAAGTTGGGAAATAAAGTTGAGGCAAAAGTTCAAGCTTTGAATCCGCCAAAAGAAAGACCAAGGCTCGATCTTCTGCCTAGAGGCCAACATGTAGGGGTGGGGAAAGATGAAAAGTTGAATTCGGCAATCTTTGGAGACGCCCGCCCTGTTGACCCAACACGCAGAAAGATAGAGATTGAGAATAGGTTTAAAGTAAACTACATCAAAGGCAAGGAAACATCGGTGCTGACTTTCTTAGTCGTCAAGGGAGTGACGATAAAATCAGAAACGCTGACGCGTTCCTTTTTTTCGAAGAGGGGGGATATGTAAGATGAAGATGGTTCATCTTACGTATTTTCGTGATATTTGTTCATTTTATTTTATTATGTGTGCATTTTTTTAGTGATTAGATATGTTTAAACAATAGTCATTTATATATATATATATATATATATATATATATATATATATATATATATATATATATATATATATATATATATATATATATATATATATATATATATATATATATATATATAAATAATATATATATTCTAGCCATCCTTTTTTGGGGATGGTCGGTGGCTCAGTTGGTAAGAGCGCTTGCATTTAGGCAAGGCGGTGTTGCCGTAGACACGTGGGTTCGATTCCTAGTAGAGTCTTACAAATAATTGCGTTATTTGTGGTGACAGTTAGTCATCCTATTTGTGGCCTCTCGAAACATTTCAACGCAATGTTTCACTTCATAAAATATATATATATATATATATATATATATATATATATATATATATATATATATATATATATATATATATATATATATATATATATATATATATATATATATATATATATATATATATATATATATATATATATATATATATATATATATATATATATAAAAGAACATGTCCTGACTGACTGACTGATAATCAACGCCGAGCTCAAACGCCTCATCCTACGAACGTGAAATTTGGAACTTATATTACTTTTATTGCGTAAGCATCCAATAAGAAAGGATTTTTGAAAATTTTGCTCCTGAGGGGAAGAAACTAGAAAACAAACTTTTTTCTAAAACAATGTATATCTCGAAAACCAAAAATGATGAGATTTTGAAATTTGGTATATGGATTCTTCTTGAAAAATAAAAAGATACGTGTTTCACCATTTTTTGAAAAATCGGTTTCCCGGACCTCAAATGTGGGTTGGAAAATTTGGTTATTCGGTTTTTAAAGTAGCTGCTACTCAAAAACTATGAATGCTACAGAAGTAAAAATTAGTATTTAGTTTCTACTCCGAAAATAATGAAATACGTGTTTTAGCATTTTTTGAAAATTTGGTTTCCAGGACTTAAATGTGGGGTGGAAAATAGAGTTATTTGTTTTTTAAAGTAACTGCTACTCTAAAACTGTAAATATCACAGATGTAAAAATTAGTATTTAGTTTCTATTCTAAAAATAAAGATATACGTATTTTACTATTTTTTTAAAATTTGGTTTCCAGGACCTCAAATGTGGGGTGGAAAATAAGGTTATTTGGTTTTTAATGTAACTGCTACTCGAAAACTGTAGATGCTACAGGAGTAAAAATTAGTATTTGGTTTCTACTCCAGAAATAATGATATACGTGTTTTACCATTTTTTGAAAATTTGGTTTCCAAGACTTCAAATATGGGGTGGAAAATAGGATTTCTTGGTTTTTAAAGTAACTGCTACTCAAAAACTGTAAATGCTACAAAAGTAAAATTTGTATTTAGTTTCTACTCTAAAAATAACGTTATACGTGTTTCACCATTTTTTGAAAATTTGGTTTCCAGGACCTCAAATGTGAAGTGGAAAAAAGGTTATTTGATTTTGAAATACTACAGATGTGAAAATTAGTATTTTGAAGTTTTGGGCCAAGATTTTTTACCAAGTATATAGACATTTTAGTGATTTTAGGGTGTTCAGACGGGCCGGGCTAAACCTGAAGTCAAGGTGGGACGGGCCGAAGTTTTTCATCAAGTATATAGAACTTCCAGGCCTGTAAAATGGGCCGGGCCCATATTAGACGGGCCGTGCCAGGCCAGGAATTTCGGTTTTTGAAACGGGCATGGCCAAGTTGTCGACGGGCCGAGCCGAGACCTAAAAAATTGATCCGTGCAGTTCTCTACTTTGTATGCACGGTTCAAATTCTCTAATTTCATGCGAGCGAAGCCGCTACGGGCACTGCTAGTATATATATATATAGGTATATATATATATATATATATATATATATATATATATATATATATATATATATATATATATATATATATATATATATATATAATTGTTATTTAGCTTTTTCCTATTAATGGTTTTCAGATGATAGAAATTAAAAGAATAAACGAACTCCGCCTCGCTATATGCGAGCCGGTAACCGGATAAAACAGAACATGATGAAACAGAACATGATAAAACAGAACATGATAAAACAGAACATGACAAAACAGAACAGTGAAAAAACAGAACAGTGAAGAAACAGAACAGTGAGAAAACAGAACAGTGATAAAGCAGAACATTGAACAAACAGAACAGTGATAAAACAGAACATCGCGTTTATTTTTTTCAATTTTTCGCAATAATAACTATAAATTGGTTTTATATAACTTTCATCTACTTCTTTGTATGTTTCCGTTGTCAGCTATTGATCCAGAGGAAATGTAGGAATCATCCTACAACAGATTAATTTGTGTTTGTGTTTGCTTTATATTCTTGTTGCGGTGCGCCGACGGTTTTTCGCTGATAACTTTTTTGTTTGATTGAATATTAAGAAACTATTTTGACAAAAGAACAAACTTTTTAAGCTGGGCCTATTCTAGTTCATTTCTTATTAAATGATCAAAATAATTTTCCCGTGAAAATTCACTCATGCAAATGTTGCGAACACATTAAAAACACATTAATGCCAGATACCAGTGTCACAGTTGAGAGACTTCTTACCAAATTATAGTTCGAACTTGGACTTCTAGATATATATTCTTGGTACAAAGTTGGTTATAAAAGAGATTGCTTATATAAAATATATATTTACACCTACAATTTCTGTGCAAACAGGGTGAGCAAGTTATATCCAGCAGTGATGAGCTTCAAACATCGAAAAATAATATTATTAACTACATTATCAAATACAACTTTAATTTTATGATAATAGTTTAAAATATTTCCGGGCGTTTTAACTTGGAGCAATTTGATCTTGGACATTTTGTATATCACGAACAAGTTGAAAAAATATACGCAATGTTCTGTTTTATCACTGTTCTGTTTAATCAATGTTCTGTTTCTTCACTGTTCTGTTTTCTCACTGTTCTGTTTGTTCACTGTTCTGTTTGTTCACTGTTCTGTTTTATCATGTTCTGTTTTATCATGTTCTGTTTTGTCATGTTCTGTTTTGTCATGTTCTGTTTCATCAGGGCCGTATTAAGGTGGAGGCTATGGAGGCTGTAGCCTCAGGCCCACCACCTAAAATAGGCCCACCACTGAAAAAATTAAAGTGCTAGCTTGAAGAACTTTGAAAACGTTAAATCCTCTTTTATAGTAATTTTTTAAAATGGTATACGGTCTGACGTTTTATTCGATAACTTTTTTATTTATTAACTTTGAGAAGCGAAAGTTATATTGTTGGATTTGATATTGAATTATCTAAAAACAAGCGTCTCGGATATACCCAGGACAGCAGTTTAAAACAAATTCGATTTTCTCAAAGAAAAGCCAATGTTGATTTTATGCAATTTTCGGCGGAAAATCGTCGTTTTTCGCTTATAACTTTTTTATTTGTTGAACCGAAGACAATCTAAATATACCATTCGATTTCATTTTTTAGACCCCATCCAACAATGTATAGCATAGCCCCAGGGCAAGCAATTTTTTTTTTAATTAGCATTGCCAGCCTCGAGGCTAACCTCACACACGTTAGAAGAGATCAGTGTAGAAGTTGATTCAGAATTTCCCGATGATGTAGGAATGTGGAAAGTTACTGATGGTTTGCGAGATTTTATCTGTTTAAAAGGAATCACAAGTTATCAAAACATTGAAAGCGATTTTAGCGCATCTGAAAATGTATTTCCTGGTGAGACATTTACACGTCGATGTTCAAAATCATTGTTTTTTTCGAGACCAAATGAATGGTGAGAAAATTCAACGAGATTGGCTTTGTTATTCTCCAAAAACTGGTAAATTATTTTGTGGTAACTGCAAACTATTTGCAAAAAATGACGAATCATCACTGTTAGCCACTAGTAGTTATTCTAATTGGAAAAATGCAGCTAGAGATTTATGTCGACATGAAGTTAGTGCTTTGCACAGAAGTTGTATAGAAAAAATTGTTTCTATAAAAACTACTGCAAAACAAATAGATAAAAGTCTTGTAGAGCAGCATTTATCTGAGAAAAACTATTGGCGTCAGCTACTGAAAAGGATTTTAAGTGTAATTAAATTATTATCATCGAGAGGTCTAGCTTTTCGTGGAAATGATGAGATCGTTGGATCTGTAAACAATGGTAATTATTTAGGATGTTTGGAGTTACTGACAGAGTATGACCCATTTCTCGCAGAACACCTCCAGCAGCACGCTAACAAAGGAAGAGGACACATATCATATTTATCATCAACAAGTTGTGATGAATTTGTTTTAATTATAAGTGATGAATTAATGAAACAAATCATAAAAGAAATTAAGGATGCTAAATATTATTCAGTGTCAGTTGACTCAACACCTGATGTTTCACATTTAGATCGATTAACACTGATAATACGATATGTTATAGTAAGCGGACCAGTTGAACGTTTCATAAAATTTGTTCCAATATATGAGCATACTGGCGAGAGCCTGGCAAAGATATTACTTACATTTCTAGAAGAGAATGGCATTAGCATTGCTAACTGCAGAGGACAATCGTACAATAATGCCTTCAATATGAGTGGAAAGTACAATGGTATGCAAGCCTGGATTCGTAAATCAAATAATTTGGCAGAATACATTCCATGCTGTGGACATTCCTTGAATCTTATTGGACAGAATGCAGTTGACAGTTGCCCAGTTGCAGTTTCGTTTTTTCAATTTGTTCAAAGCCATTTTACATTTTTCTCTGCTTTCACACATCGCTGGAATCTACTTATGTCTGGATTTACTATCAGATTAGAAACTGGACTTATGGTTCATATTTGGTCAACAATATTAGAAAGATTTAACAAAACAAGCAAATATCTTCAAAGTTATAAATTGGATGTTAGTACAGCTAC
Organism: Erpobdella octoculata; assembly: GCA_963978895.1. Taxonomy (NCBI): domain Eukaryota; kingdom Metazoa; phylum Annelida; class Clitellata; order Hirudinida; family Erpobdellidae; genus Erpobdella; species Erpobdella octoculata. The sequence goes on along the minus strand of OZ022238.1, from coordinate 38,106,283 downwards.
CAAAATGTTGAAATTCTTAAAAACTTTTATTCAACAGCTTCGTTCTCAATTTAATGAAATAGAAGAGAAATGCAAAATTATATACAAAAATGAGACTTATCATGAAGAACATAAAAGACAAATCAAGAGAAACAGGACATGGGACTATCATGATGCAGATGCAGAGGATGTAGATGCCGGATTGTCACTTTCAAACAAATTTAAAATACACACATTTCTTCCTATTATTGACAAGTTATTATCTGCAATGAGTCAGAGAATCTCTGCGTACTGTCTTATCGACGACAGATTTGGTTTTTTTGTCTCATGTTAATACCTTAACATCTAATGATTTGCGAGCCAAAGCTGCACATTTAGTAGAAATATACCATGAAGACCTTGAGCCTCAGTTCTCAGATGAAATTGTTCAGTTTGTTGCATTGTTTAAACAATTTAGCGATGAAAGTAAATCTATTGAAGAAAATTGTTTAAATGAAAGTGGAGAACTACAAATGTTTTTATTTATAAATAAACATGGACTTGTTGCTGCTTTTCCAAATGTTTCAATTGCACTGCGAATGTATCTATGTTTAATGGTGAGCAACTGCAGTGGCGAACGTTCATTCTCTCATTACAAATGATTTAAGATCAACTATAGGCCAAGATCGTTTAAATGCCTTATCTCTGCTGTGCATAGAAAATAGGTTACTTCAACAACTTGATTTTGATTCTGCTATTGACAAATTTGCCAGTCAAAAATCCCGGAAAGTTATTGTATAATAACAAGTGTTTAACGCAAATATTAACTGAAAGACTCTTATACATTTTATTTTTCAAATTCATAGAAACTGATTTTTTACAAATTATTCACGTTTCGTTGACAAATTATATTCTTTACTTTTATAAGTTTTTTTTTATATATTTTTCCATTGTAAATTTTTTTTAATGATAATTACTGAAAGATTTTTGCATGAATATTATATATAAAAAGTATTCAACTTTTTTGAGTTGGTCAATGAAAACTTGTATAGCGCTTTTTATGAGACTACTCTAGTGCATTCAGATGTCAACTTTCTAATTAAGTACGACCTAGCTGTAATCAGAAATGATGGTGGGGTAGAGGTTACCACTAAAGAAATGAAATTAAGAAAACAAATCCATTGAATTTTTCAATCGTAAAAATGAATTTTTGTTAAAATAGGCCCACTCCAAATTTGTAGCCTCAGGCCCACTCGTTCCTTAATCCGGCCCTGTGTTTCATCATGGAACCCTTGGATTTGTAGGGAAACTGATTACGGGCCTTGGATGACGTTGGTTTTTCCATTATGTTAGATCTTCACTGAAGATCTAACATAATGGAAAAACTGAGGCAGATAACAAGCAAACTTGGACCGTTTAGGCTTCCATTGAGGCATGGATTGCTTCGTGATTTGTCTGTTTAGTAAGAACAATTATTAAAAACAAATTTTAAAATGTTCCTACACGTCGCTGAAGTTAGCAACGGTAGCCAACTTTGCCTGCATTATACCTAGAAAATTCAAAGCTGTTGCATTTTAATATATTTGAATAGATAATTAAAAAACAAAACGATCTGTACTAGTTTCGAATAAATGCAACAATTATTAACGAAGTTATATGATAAAAACTATACCGATTAAATCGGTCGTAATATCTCTGTTTACATTTTACTCGCTTGGCGAATAAACACCGTGGCATGATAAATTCCAAATTGCTGTATATTTTTAGATGGAAAATTCAAATTTGTGACAGCTCAATAAAATTAGCATATTTAGATAGATAATTCAAAAACAAATCAATATGTAAAAGTTTCATCGAAATGTAACAAGAATTAACAGAGTAAATCAGTAAAAACTGATTGAGAAATCGGTTCCTAACTTTTCACGCATTTAACATGAAAAATTGCATTTCGGATCGGGCCCCCGTTAACAATAAAGTCATTGAAATTTTAAGAAATGAACTAGAAGTTGAGTTACTGCAGCTTTATTGCAACGTCCACCCTTTGGAGACCGTTGCTTCAGAGGCTAGGAAAGCTTAACAAATTATAAAAAAAATTGTGAAAAATAAAGTTTTAACGGTTTACTTGTTTTTCTCATTATTACAGAAGCCGGATAAAATAATCTTTTCACAGTCATTATTTTACACCCACATTAAATCATACTTTTGTTAAAAGTTTTTTTTACAGTGCTCAAATTATGTCTTTACGTATGTATCGTGTGTATCACGTGTATGGTGTGTATCGTGTGTATGGTGTGTATTGTGTTTATCGTGTGTATGGTGTTTATGGTGTGTATGGCGTGTATCGTGAGTAAGTGTGTATCGTGTGAATATGTCTATCGTGTGCATCGTATGTATGGTGTGTAAAGTGTGTATGGTGTGTATCCTGTATATTCTGTGTATCGTCAACCCATATTTACTAAATTAAAAACTCCTTCCCGTTATTCAATTTTTCCCAAATTGTGCACACAAGTTTAGTTTCTATGACATTATCTAGGGTGGAAGTTCTGAAGCTCTAACATGCTAACATTTAGTTTAATTACAGTTTTTATTAATCTAGAGATATATTCCTTGACCATGGCAATCTGAAAGTCTCCAAAAATGTCTTGGATAACTTTCCAAGACAACTAATTAGATTTGAAAAACTGTAACTAAAGTAATTTTTTACAACGCTTAAATTAACTTCCAATGTTCGATCACCGAAGTTACGCAACGTCGAGCTCGGTTAGTACTTCGATGGGTGACATTATATACATTATTCCGTTTTTAAAATTGATTGATTGATTGATTGATAGATTGATAGATTGATTGATTGATTGATTGATTGATTGATTGATTGATTGATTGATTGATTGATTGATTGATTGATTGATTGATTGATTGATTGATTGATTGATTGATTGATTGATTGATTGATTGATTGATTGATTGATTGATTGATTGATTGATTGATTGATTGATTGATTGATTGATTGATTGATTGATTGATTGATTGATTGATTGATTGATTGATTGATTGATTGATTGATTGATTGATTGATTGATTGATTGATTGATTGATTGATTGATTGATTGATTGATTGATTGATTGATTGATTGATTGATTGATTGATTGATTGATTGATTGATTGATTGATTGATTGATTGATTGATTGATTGATTGATTGATTGATTGATTGATTGATTGATTGATTGATTGATTGATTGATTGATTGATTGATTGATTGATTGATTGATTGATTGATTGATTGATTGATTGATTGATTGATTGATTGATTGATTGATTGATTGATTGATTGATTGATTGATTGATTGATTGATTGATTGATTGATTGATTGATTGATTGATTGATTGATTGATTGATTGATTGATTGATTGATTGATTGATTGATTGATTGATTGATTGATTGATTGATTGATTGATTGATTGATTGATTGATTGATTGATTGATTGATTGATTGATTGATTGATTGATTGATTGATTGATTGATTGATTGATTGATTGATTGATTGATTGATTGATTGATTGATTGATTGATTGATTGATTGATTGATTGATTGATTGATTGATTGATTGATTGATTGATTGATTGATTGATTGATTGATTGATTGATTAATTGATTGATTGATTGATTGACTGATTGATTGAAAACTAAAAATCTTATATATAAAAATGAAATGTTTGTTTGTTTGTTTGTTTGTTTGTTTGTGTGTTCGGACATAAAATGTAAACGGCCGAACAGATTTAATTGAAATTTGGCACACTTATGTATCTTATTCAAGCGGTGGTTCCTGTAAAATTTTAAATAAATTGGTTCTTCCGTTGATGTTTTATGAACAAAAAACGTTTTGGTCAGCGGTAGTAAGATGGAGTAAATTTTTTTTCTACAAAATAAAAATAAATTAATTTATAGTTAAATTATACAAAATATTTTTAATTTTTTTTCTTAAGTTTTAAAGGTTTTAAATATAAATATTAAATTAAATAAATATGTGTGTTGTTTAGTGCCGCCCATAGATATCTATGGTGAAGCCGGATACCTTTGTTTTTATTTCATAGAGCTCATTGAGGCTCATTCTTTTCCGAACCTCCGATACGACAGCTCTGCTATCGGTAAACTTTATATTTGATTTTAGCAACTTATTTTTTAAATCTAGATAACTTTGGATTTCAGGACTAATCAATAAATTGCAGGTGGAATTTCTTCTATTTAGAGATATTTTGTGCTTCACAAAAAGAGTTCCAGACTTAACAAATTAAAATTAAATCAAATTAGAAATTCATTGTTCATATCTCCCATTCAATAGTAAGTGGCAAAGCTTTGGTAATTTGTTTTTAGTTTTTAAAATCATGATTTACTGTGTATCTTTCAATTTGTTTCGTTTGTTGCATTGCACGTGTTTAATTATGTTATATTATTATTAATTATTATAAGAATATCATTATGCTCTAACATTTTGTGTTTTACAAAAAGGAGTTGCAGATTGGAAAAATAAATTTAAATTCATTGTTCATATATATCGTTCAAGGCTTCTGACTTCAATTGTTCCTTATCTAATATTGTTGAGCGACGAGCTTGCTATCAGCCTATCGGTAAATGAGAATTTTTTTTGGGCAGGTAAGTTTTTTTTTATGTGATGGCATTACAACCATTATTATTCACGAGTAGTTATGACTATAAGATTATGAATTAATTTATCGGTCTTATTTTATTTTTTACTTTTCAGAGGAAATTAGAAAATTACATTTTAAAGAAAATCTTACATGCAACACCAATTTATTGTAAAAGTTTCACTGATATATGAGGTGCATGAAATTTGAAAGAAATGAAAGCAAGTGCAGTATTTTTGTGTTTCAACAAAATCATGAACAAAGTTCTCAAGCCAGCCTATCAATCTGCTGCTGTTTTGTTCAATTTATAATTGCATCATTTGCTAAATAAAAGTGGTACTCTTCGATTGTTCCAAATTGATGATCTCAGAAAACTCTCGGAAAATTCATTAAGTTAATGCTTTGAAGGTTTTTAATATTATTATTACTTCATGTTTTATTTCAATCTGTGTTTTATATCACATTTTTCAAAGCCACGGGTCAACATTTATTAACATGCCACATGTAGCGTTATATGCTTTCTGTAGACATGACACTTAAAAACTAAGAACAACTCAAAAACTAAGACTAGCGATTTTTCGAAAAGCAGCTTTTGAACAGTGTGTGATAAATCTATTGTAAGCATTTATAATCTTACAAGTATTTAAAATAAATATAACCTGTTGAGATATATGAGCGGATTTTAACATTATTGCAGCCGTTAACTAATAAATTCTTTTTTTTTCAGCTTCAGTCAATCATAATAAGCCTTTGCAGAAGATCACACTTGCAGAGTGGAACCAATACATTAAAGAACACTAATTAAAATTGAGGAAGTTCAGACGTAACTAAACGAGCAAACCAAACAACAATGTGTTAACGAGAGAAAAGATCAATTTTGATGACTGTGCACAGCATTCCGCTACAGCCCATCTAAGCCACATTGGGAAGGCTCTAAAATTTAATGGAGGAACAGAAGAGCGAAAAGAAGAGCAAGCTGGAGCGGTAAAGCGTAAAAGCAACCGGGATCGGGAAAAGTAAAAGAGACCGGGGCCGGAAAAGCGACCGTGAGCAGAAATGCGACCAGGAGTGAGAAAGCGACATGGAACGGGAAAGCAAGCGGTTAAGGAAACGGGAGCCAGAGAGAAAACGATAAAAAGCCTTTAAAATCCCCGGGTAACCCAGCTAGTTATGAAATAATAATTAAATATTGATTTAAAATAAATGGGTGCCTTAGTCGCCTTACGACTACGTGGTACATAGAGATTTGTGAAAAACCCTCTGGTAAACACTTAAACACGGTTTGCTTGATGTCTGACAAATTTGCGTTTTCTTATTTTGTATCAACTGAGTTGACTAAGTAACTATGGCTACCTTTCAAGAATGTCTACTGTTTGCTCATTGTTCGTGTAATTTGGTTTTTAGTTTTAAATAAGTGAATTGTTGAATACATGCTCGTTACATGTTCTTTCAATATAATTTACTTCTTCAATAAATTAACGTTGTATAATTCTTTAGATTTTTTGGTTTGTAAAATGAGTTAAAATATGTCGTTTGTTTATTCTATTTTACTCTGGTGTTATTTACGCCATTTGTTCTTTGTAGTTTTACGTCTTAATAATAATTATAATAATAATATTATGAATTATCCTTAACAAAAAAATTTATCAATTAATGAATATAAATGTATTTGTTTTTTTTTTATAAGATTTCTGACTTGAGAATGTTATTTTTGACATCGAATTATTTATTTTTCTTATTTTTACTTGTTATATTTTCATGTCGACATTTATTTCATCGTTCACGGGTGATGAGCGTTTCTCATACAACAATGCCTCCCATCATTCCACTGCTCAAACTCTCAATATTCTCTGCAAGTTCCGTCTGTTACGAAACGGTACTCCTTGTTTTCGTCATCATCGATGAAAGATAGGAAGGCAAAGTAAAAAGAAACAAACAAACAATTAAAGAAAAGAAATATCTCAACTACAAGAAACAAAAGGTGTAACTAAACGGACAATAATTAAAGCAGTCGCCGCCTACTTTTTTGTTCTTAACGCAGAGTCATTAACAAAGCCGAACGCAATAGAGCAGTTGAGCGTCACCTTAATTAAATACAAAATCAATGTCGCCGTCATTTCAGAAACCCACCTAGCATGCGGACAATGTTGTTCGCATCAACGACTACGCGATATTTCGAAGAGACTGCAGGGGCGGATGCATGGAGGGTCCTGGGAGGGGGGTCCGAACCTCCCCAGTAAACATTGTAACCACTTTGTAACGTTTCTTAGCCGTTCATTTTCGGTTACAAGCAACGCGTTTCTTTTCGGTTGTTTTGCTCATCGGCTGTGCGTTAAAGAAACGTTTCCTGAGTAACGTTTTAGAAACGTTTCCCGTGTAACGTTTTAGAAACGTTTCCCGTGTAACGTTTTAGAAACGTTTCCCGTGTAACGTTTTAGAAACGTTTCCTGTGTAACGTTTTAGAAACGTTTACAATGTAACGCTTTAGAAACCTCCTCTATTATTTGCTCATGCAAATTATTATCACTTCAAATACGTTCATCAATAGACAAAACTGAAACAATATTTGCAAATTTATAAAAAAGTTTATTTAAAGAAAGTCTTTTGAGCTCTATATAAATGTCATTTCTTCTCCTTGCGGTTCAGCCTCTCATGTGCAAACTTTATCCACTTCTTTGTCACAACCTCAATTTCCTTGGCTGACGAATCGTGGAAGCGTCTATTGGTTTGGAGAGTTTCTGAGAAATAGTTTAAAAAAATAGTTGTTAGATATCTAATATTTTTAAAATGACTTTGCTAATAGTTTAGTTAAGTTAACTAATGATAAGTTCTTTGAAAAAGGTGCTTTCCATTTTTCTTTTACCACCACTCCCTTTCCAATTGAACTTTTCAGCCAGCCCATCATCCATGGTGTACCGGAGCAGCCTACGACACGCCTCTGCCATTGTGTCACCCCCAAGCTTTTGTAAGTCAATCACCTATACAAATGTTTGAATTTATGATAGTGATAACCTAATACAAAAATTTTAGATATCTAAGTACATGCTGTAATTGACTTACCAGAGCATCAAATAATTCTTTAGATTCTAATTTTGAATCCAACTGGTCAAATTGTACCATGGAGTGCATGGGGAAATGAACGTTTTCCGGAACTGCCGTATTAACTGCTGTCGTTGGCGGACTAACAAGAAGAGCCAGATTACTTTTAATTTCTTTCAAAACTTCCCATATATTAGTAAACTGTCCAACAACATATCTGCTAAATTATCGGCTCTAATTTTATCTAACTGCTCTTCATATTGTAACAAAGTTTCGATAAAAAAATCTAACTGATTATTATAACACAACGAATTTAACTGATTATTATAACACAATGAGAATGAACTAAACTCGTTAGATGTTAGCAAATGCAGACAAAACACGATAGATTTACTGAAACAACAACGGCGTGACCTCACAACAAACAGATTTTTCGCGCACTTTCAGACTATATATAAGTTGTTCGTAATTGGTATGGAGGCGGAGCTTACCAACTTGCCAGCCAATGTCAAAGAGCCTCAACTTTGGCTTATTTACATTACCTCATTCTTTTAACAAAAAGATTATGTTTCTTGTCAAGATTTAGCAAGAATGAACATTAGGAACAAGAAACAAACAATATTAGTTCTGTGAAAGGCATTAAACAAGAGCCAGATTTAGCTCCTTGCTTTCTTTCCAAAGTGTTATACCGGCAGAAATTACACCTCCTGGTAAAGGGTTCGAAGTTAAAACTCAAACAGTTTATGAAAAAACTGCTGATGGGGAAGAGTGAAAGGTGTCTATGACTACCCATACCCACGGGTTGGTAGACACTTGTGACATCAAGCAATTCGCTGGTCAAGCAAGAAGAATGTCTCACCTGAGAATATGGCCATTTAGATTATGTCAGTGTGAATGAAAGTGAAATGTTTACAAATGAGTATGACCACGTAATGATAAATCATGGTCATATTCTTCGCAAGAGGAAACATGATTTTGTACTCCCTTCAATGCAACATCACTCTGCTAGTTTTGCTTGTAATTTTATTATTAGAATGCTCTTCTATGACTCTTACTAACCTAACTTCTTTCAACTCTATTAGCTGATTCAATAACGTTATTCTATTATTATTGTCTAAAATTAACTATTGCCAGTCATTATAATTAGCGGAATATTGAATGTTCGTTATAGACTAGACAGACTTTCTTTTAATTTCTTGTTTTTTTGCTTATTTTTTATGATTTCCTGCGTTCTGTCAGGTCTTTTCTTAAAACACGAATGAATAAATAAAATAAAAATTCACAAACAGCGCAGGGGTAGTAGTGCAGCAGGAAGCAGAGGTTTCAAATGGTTTAAAAATCTAATGTTTCGAATTGATTGGTGATTTTTAACCAGTATAGTTTGTTTTGTACCTTCAAATTATTTCTAACACAAGAGCTGTAGAAGCGAGTCGTTAATTAACTTTTGATTAGCATCTTATCTCATCCCAGGCGACTCGTTCGACGCTCTCAGTGAACCGATGAGATAGAACAAAATCTAGGAAAATATAATACGACACAATGCAAATACCATTTATTAAGCGTCTTTATTAAATGCTTTTTAGCAATTGAGTTTTATAAATAAACAAACACTTTACTTTTTCTATAAAATTATATATGCTATAAAAGATTTTTATATTATCCGTAATAATAAAACCATAGATATCTATGAATAAAACAAATCGTTACATTTTGGCTGCATTAGAAACGTTGTAGTAACTTCTTTTTAATCGCAAATTACATGTTACTTTTACGTTACATTGGAAACGTTGCAGAAACGTTTCTTTTTAGTCGCAAATTACATGTTACTTTTTCGTTACATTGGAAACGTTACAGAAACGTTTCTTTTTAGTCGCAAATTACACGTTACTTTTCCGTTACATTAGAAACGTTACAGAAACGTTTCTTTTTAGTCGCAAATTACACGTTACTTTTCCGTTACATTGGAAACGTTACAGAAACGTTTCTTTTTAGTCGCAAATTACATGTTACTTTTACGTTACATTGGAAACGTTACAGAAACGTTTCTTTTTAGTCGCAAATTACATGTTACTTTTTCGTTACGTTGGAAACGTTGCAGAAACGTTTCTTTTTAGTTGCTTTGGGCCAGGTAACCTTTTCATAACCAGGTAACTGAAAAGTAACGGACAAGGAACGTTACAAAATGGTTACCATGTTTACTATTGATTCGACCACGAAATTATTAGTGATTTCATGTATACAGAAGCTTCCTGTGAGAAATTCTTTTGCATGAGCGGGACAGAATTTGATTTTTTTTACTGGAATTGGTAGTCAATGTAATTAACGCAGTATTGGTGCAATATGATTGCGATAGTCAATGTTTTTAAAAATCCTAGCTGCAGCTTTAAAGACGTTAAAATTAGCCCTCGTAGTAGGCTGTGAAATTTTATTGAAAATTTTACATACGACAGCAACCCTTCGACTTTTCCCGTTCATCAGCTTTTTTGGAAAAAAAGTATGATTCTTCGAGAAACAAAATTGGAAAAGTACCTGTGATATTCCCCCACCCCGCCCATTACTTTTTTTTAAATTTAATATTATGAAGAAAAAATGTGTTGAAACGTCTGGGCCATTTGAACATCTTGCCTCTCCCATAGTTTTGCTGAAATGACGTTTCTGGATTCAACTTGAGTTGCAGTGGTATAAAGCTAGAAAATGTGCTTTGCAATCAATTTTTAGTTCTTTGGAGTTTTAGTATTGGAGTTTTTTATATTAATTGAAAACACTAAAAGTAAATAATGTTTTTATCCGCAACGGTGACGCGCACCAAGTTCTTGTTTTCGTTTTCATTGAAAAAGTTGAAAGCAAATGAGAATATTCATTATTTAATAAAATATTTGATTTAAAAAAATTAAATTATGTTACTAACCAGTTTGAGTGTCTCCTCTATTAAGAACCAGTACAAAATTGATTAATAGTGCCAACTCCAGATCCACAGCTATCCAACTTGTCAACAGGTAACCGTCAACAGCTAACCATGGACCAAACTTTATCAAATCGCCAAGGTAAACAGAGCTCAAACAAGCACGTTTCATGAGGGCCACGTTTGTCAAATCTGATAATATAAGTTTGTTATGATTTCAGATTAATCGAAACTGCGAGTGAGCTAACACTCACTGCAAAGTACAAAATGTAGATTGTCTAAAAGAATAGTTTATCTTTTAATAAGTTCAAAATAAACAAATAATTTGTTCTACCGGAATGTCTGAAATAGGCATCTTGTAGCAAAACATCAAACACATTTAAATGGTTTTAATTTCATGTGTTTGACACTAATAAAGCTAAAAAATTGATCGCAATAAATTTTTTTTTGAGATTTTTTTAGAAATAGTAACTATATTATTAAATTTAAGTTTATACTTCTTGATATAGGAATATTAGCTCATTAATACTACCGGAATGTCTGAAATAGGCATCTTGTTTAGAAGTGTTTAGAAGACTGTTGTCAGTGTTTTTTTATTTTATATACTTATCATTATCAAAAAAAGTTGCAACTAAGCTTGGCTGGATCCAAGAGTTATGTGAAACTCCTTTGTGGCTGCGTCAATGAACTGCTCAATGTTTTTTACACGATTTGTAGATGAAAGACTACAATAACAAATCGTGTACAAAAATTGAGCAGTTCATTGACGCAGCCACGAAAGAGTTTTACGGATTCCTAAGTTTCTACAAATAGTTAAAAACTGCCTGGCCAAAACGGTATTTCTCAACAAACTGCATAACGACAGTTATCAGAATTTAAAAAACTAAATACAAATTTCAAGCTCTCATTACAAATTTCTTGGATCCGCCGCTGCTTGCTTGCTCATTACAAACTTTTATTTTTATTTCTGTACAAACTCGTGTTTTCTAAATTTGAGTGCATAGTTATTTCTTTTGCATTGACTGAGAAACATTTAAACTGCGTTTTAATAAAGTGGGTATATCTACTAAATTAAGACAAATTTTTATTATTTTTTATTTTTCTGCAAAAAAATAACTATACACTCAAATTTAGAAACAACAATTTGTTGTATTTAAATTTATTCTAATTAAATCAGTTCGATTTGTTTAACCAAACTTGAAAAAGCACAATGGTGAAAGTTTTGTAAACAAGAAAATCGATCGAAAATCTGAGTTGTACCGGTTTCTCTCCATTGTTATTTTCAAAAATGTTTCAGAAAATTTCAGCCCATGGGTTCAGTCGGTCTCAGACTTATTACCAGCCGAACAAATACTTCTATAAAAATTTAACAAAAATTAAATAAAAACAAAACTAACTTACTAGTTATTGAAGAAATATCAACTGGTTTTTGAATCTAAAAGAAAAACAAACTGTCGTCAAAATTTTTCAACTGAAAATTTTTGTTTAATGATTTTGTCCAAAATGACTGAATTTAAAATAAAATAAAAGTTTTAAATAAAAGTTGTTTAGAACCATCCTGAAAGCTGACAAATTCCAGGATTGGGTTGTATCTGCTGCTGGTTAACAGAATCTTTGAAAGATTCGATGCCAATTGATGTAAATTAAACATGCGCTAATTAAACTGTTTATTTAACCAACAAAAAACAAGCTCTATGTAAAAAAATATTTTTTATTATAAATCACGCCCTTATACATTTTTGCTTCAAAAAATAGCTGATGACCGGGGCAAAAATAGTCGTATGTACATTTTCTAAAACTTTCTCCATATTAAATTTTTTTTTAAATTATTAACCAAAATGAGCAAAAATTTATGTTTAAACCTCAAAATTCCTGCAGTTTGGAACGTAGGAGAGCATAAACGGATGTTGATCAAACAGCTGACAAGTACTGGGGTTTTTACGATAATTAAAACTGACGCAAGATTTGTTGAAAGTGCACAGATGAGCGCAGAGAAGCAATGGATTAATGCATAAATGTTGAGTTGAAGGAACAGACAATTTTATCTCTAAGCCAGCATCCATAGAAGCGCAAGCTGGTTTTTCTGTGCAAGTAAAAACTTCAGTAAAACTTTTCAAGTAGCTTTCTAACCCACCAGGAAGTTGTAATAACAAAATCCATGTCAGTAATCCGAGCATAGCTGTTGACTACTTTAATATCCCCCTGCAAATAAATTTTTTATATTGATAACCCTGCAATTTTTTTTGAAAGTCGGTTTTAAATATATTAAAATTATTCATGATACAGTCCATCTGCATCTGAACACAAAGAACTTTTGTTATCGAATACAAAAGAACTTTTTTTAATTTATTTGATGGATTGTAAGAGTTATCTATTGATAACGATTCACTGTTTGAGAAAGAATCACTTATTTATAGCTTCATTTTTGCGCTTATTATTTTCTAAAAATAATTTTTAGAGAAATTATAATGACAAAGACGATAATAATGATCTAATAGTTATAAGGATCTTATCATACACATTATAATGTGAAAGATAGAATCCCTGTCGTGATCGTCTCCGCACTGTTCGTCTTAAACATTATGTCCCAACGTATCTATCGTCTTTTTACCGTTTATCAATATCTCCAGTGCAGTTGAACGGCGTGTGCTTTTCAAACGTTTCTTTTCAGCTTCACTCCTTATACGTGTATATGCGTGTGGTAGCGGTAGTAAGATGTACGGGTAGGTTTTTACCCCTCCGTTTCTTATCCGATCAAACTAAAATTTTCTTCATAATTTATATCGCGGTACATTCAAAACTATTTAATTTGCAACACATTCTAACTACTTGTTGGTTTTTATGGCTAAAAATATCAGAAAATTAGAGTCGGATACAAGGGAGAATCCTTGAAGTCCCTTTTGCTGTAAAAAAACCCAGCACCATTAAGTGTTTTACAGGCAGTTACATGGTCCAAACGCCTAGGCTTAGCGATTTACCTAAAGAATAACAGTGGCTACAACCAGGGGCGTCATTTCAGCAAAACCTTGGATGAGAGCAAATTTTTTTTAAACCGGTAGAATCCAAAATTTTATCTTTGTAATGCTATACATTTCTTCTCAAAATAGAAAATAATTAATAGCCGTGAGGGCAGTGGTAGATAATTTTCCAAAAAAAACAAGAATCTTATACATTTCTATATATATATATATATATATATATATATATATATATATATATATATATATATATATATATATATATATATATATATATATTGATATATATATATATATATATATATATATATATATTGATATATATATATATATATATATATATATATATATATATATATATATATATATATATATATATATATATATATATATATATATATATATATATATATTTAGCGTAGCGAGGTATAAGATTTTCTGTAATACACGCTCTGTAAAAAATACATTTGTATTCGCCGTTTAACACTTTTTTACAAAGACTTTCCAGCTTTCGTTTTTCACGTAAATAAAGACTAATATCCTTGTTCATGGTTGCATATTTATTAGCCAACTGGCCAGTTTCGCACTCTGGACGGGTGCGAAAGTGTGGAGGATTGGTATGACTGCCTGGTTTCTGTTGATATGACAACCTTTTCCCACCTCACTCACAATATAACCGTTCGTCGTAAGTAATTATGCGGAAGCGACAGTACTTATGTTAAATTATACATATCTTTTATATAAATCTTGTAGATTTATCTTATATGTTATCATAACTAAGTTACATATGCTGTTTGTAGTTATCCTTGCTGAGTCATGCAATTTACAATTCCATAATGCTTTTATTCTTAGACATTGTTTATTTACTTAATTGATTGTATATGATGTAATCCCTGTCTTAAAACTTCATGTAATCTCATTTGATTTTTTAACGTCTATTTACCTTACTATAGCATGATTGCAATTGAAATTAAGTGTGTGTATCTTTTATATTTGATGTAATGCCTATGAAATCATAAGAAGTTAATTTTAGTTATAATAGTTTAGCTTAAGTTGTCCTGTAATTCACGATATATTCCATAATATCTGTATAATTTTATGTCTGTTTAATTTTACTTTGAAACGTCTATTTATGTATAAAACGTAATAATAAGAACAATATTATTCCTTAAATTTGAAGACAGTTAATTTTAGTTATAATATTATTTTTTAATTGTTCCGAAATTCATAGTACATTCCATAATATCTGTATAATTTTATATCTCTCTAAGTTAACTTTTAAACGTCTATTTACTTTTCTATATCATGTTTACATTTTAAAATTAAGCCCTGATGATGACAAGTTAATGTCGAAACTGACCAGTTGGCCAGTTGGCTAATAAATATGTAACCATGAACAAGGATATTAGTCTTTATTTACGTAAAAAACGAAAGCTGGAAAGTCTTTGTAAAAAAAGTGTTAAACGGCGAATACAAATGTATTTTTAACAGAGCGTGTATTATAATATATATATATATATATATATATATATATATATATATATATATATATATATATATATATATATATATATATATATATATATATATATATATATATATATATATATATATATATATATATATATATATATATATATATATATATATATATATATATTTGTAAGACTCTACTAGGAATCGAACCCACGTGTCTACGGCAACACCGCCTTGCCTAAATGCAAGCGCTCTTACCAACTGAGCCACCGACCATCCCCAAAAAAGGATGGCTAGAAGTCCCAGTCTTTCGGAGCTACTTAACATTAGACTACGACTATGATAGGCTCAGAACTCCTTATTTCGGTTCGACAACTAGACTGCTGCCAGATAGATAATTTATGAAGTGAAACATTGCGTTGAAATGTTTCGCGAGGCCACAAATAGGATGACTAACTGTCACCACAAGTAACGCAAATATTTGTAAGACTCTACTAGGAATCGAACCCACGTGTCTACGGCAACACCGCCTTGCCTAAATGCAAGCGCTCTTACCAACTGAGCCACCGACCATCCCCAAAAAAGGATGGCTAGAAGTCCCAGTCTTTCGGAGCTACTTAACATTAGACTACGACTATGATAGGCTCAGAACTCGTTATTTCGGTTCGACAACTAGACTGCTGCCAGATAGATAATTTATGAAGTGAAACATTGCGTTGAAATGTTTCGAGAGGCCACAAATAGGATGACTAACTGTCACCACAAGTAACGCAAATATTTGTAAGACTCTACTAGGAATCGAACCCACGTGTCTACGGCAACACCGCCTTGCCTAAATGCAAGCGCTCTTACCAACTGAGCCACCGACCATCCCTAAAAAAGGATGGCTAGAAGTCCCAGTCTTTCGGAGCTACTTAACATTAGACTACGACTATGATAGGCTCAGAACTCCTTATTTCGGTTCGACAACTAGACTGCTGCCAGATAGGCCACAAATATATATATATATATATTACAGGCTTACCTCGTGTATTACCGAATATATATATATATATTTTTTACAGGCTTACCTCTTAGTGCTGTTGGAAAGATTCAATGTATTCAAAATGCAGCTGCTCGTTTTTTTGGTGGACTAAAGAAACATGATCATGTGACTGCAATAATGAAAACTGAACTCCGGTGGCTGCGTATCTCTGAGCGAATTACTTTCAAAATTGGGACTTTAGTCTACAAGGCGCTCCATGGCGAAGCCCCCTCATATTTGCAAGAGCTGTGTGTTACTGTGTCTGATAACACTTCTTACTTATCTCGTCACAGATCTGCTAGTCGTGGTGATCTAGTTGTTCCCATAACTCGAACAAAAACTTACGGCAATCGAGCCTTCAGTATAGCAGGACCGGCAACATGGAACATGTTGCCTGCCAGCATCCGAGAAGCCAATACATTGAGTTTATTCAAGGCCGAGCTAAAGACATTTCTGTTTATATATATATATATATATATACAAAAACTTTTAAATTCGAATAGCGATCGTTTGTCGTATGAGGCTAGTAAAAGAAAAAGTGCTGTCTGGAAGTGTTTCAAAATTGTGAAAGACAATGATAAGGTGTCGTTCGTAAATTGCGATAAGTGCGATGCGTTACTTAAATACTGTTTAATTCTGCTTTGAGACTGTTTAATAAAATGGCAAGTGTATTCAAAAAGGATTAGTTTGTGCCATAGTTGTAATAACTTAATAAACTGGATAAACTAAATAATAATAATAATAATGGATTTCTAAGGCACAAATCTACCTGTACAAACCTGCTTGAATGCGTGTATGATTGGTCATCGTCTCTAGAGAATTGTGAACGTACTGACATCATTTATTTTGATTTTCAGAAAGCATTTGATTCTGTTTCACACACAAAGCTGATGACGAAACTGAAAGGATATGGAATATCTGGCGATTTGTTGGCGTGGATTTTCGATTTTCTGAGTGCCCGCACACAGTTTGTTCGCGTTAATGGTCATCACTCTGGCCCAAGAGAAGTTACTAGCGGTGTTCCACAGGGTAGCGTCCTGGGACCAATACTTTTTATTACAGACAACCCAGCCTTCGAACAAGTTTTAGTCAAGCTCTTTGCGGATGACATCAAAATTTACAAAACATTCCAACCTGGAAATTTGGCTATGCAGGATGCGGTTGACGAATTGGTGTCCTGGAGTGGGATATGGCAGTTAAATTTGGTCCTAACAAAGTGCTTCGTATGCTCCATCTATGGTCTAGCAAGTAAAGAGCTTGATGTACCCGACTACCATATTGACTCTCATCAACTAGAGATTGTTGGTCACGCAAGGGACCTTGGCGTTGTAATCGAAAATGACCTCAAATTTAAAAAACACATCGACAGTATTGTACATGCGGCATCTGTTAGATTACGGCTGATCAATTTATGTTTCACTACTAAAGATCCAGATCTCTTGACGAGAGCATTTTCAGTGTATGTACGACCACTACTTGAATATTGTTCTTCAGTATGGAATCCACACCACAGGCATTTGATCGACAGGCTCGAGAGAATCCAAAGACGATTCACAAGAACAATTCATTCTGTTAGTCGTCTCCCTTATTTAACTCGCCTCAACATCCTCGGTCTCAAATCTTTGGAACATCGCAGACTCATTGCTGACCTATGTCTATGCTACAAAATTCTAAATGGTCTTATTGACTCAACTTTGGTCACCAGTTTTGAATCGTCTGGTTACCAGGCCACAAGAGGCCATTGTTATAAACTGAGGTTTGGCCTGCACAAGATCGATGCTACCAAGTTCTTCTTTTCCAATCGAATAATAAAATCCTGGAATGCCCTGCCTCACGATGTGGTCAACTCCATCCTACAGCCGTTTCAGATGTCTGATAAATGAAACCGACCTTTCAAAATTTCTAACACCTAATGGTCAGATTTAAATACCCGATGACTTATATGCTTATTTTGCGTATTAGTTTGAGTTACTATTCTTCTTATACTTTTGCCGATTTAAATACCCGATGACATATATGTTTATTTTGCGTATTTGTTTGAGTTACTATTTTTCTTATATTTTTGCTTTGAATTCTGTTCGAACGTACGCTTTATGTTGTCCGAACAGTGTTAGTGGCCTACGGGTCCTTCTGTTGGAGAAATAAATAAATAAAAATAAATAAATGTTTGTGCGGCGATGGGGATGGGGATGGGAACCATTAGCAACGGGGATGGTTGGGGATGGAGATGATACTTGACGGGGATGGTTAGGGATGGGGATGAAGTGTTTTGGGGACGGTTGGGGATGGGAATGAAGTGTTCCGGGGACGGTTGGGATGGAGTTGTAACTTGCGGGTATGGTTGGGGATAGGGATAATAGTTTGTCCCCACGCAGCCCTCTAATTCAGAGAGAATTATTAAAATTTAGGAAATGAAATTTACACTGTTCAAAAATTTGAAACAACAATGAATGCAGTTGCTGATGAAAAATTAGTAATTCCACAACAGTCTCTAAAAGCTTTATGAAAGGCGTTTTTTAAATACTAACATTGATTGATTAAAAACAAATGTTGAAAACACAACACCTTAAGAATACTATAAAAAGGTTATCTTGTTCATTTTAACCGCCTAACTTCCAAGGCTAAAAAAATTAATTTAAACATTTAAACGCTAATGTGGCTTAACAAATTCAGCCATTTAAGCACCGTTCGAGTGCGAAGCTTGTTCATGCAGTTCCAGTGGTTTCTACTGTACACGTTGTCTCCCCCGAGATGATTATTGTTATAGGTACAAGGGGGGTACCCGGCATTGCCCGGGGTTTTTAGAGGTTTTTCTAATGTTTGTCTCTCGCTATATATATATATATATATATATATATATATATATATATATATATATATATATATATATATATATATATATATATATATATATATATATATATATATATATATATATATATATATATATATATATATATATATATATATATATATATATATATATATATATATATACTATATACATATATACTAGCTGATCCAGCAAACGTTGTTTTGCCTTATAAATTAATTTGTTTTTTTTATTAAAAGTTGAATGTACAAAATTATGACAATTTTAAAAAAATCAATATTAATCTCGAAGAGCAATTAATCGAATGTACAATGCACGGGGTTTTTGAAAGATTTTCTATCGTTCTTCTCTATTGCTCCTGTTTCCTTCCCCGCTTGCACTACAGTTCCCGTTTGCTCTCTCGTTTCCCGCTTGCTCACCCGTTTCCGCTTGTTTTCTCGTTCCGCTTGCTTTCCGTTCCCGCTTGGTCTCCGTTCCCGCTTGCTCTCCGTTTGCGCTTGCTCTCCTGTTCCCGCTTGTTTTCCCGTTCCCGCTTGTTTTCCCGTTTCCGCTTGCTCTCCCGTTCCCGCTTGCCCACCCGTTCCCGCTTGCTATCCCGCTCCCACTTGCTATCCCGCTTGCTATCCCGCTCCCGCTTGCTATCCCGCTCTCGCTTGCTCTCCGTTCCCGCTTGCTCTCAGTTCCCGCTTGTTTTCCAGTTCCCGCTTGCTTTCCCGTTCCCGCTTCCTCTCCCATTCCCGTTTGCTTTCCCGCTCCCGGTTGTTTTCCCGCGCTCGGGGTTTTCAGAAGTTATTTTTATTGTTTTTCTTTCGCTCCTCTTTTTTTCCCGCTTGCTCTCACACTTGGTCTCCGTTCCCGCTTGCTCTCCGTTCCCGCTTGCTCTTCTGTTACCGCTTGTTTTTCCGTTCCCGCTTGCTCTATCTTCTGCCTGTTTTCCCGTTCCCGCTTGCCCACCCGTTTCCGCTTGCTATCCTGCTCCCGCTTGCTATCCCGCTCTCGTTTGCTCTCAGTTCCCGCTTGTTTTTCAGTTTCCGCTTGTTTTCCAGTTCCCGCTTCCTCTCCCGTTCTCGTTTGTCTATCTCTCGTTTGTTCTCCCGCTCCCGCTTGCTTTTCTTTCGCTCTTCTTTTCTTCCCCGCTTGCTTTCACGCTACCGGTCGCTTTCCCGCTCTTGGTCGCTTTCTCGCTCCCGGTCGCTTTCCCGCTCCTGGTCGCTTTCCCGCTCCCGGTCGCTTTCCCGCTCACGGTCGCCTTTCCGCTCTCGGTCGCTTTCTCGCTCTCGGTCGCTTTCCCTCTTTCGGTCGTTTTCCCGCTTCCGGACACTTTCCCACTCCCGGTCGCTTTTGCGTTTTTTTGCTAATAAGGTGCAATTATGTCTTTTTTAAGAGGAATTGCATATATTAAAATATTATATATATATATATATATATATACATATATATATATATACACATATATATATATATATATATATATATATATACATACATATATATATATATATATATATATATATATATATATATATATATATATATATATATATATATATATATATATATATATATATATATATATATATATAGTTATACTATTGTCGAATTGTATATCGGGCTCAATAGAATGGTTTTGTAGTTTATTGAATGAATTGTAAATGAAGCTTTGATACGTCTATTTATACCTTCTAATATAATCATAATAATAATAATAATAATGTACTTATGAGGTGAATGAATAGGCTTTGATAATAAAATTATAAACGTAGATATAACACCACCCACTTCTTAATCCTGTTCGTCCCGAACAGTATAGTCGCTTTTGAGAAATGCGACTCTGCCACAAACACAAAATAACTTGATCTTCAGCAACCTTCTCAGCCGATTCATCCGGGGTAGCATCACTCACAAAGGCGCTCCGACACAAATCTGGAGCACTTGTCTTTTCAGTGTCTTCCTCATGACTCACCTGACCTGTGAAGTCTGTACGGCCGTCATCTGTCACATGATCTGAGACACAGCTGGTGGACTCCAGTTCAAACTGGGTTTTGCTGCAGCAACCCACATTATTTATTTCACCTGCAACCCGCTGGTCCAGAACCGTGTCCACCACTGCCCTAGCCATCCCTGCGACCATGCTCTTAACAGTAGTACCGTCCAGACTACACCCAGGCAAACCAATGTCAGAAACATTCCTATTTACTTTCTTTTTGTTGTTGTCTTCTGACAGCAAAGACAGGTTGTTGCTACTTTGTTTTCGTGGCTGACCTGACCGCCAAGAATCATTCCTTCTCCTGTTTTCCCCTGTGCTGCCATGTTTTCTCTCGCCTGTTTTTCTTGCTCCAGCAATTTTTTTCAACTTTTCCGATTAACTACAGCTTCCTCATCAATATCGAACAAATATTCATCGTCCTCAGGTCCATAGCTTCATTCATTAACGCGGCTAGGAGGCGTTCCCTAAGTTTGTCCTTTTTACCTGTATTGCTCAGGCCACGTTTCTCAAGCTCGTCTTTGAATTCACTCGCCCAAAGCTCATCCAATGCTTTCAAAACCATTCTTTTAATCCACTTCTAGACACCAATGTTATAATATTGATAACTATACTCAGGTTCTTTAAAAGGGTCCTAAATTTATTAGAAGAAATACACACTTAATCAAAAACGTGTGTCTTAGTAACTGTAATTAAGACTGGTTGATTGAAGTAATGTAATCACCAAAAGCAATAACTCCAATTATATTTTTTTTGTATTCACTCAGCTTATAAAGTCTTTCTGAGTTGAATAAGCAATAATATAAAATTATAAATGTAGATATAATTATTTATTTAAATTTTGTCCAATTGATCCGAAAATTTGATAGAATGCATTGTTAATCAGTTTGGAGGTTTTTAAAATTTTTAAATCTCTAGCTCATCGGAAATTTAGTTTAAAATCGATTGCAAAATTTGCCGACAGACGTGTATATATATATATATATATATATATATATATATATATATATATATATATATATATATATATATATATATATATATATATATATATATATATATATATATATATATATATATATATATATATATATATATATATATATATATATAGGCTCCTACACATTTGTCCGAATTTTGTCATTTGCCCGAATGGCTCATGCCAGTTGGGCAAATAGCGTACGAAGTCTGGCAAATGGCGTACGAAGTCGGGCAAATGGCGTACGAAGTCGGGCAAATGGCGTACGAAGTCGGGCAAATGCCGTACGAAGTCGGGCAAACGCCTTACGAAGTTTGGCAATTGACGCCCGAAGTACGTACAAGCCAAAAATCAGTTCATTATAAGCAGAGAATGTGAACCACACAATGGTGTCTCAGTTTTGGCCCTATTAGGAACCGCCAAATGTTTCGTATCAAAATTCTTATTATTTGAATAAAAAAATATACAACCGCTTCTAAGTTACTGTTTAGTATTTGTTTCCTTCGTTGTTGAATTATTGTTTTAGTTTAGTCTCCGATGTTATTTTTAATTTGGTTTCTGTCGCTAGAGTAATTATAATTATTCATTTGAATATTTGATATAATTTATTCAAATATATCCATGGAATCTTTAAAGGTGAATTTTTTTAATCAAACATTATATTATTAGTATTTATTATTTCTTCCACATTTTTAGGAGCTGGCAAACTACATAAAAAATATTTGGATAAAAGGAAAATATAAATTGCAAGAATGGAGCGTTTTTAAACGTGAAATTAAAACTAACAATGACGTAGAAGCGTGGCACAGTTCTCTGAACAGCAACTCCGAAGTGCCAAAATTCTTTTACAAAATTGTTAGTCTTCTTTACCAGAAGGCTCAATATATCCCAATAGAAGCCGATTGCCTAGTTTAAAATCGATTGCAAAATTTGCCGACAGACAGACAGACGAAAAAGTCAAATTAAGTAAAAGTGTGTAAAAACGTGGTATTTTAAAAAGTTTTTTTAATAATATTATTTTTTTTACTTTTATACGTGTATATATATATATATATATATATATATATATATATATATATATATATATATATATATATATATATATATATATATATATATATATATATAGGCTCCTACACATTTGTCCGAATTTTGTCATTTGCCCGAATGGCTCATGCCAGTCGGGCAAATAGCGTACGAAGTCTGGCAAATGGCGTACGAAGTCGGGCAAATGGCGTACGAAGTCGGGCAAACGCCTTACGAAGTTTGGCAATTGACGCCCGAAGTACGTACAAGCCAGGGGTTTTTAGAGGTTTTTCTAATGCGTGTCTCTCTCGCTCCCGTTTCCTTTTCCTTCGTCGTGCTTTGCTCAATTTTTTAATAAACGTTACAATATAAACAAAGTGAAACATCTAGCCACCATTCACTTGCAGAGGCCAAAACAAGCTCTTCCAAACACCCATAAAAAACAGAATCTCAACTAACAATTTGACATAATTTGTAAGCGAGACTCTTTCAAACTTTCATTACATCAGGGGTCAACCTCTGCTGCATTTGCTGTATCTACTATTTTTTAATGGAAAAGACCTGGCTGCATTTTCCCTTACACAGTTGGCTTAAGAGAGGGAGCAGTTAAAATTCTCAGTATTGCTTAAAGATGCTCATATATGAGTTCGGACCTGTACTTGGATTTATTGAAGTTCATGATGAAGAACAGCTTTTCACACATGTATGTGTTTCCAAAAAAGCGCAAAGTCTGGCTAATCATTTTGGAAAGCTCAGGGAAGGTGGGGGTGATTTTCTCAAAATTGTTCAAGTTTCTCTGCTCTTCTATTCACTTCCCTGAACTTAGGTTTCAGATGAGATTTTTACTGCAAGTCGATGAGTTCCATTTGTAACAAAGAAAGGTCATTTTGAACATCAAATATTGTAAAAATGGCTCTGAGAGCCTTAAAATCTTGAAATCTGTGATTAAATTCTTTCTGTAGCTTTTCAATGGCATCATTATAGTTCTCGCCATTGAATGGCTTGTCCACATCTACGAGTGTTTTGCATGCTAGAAAATAGCAGAGGTTTTTCGAAGAGGGTTTTCCATAAAATACGTTTTGTAGAAAATGATTTCACATTGTCATAGACAGCACTGACAAGCTGTTATGACCCGATAAACAACGACGTTAGCTATATTTCGAATATAGTTTATTTAACCATAAAAACGATACAGCGCTCAGCCATCAACAACGAGAGAGAAACTCAAAAAAGGACGTTAATGGAAGTAAAACAAAAATATTAATATCCACAACCGTAGATATTAATATTAACTGTCAATTATAAAAATATATAATTAATACAATTTAATGTCTCCATAACACCTCCCCCTCCTAAACAAGATAAGTTTTCTTGGAAGCATTCATTTCCAATCTTCGAGGAGGTCGACGTGTTCTTTTAGGCCTCACCTTTGGTACCTGGTCGGTCGAGATGATTTGACGATTGTCATCGTTAACTGAAACGTCAACCGAAATGGCACTGTTAGAAGAATCGGTCGTCTTCAGGGATGACTTGATTGGTGGGAGAAGAGGGATGTCGAAAACATCAGATATAACCACTATAGCTTCTTCTGATACCCGTTTTCGCAACTGATTGCAGTGTCGCCGCATCACTTTTCTTCCAACTTCAACGTCATAAACAGATTTTCCCAAACGTCGGATGATTCTACCGGGAGTCCATTCTGGCTGATTCGGATTGTCGTATGTCCGCACATAGACAGCATCTTGTTCTGTAAACTCTCTTTTACAAGAATCGGGTTTCTCGATCTTTTCATCTTGATGATGGAATTTATTCAGTTGGAGGTCTGTCAAAGGAATTCGTAATTGTCTGCCTAGGAGTAGCTCTGCAGGTGTTTTCGGTTCTTCTGATGGTAGAGGTGTTGTCCTATACGTGAGCAAGAACTTTTGCAGCCCGTCAGCCGTCGCACCCTCTCCCTGCAATTTTCTAAGAGCCCGCTTGAACGTATCAACGAAACGTTCGGCTGGTCCGTTGCAGTGAGGCTGATATGGCGGTGATCTTACATGGTTGATGCCATGACTTTGGCAGTACTCCTCAAACTCTTTTGAAGCAAATTGTGTTCCATTGTCCAACACTAACATCTTTGGGTACCCATGCTGTGAAAAAATTTTACCCAACTCTTTGATTGTAGCAGTTGTCGTCGATGTCCTCATTTGGACAATTTCAGGCCACTTGGAGAAGGCATCCACAACCACAAGGAACATCATTCCTTCCATTGGACCGGCATAATTTATATGGATCCTCTCCCATGCGCAATCTGGTGTCGGCCATGGTGACAATTCATTTTTGACAGGCTTCTTTGCAGCCATTTGACAGGAGCTGCAAAGCCTTACTCTGTCTTCAATATCCCTGTCGATACCCTGCCAATAAACATACCTCCGAGCGAGCATCTTCATCCTGGTTGCTCCTGGGTGTCCTTTGTGCAGCATTTTTAGAACTTGGTTCTTTAATATGGCTGGTATCACTGCGCGAGATCCCATGAAGAGTACACCATTACAAACAGACATGTTTGTAGCACGGCTGTGGTAGGCGTGTAGGAGCGATCCTGACTGAAATCGCGGCCATCGTCCTGTTCTGACGGCTTCCACAACCAACTTTAGCTCGTAGTCTTCCTCGGTCATCCTACGAATTTCCTCCTTAGTGACAGGCAAGTGTCGGATAACATCACTCTGAACTGCGTTGACATCCATTTCAATCTTTGCGATAACGATGTCATCATCTTCCTGCAGTTTTCTTGAAGTGATAAGACGGGATAGTGCATCGGCTTGTCCAAAGTGGGTAGATCGTCTGTACTCGATGTTGAAGTCGTAAGCAAGCAAGACGAGTTCCCATCGTTGTAGTCGATTTGCTGAGTGAGCAGATACACCAACCTTTGATCCAAAAATAGATAGTAGAGGCTTGTGATCTATCAGCAGCATGAAGCGTCTGCCGTAAACATAGCGGTGGAATTTTCTCACTGCGAATACCAAGGCAAGAGCTTCCTTCTCTATCTGTCCGTAGTTCTTCTCAGCCTTTGTGAGAGCTCTACTGGCGTGTGCAATTGCTTTTTCCATGCCGTTTGGAAAACGATGGGAGATCACAGCTCCGATTCCATATTCACACGCGTCCGCAGCAACGACAATGTCCAGTTCAGGGTCGTAGTGCGTCAACAACAGATCTGACTGCAGCACCTTCTTTAACTTTCCTAAAACTTCCTGGTGCTCTGCAGTCCATTCAAATGTGTCCTTTCTTTCGAGATCGTCCAAAGGGCCCCTCATTGATCGCATCTCTGATACAAAGGACGAATAATAGCTTATCATGCCTAAAAATGATTTTAACTGCTTTGTATCTTTAGGCTCTGGCATTTCAACAATCGCTTGAATTTTCTCGGGGTCTGGTCGACGGCCATCTCTTGAAACAATGTGCCCCAAAAACTTGATTTCTTCTTTAGCAAATGAACACTTTTCCATTCGTACACGAAATCCACTCTCAGCGATTTTCTTGAACAAAGCTTTAACATTTCGATTGTGTTCATCCAGCGTAGATCCGGTCACTATGACATCATCTAGATATGCTGCACAACTTTCCAGTCCTGTGATCATTCGATCCATAGCTTCTTGAAAAATGCCAGGTGCGCATTTGACTCCAAAAGGCAATCGCTGGTACTGGAACAAACCTTTGTGTGTATTAATTGTGACCAGTTCCTTCGAGTCATCTTCAACTTCCATTTGCAAGTATGCGTCAGCGAAGTCAATCTGAGTGAACCATGCGCCTTGGTTCAGACGAGCAAAGATTTCATCGGGCACAGGTAGCGAGTGTCGGTGCATTTCCAGTGCATCGTTGATTCCTGTTTTAAAGTCTGCACATATCCTGACTGCTCCATTTTTCTTGGCAACTACAACAATCGGGGCGGCCCAGTTGCTGTAGTCAACCTTTTTCAGAACTCCCTGCTGCACCAAACGATCCAGCTCCACGTTAACGGCTTCTTCCCGAGCAAACGAAATCTTTCTCTGTCGACAAAAGATTGGACGTGTTCCCTGCTTGACGAACAATTGAGCTTTTGTTTGACATTTTCCCAATTCTTCCTTAAAAACATCTGGAAAACGTTCACTCAAACTGCTGGTAAGATGTTCCCCTTCCTCCTTTGGCTTCTGCTCAATTTTGCAGCAGATGGCGTTGAATGCTTTTTGAAGAGGAGGAAGTTGGTTCATCCATTCGATGCCTAACAATTGCTCGACTTTGTCAACCACGTAGCAGCGACCGTGACCTGAATGTCTTCCACAGGTGAACTTTACATCAAATTGTCCCAGGACCTCAATCGGACTTCCATTTGCAGCTCCCAGTGTCGTCATTGACCTCTCCAAGGCAGGTAAACCGATTTGTTCCCATGTTTCCTTGTTGATGAGTGTGACGTCGGCACCAGTATCTAACTGCATTCTAACCTGAGTGTCACCAAAATTAACCTCAGTGTACCTCCGATTGGCAACCACAATACCAACAATCTTCTTAATTGCTTGTTTTTTTCTCTGTTGAGCTTTTGGCTGATTTTTCGGACAATCATTTCTAAAATGTTCTGGCGAACCACAGATGAAACAATCACCTTTGGTGGAAGATCGGGGGATATCCTTGCTAGGGAACCCAGGTCGAGGCTTCTTCCTGTTCATTTGTTTTACTGCATTAACATTTTGTACATTGTCGATGACGTCCGAATCTATTTTCAAACTCGTTACGAATTCGCATTCTTTAACAAGGTCAGCTAACGTGCACTTCTCTTGAGTCTCTAGTTTCTTCAACAACCTTGTTCGGATGTCAGCATGTCGAGCTCCTTGCAGTGCCTAAACAAAAACAAGACATTTAAAATGTTCTTTTGACATTTGTTCGACTTGAGCCAGTGCCGTCATTCTATTTATTGTTGAACCTAGCTTGCTGTACCCAAGATCACCAATTACCAACCTGAACATGTCGAACCTTCTCCTGAAAACCGAGACCTTGTCCCCAAAC
This sequence comes from Erpobdella octoculata, assembly GCA_963978895.1. NCBI lineage: Eukaryota > Metazoa > Annelida > Clitellata > Hirudinida > Erpobdellidae > Erpobdella > Erpobdella octoculata. Next base: position 38,078,417 of record OZ022238.1, on the reverse strand, counting down.
AGCGACTCAAAAATTTCCTTGGTTTCGTCGTAGGTCAGATCTTTTGTTGTTTTCGACAAGATGTGGTCGGTGAAACTCCCGTACGATTGCAAGTCCAACTTCGACACGAGAGCTTGCGTTTTATCTGGGTCGGATAACTCGGTACCATGGCTGATCATAACTGATTCGAAACGATCAATCCACTTTGAGGATGTCCTACCGGACTCGGGGTCATGGCTGAATTCCGAAATTTGTCTCATCAACTCTGGTACCAAATCTGGTTTGTTTCTAACCATTGAAACTGGACCACTTGATTAAAACTTCATCGACCGAATGAGTTCTGCAAAAACCTCTTCGCGTTTGCGGTTGTCTTCGAGAATTTGCGTACGCATCTCCTCCTCACGTTTGCTGTTTTCTTCATCTCGGCGTCGGTTTTCTTCGTCTCGGCGTCGGTTTTCCTCCAAAAACGTAGCCATGAGTGAATAAAACTTTTCTTCAGCCATTTCAAATCCTCGTCGCCAAAATGTTATGACCCGATAAACAACGACGTTAGCTATATTTCGAATATAGTTTATTTAACCATAAAAACGATACAGCGCTCAGCCATCAACAACGAGAGAGAAACTCAAAAAAGGACGTTAATGGAAGGAAAACAAAGATATTAATATCCACAACCGTAGATATTAATATTAACTGTCAATTATAAAAATATATAATTAATACAACTAAATGTCTCCATAACACAAGCCATTCCTGACCTTGTAACTTTTTGGTCAGTACATTCAGTTTTGTGTGATGTCAACAAAAAGCTGAGTCAATGAGCCATTTGGAATAGCCATCCCATCCTACTCCATAAAAGCATTCATTTCTGTTCTCGACTCAAAAAACCTCTTCAAGCAGGTTTCCCTGCTGAGCCAACACACCTTAGTAAAGTAGAGCACATTCTTATGTGCAGACTCTCCAATTTCCTCCAATAAAGCACACTGCTTGTCTCTTAAGTCCCTGGATTTTTTTACGTTGTTGCATTTCACAATGACAGACATCACATTCTCAATTTTGAGGCATTTGCTGCACATGGCATGCTGATGGATAATGCCATGCAGAGCGATAGCCTCCTCCATACCCTCCTCTTCTATTTTTTAAACAAGTGCAACCAGTCCGTTTTCCTCCTTGTAATTTAAAGTGCTACGTGTGTTGTTATTCCAGCAAACATTTTCCGTGATAAACGGCATCCACAATGGCATTACACAGCTGTCGGAATAATTCCTGAGCGATGGTCTGACCTTGCATTGGCATCACTCTGAACCATTCCTCTATTACTTCAAAATTGTCATCAAGTGTTACTTCATAAAACTTTATTTTATTTTACTTTGTTATCGCAACGGCGGACCGCACATGCATTAAACTCTGGTATTAAGTGGGGAAACACAAATTATCGCGTGTTTGAGACTACTGCATTACATTGATTTCTATTCCCATGAACACATTTCCCATTTTTATCGAATTCCCATTATATTTTCAGTAATTTTTTCCATTTACGTTAATTACCGTGAATCTCATAGGTTCCCCTCCCATGAGAATGGGATTTTATATATTCATACTTCTACTTTATATTATTCACTTTTAAATTTGACGTTCTATCGACTCGGCTAACTTAACACCTTGATTAGTTGCCAAAAATCGCCACCTGGCTTAAAAATCGCTTTACGAAGAAAAATTCACATTTGTTTTTTTATTCAAATGATATTTTTTATTCAAACATAAAAACTATAACAATGCCTCACAGTTTTTCTAAATATTTTCTGGAAATGTTTTTTTACTAAAATGTGTTCATGATTTTTAACGCTAAGCTCTTGGGTAGACTTCAATCTCACAAACTGCAATATATTGTTGAGTTTTCGACTGTTTCAAGATCAAAAACCGAGCAGGAGAAATCATATAATCACAATTAATCTTCAACTTCTGCCCTGCTAGGGCAGTTGCATTGTACGTGCCACACAGCTGAAGACGATTGGAATCGACAGGAACTTCAGCCATAGACTTCGCATTGAAAACAAATGATTCTATGTTTGAAAGCCGACCAGCTGTTATTTTTGGAATAACAAATTGTTAATCATCAAAACAAATTTTTACAAGCAATTTATTATTAGGCTTTGTTGCTCGTGATTAAATATGATTGCTAGCAAACATTACAGAACCAAAATCACGAAGTTTGGGTTACATGATAACAATGATAAAAATAATAGCAATAATAATTTTATTACACAGTACAAATGCTCACGCAAGTTATTTCATTGTTCCATTTTTTTGTGTTCTAAAAAACCATTTTCAAAAAATAACATTTTCTATTCTATGGTATTTCCTATTCGTACGAAAGCCCAATAATGGAGCTAAGAAACTAAATTTCAACTTTTTTTTATAATTTTGCAGATACAGTCACACCCAGTTATCTCAACTTCGGTTAACACGTCAACCCTATTAAGTCGACACTTTTAAAGTGGAACTGTAAAATTTTCTATTTGTCTTGGCATTTTCTTATTGCTGAAGTCGATTTGGTTACTTCGCCGAACCCTGATATCTCGAGCACAAAATTGAGTCAAATTTGCCACTTAACGTTGGGTTAATATCTTGATCCTCAGAACTAACCATTAAAATAATTATATCTTTTCTTATTTTATTTATAAAAGATTACTGTAATTCCTATACTGTGGCTTACCAGAAAATACTTTAAATTCATTAAATAAAAATTTTAATTTGGCTGATCGACTTGTAAGTCGTTCTCTTGTTTATAGCCACATCACTCCTTTTTTTATATAATTCTATTGAATTTTCATTATAAATGGAATAATATTTTTAAACTATTTTTAATGGTGTTTAAATTCAAAAATAAATTTTTCCTCGTTGTTTGAAATTATTTATTAAACGGCCTCACGGAAGTCATTTAAGATCTTTTTCTCACATTCATTATTTCATACCCTCAATAATTCATATTTTTGCCAAACGTTCTTTTTCTTGTGCTGATCCCTAAACGTTAAATTTTTTACATTTTAATTTATTATTGTGCAATTTACTGTTCACTTTTCGTTATGGTTTTAAAACAGTTCTTTACTTAATTCATTAAAGAGCGCTTTCGAATTTACGAAAAGGCACTGTATTAGTGATTTACTGTTTTAAAGCAAACTTTTCAAAGCAAAAAACAACGGAAGACTTTGAAAAAAAAACGCCATAACAACCACATGTACGACACTTTTCTAAGTTCTGTCAGAGTAAGAAGACTTGAGAATTTCATTTTGACACTTGATAGCTTTTTGTAGAAAAAAAACTACACTAATGTTTTTGCGAGCTTATGAATGATCTGTGTGTTTGCAACGTAGGAGAATATAAGAAAGGCTTCTACCGAGAATCGAATGTGGTTTGCAAAAGTCCGCGTTACCGACTTTTTTAGACTTTCCGATTTTTCCGAGATTACCGAGCTGGTCATTCCGACCAGTAGTGCTTTCCTGGGGCTTGCAGCGGTTCGAGCGAACCCCCTGATGTGAATGCTATGGTTCGTACATTAATCATAAAAAATACTTTCAATTAATCTCATTGTCGGTTGTGTGAGCTAGTCATTATTACCTAAACTTTTTTCATGATTTTATCTCATACCCCTGATTGTTTTCTTTTATTTGGTCGCCTAGTGAGCACTTGGAACGCAATTCCCTAACAATTGGAACGCAATTCCCTAACACTTGGAACGCAATTCCCTAACACTTGGAACGCAGTTCCCTATGTAACAAGCTGGAACCATAACTCGGCAGATGATACCAGGGTGAGGAAATCCAACTCGAAGGAATTTAGTGAAAATCAAGTAGCTATTTGGAAATATTTTCAATGTTTTAATTACTCTATAATAAAATGTATGAATATATGAAATTTCAAAATTTTAGTTTATGTAAATAATTTTGTTTTTTTTTTCAATTATTAAACAAAATAAAAGTGAATATGAACGATAAATTGTTTTTTCCTAATAGTTTAATATTCATCAGCTAGTGTGCTACTCTGCCAAATAATATTTCAATAGGAATATTAATATTTAAAAAAATGTTAGAAAATATTAACTGCGATTGCGAATCCCCTGGTAAAATTTTGGGAAAGCATCACTGATTCCGACTGTTTTTTGCCGAAAGTTGGCAATGAGAGGTTGAGTGCTGACTACGCCGGCAATTTTGCTGGCAATTCGCGACAACGGGCGCCTTTTATATTTATATTAAAAAAAGCGCGTCTATCCTGTTTAAAAGTTAGCAGATAGTTAGTTTGAGTAAAAGGCGCCACACGTTGTGAGTTTTAAAAATTTATGGTTTGTTTGTTATACGAAGGTCCACAATTAATGCATGCCTCTATCAAGACGTTTTTCACACAGCCCAGAGAATTTTTTTTCTTTTTAGTTCACAAAAACGTCGTATTTAAAAAAAATTTTAATAAAAAATTTTATTATTAAAAAACTGATGATTGGGAGAGGGGAGTAGTCGTAGCTACTTTTCTTAAGATTTCTGCAAAAATGACATGATTTATTTTTTTCAATAAAAACGTTTTTGAAAAATCCTTGTGGAGGCCGTTGCCCCCACCTGCCCCTGCAAATGACGCCCCTGGTGGTACGACGTTCGAGGCGCACTCTATCGCTCGTTTGTACTTGATCCTATCGTTAGACCGTCATAAAAAATTCTACAACAAGATTAACCACAAGCACGAATGACTTGAAAACAACGAAGTTATTGTAAGAACAGGTAGGTGCTCGAACATAGGGTAGCCAATACGTGGTAACCGGAAACTTGATCGCATTTACGTGTGTGATGATCAATATCATAAAGTCAAGTCTACGGTGAAGAACGACCACATTGCACTTGTAGCTTCTAGTTGTTTTACCAAAAAGGACGCGTGGGCAAGGGAGCACTAAAGGGGAGGGGTTCTGAGATTGAAACCAACAAAAAATTGTTCAAAAACATTTTACAGCATGGAAATATATTAAGAAACTGGTTTTACCCGGTTTTACCTTTACACAGCAAAATTAAAATTAAGATATTTTTTAAATCCTTTATATTAACTTCACCGTGTTTGCTTGCTTGCTTGAGCCCTACGTTGGAATCCTATACCACTCAAACAAGCTACCTTCCCGTTATTCAATCAAGTTGAAATTTTGTGGGTTTATTGCTCGATGCAGACTTTACATTTTATTGAATTTTCAGAATGATTGGACAAAATATAAGTAAATTATAGAATAAAATCAATAAAACCATTAAAAAATTTTAGAAAACTAAAAATTCTCTGTAGAAAAACAAATCATCAGTTTTTGCTTTTTTTAAACGATGTTTAAGTTTAAATTTTAAAAATTTATAAGAAAATATTTGTTTATTCCATATTGATTGGAATCTTTACAATCGAGTTAAAATTTTGTGGGTTTATTTGTGGCTGAGGACCTTACATGGTATTAAATTTCCAAATTTATTTGAGTTAATTATGTAATAAAAACAATTAAAACTTTGAAAAATTGTTAAAAATTACAAATTTTATGCAGAGAAACGAACTTTAAATTTTAGCTTTTTTAAAAAAAGCGACATTTATATTTCAAGTTTGAAAATTTTTAATAAGAAATTTGTTTATTCAATATTGATTCGAAAATAGTTCATATTTTCAATTCTCACAGTCGAGTTAAAACTTGGTGAGTTTATTTCTTGCTGCGGACTTTACATTCTATTAAATTTTCAGATTGGACAACATTTTAGTGAATAATAGAATAAAATCAATTAAAACTTTAAAAACGTTTTATAAATTACAAATTTTATGTAGAGAAACAAACTTTGAAATTTAATTTATTTAAAAAAACATTTAATTTTAAAATTTATAAAAAAATACTGGTTTATTCAATAGTGATTTGAAAGTTTCTTACATTTTCAATCCTCATATATACTTTACATATTAAGTATTTAAAAGACTGTGGTAAATGCTTTCATATTTTATAAACTTACTATCGTCAAAAAAACATTTTCAAAACAGTTTTAGTCGCTGAATTACAAAATTATCAAGGATTTGGAAAAAAACAAAATTTTTACGGTTTTGTTGTTTAGCCATCATGTATGTCCGTCTCAACCATTACTTGCATGAAAAATATTTGAGGTTTTTCATATGAATATATGGCAAAAAAAGATTAAATTATTAAATGGTTAAACTCTTTCGTATTTGTATAAAACGTTCACGTCGAAAGTGGTCGCCATTTTGGATAAAATGCCTGAAAAACCAAATATTCAGACATTTTAATCTAAAAAATGGCTTATTACTAGTCTTATATTAGCTTGCTTTGTGAGAATAATCGGACTTTCTGTTTGTCCAAGGATATATATATATATATATATATATATATATATATATATATATATATATATATATATATATATATATATATATATATATACATATATATATATACATATATATATATATATATATGTGTGTGTGTGTGTGTGTGTGTGTGTGTGTGTGTGTGTGTATATATAATTAAAAAAGTATGAAGACTAAAAAGTAGAAAATAAAAATAAATAAAGAAACTTTTTAAAAACTATTCTTATTTTAGAAATGCACTAAAAGGTAGAAAATAAAATCGTACGTCAAACTGATCATCTTGTTGTTTGCCATGATAAGACTAGGGTGCTTGCTAAGTTATACAGATCTGTTCATTAAATTCAAACTGAGCACCCTAGTCTTATCATGGTGAACAACAAGATGATCAATTTGACGTACGACTTTATTTTCTACTTTTTAGTGCATTTCTAAAATAAGACTAGTTTTTAAAAAGTTTTTTATTTATTTTTATTTGTCTAACTAGTACACAATTTTTTTGACATTTAAAATATAGACATTATTTTGAGTTTTAAAAAGATTATTTTCTTTGTTAAACTCAAACTTAATCTAACTGTATTAAAAACCTTTATTGCTTGATTGGTTTTAAAAAGTATGAAATAAATGGAGCTGAAAAAAAACTTTTCAAGCCTCTTCTCGAAAAAATTTTTGAGAGCGCCATTGGATGTGGTGCGGTAAACGAAGGCTTGTTGTCAAGTTCAAGAGGCATCCGCCTTTTTAAAATGCTGCCAGTGCTGCGTCGAGACGAAATGGAAACAAAGTTCGAAGTCGAGGCTTAACTAATAAATATGGCGGACAACGAGAACGACGAGAGCGACGAGAACAACGAAGAAGAAGTCGCGCAAGGTGAAAAGGTGCAAAGGTTGCCACTAGCTAGCGCGAGCTAAGGAGCGCTCACCTGTAACAACCGTGTGCGGCTTACTACACCTTAATGGTATTCCAACATGGTTTGTTGAAGTGAGGCACTACGTTTTGCAGGTTCCATAGCGGTTATAATTAATCTATTTCTGTCTTCATCTGTGGTCCCCCTGCAATGTACTTTTTTTAATAACACTAATTCCAGAGATTTCAAAGCCTGTTAAGCCGTCCAATTACCGGTCAATATCAATCACACCTGTTCACTCCCATCTCATTCAGCGTGCTGTCAACCACGACTTTATTTACCAATCTTTCCAATATCCGGCGCAGGGACTCGATTTTGGTGACCAATTCTCAGTCAGACCTAGCGGATCAACCGCAGCAGTATTTATTCAACTTATCCATACAGTAGCGTAGCCACCATGGGAGCTTGGGGAGCTCAAGCTCCCCTTATACCTTCATAGGTGGTTTTTTCAATTCGTCTAAATTTGAGAAGTTTTTTATACCCCCCTCTAAATAATACGGCACTTTCTTTGTGTAAACACTAAACAATAAACGCCATCTTGTTGATATGTAGTTATGAAACTAGGCTGTCCACTCGGACATGGAAAAGAGAGACGTTGAAAAAGTTAGACGTCTAACAGTATAGGCTGTCCACGTAGATAAGAGAGAGAGATGCTAATACAATTAAAATGCTAGTAGAGCGGACAGTTTGCGTGGAGAAAAAGTAAAAATAGAGAGATGCCAAGAAGTGAAGAAGCATAGAAGATGTCTACTTTTATAGAGCCGTTCAGAAAATTATTGAGCTAGTTTCGTTGCAATTTGTTATCAACTTTTATAGAGCCGTACAAAGAATTATTGAGCTAGTTTCGTTACAATTTGTGCTTTTTGCTTCAACTGTCGCAATTTCGGCACAACACTGCTGTCAGTTGAAAAAAACGTTGCAAGCTTTCACTAAAGAAGGTTTCAACATCTGGGCAAAAGCTCTCAACCGTAAAGCGGGGTTTGCTTCTCACGTGGACGAGGAATCAAAAACACACCAGGCTGCAGTTGAAGCTTAAAAAAATGTGTGCAGCAGAAACCAATTGATGTGATGTTATCTTATCCGACAAATAACAACGTCAGCTGTCAACAAAAGCCACAGAAACTGTAAAAATCGACGTACCGTCGGTCGAATTTTCAATGTTGTTCGTTTTATGGGACGTTTAGGCTTACCATTCCGGGGCCATGATGAACAAAAAAAGTCACAACAGAGGGTTTTTTATTGAGTTGATAGGCTATTAGGCTGAATCCGGGGACTCGGTTCTAAAAACTCACTTAGAGACAGCGACATCAAATGCTACATACCTGAGTCCCAAAATTCAGAATGAAATGATCGCATTGATTGGAAGTTCCATACAAGCAGCAGTCAGAAATGCTTGCGTTTTCACAGTGCTAATGGATGAAACAGCTCATGTTGCTAGACGAGAGCAAGTTTCTATTTGTGTGCGTTACGACGACAACAAGATAAACGGATCATGTGATATTAAGGAGTGGCTTCTTTCAATCGTCGACACAAGAGATTGTACCGGCAAAGGGTTTACAGATAGCTAGTCAAAAATGACGGAAGTTTTAAAATACGGCGCCCGTTATTATAAAAATAGTCAACAAAAACAAAATGACATTTGAACACCATAAAAAAATTTTATATATAAGCAAATTTAATGAAATTTTTTATTGTGTTTAAACTTTCAATTTACTAACGTATTTCATATAAATACAAATGATGTGAAAATTAAAGAGTGCAATAATTAGTTATTAAAGTATATCAGTATACACGACATCTGAACTTAATTCATAGGAAAAACAAAACTAATATATATATATATATATATATATATATATATATATATATATATATATATATATATATATATATATATATATATATATATATATATATATATATTACAGAGAGAAATTATTTCATTTTTCCTGACATGCTGATTTTTGTGTTTTATATTATTTTTTGCTTTATTTTTATTGTTTTGTTTTGTTGTTTTTATTGTAAAAGGAGCCCTGAGGTGTTACACAAAAGGGCGCTTGAAATCCAAATAAACTTAAACTTAAACTTATATATATCTAAATTAGTTATCAAAGAAAATAAATAAATATAAATATAAATATAAATATAAATATAAATATAAATATAAATATAAATATAAATATAAATATAAATATAAATATAAATATAAATATAAATATAAATATAAATATAAATATAAATATAAATATAAATATAAATATAAATATAAATATAAATATAAATATAAATATAAATATAAATATAAATATAAATATAAATATAAATATAAATATAAATATAAATATAAATATAAATATAAATATAAATATAAATATAAATATAAATATAAATATAAATATAAATATAAATATAAATATAAATATAAATATAAATATAAATATAAATATAAATATAAATATAAATATAAATATAAATATAAATATAAATATAAATATAAATATAAATATAAATATAAATATAAATATAAATATAAATATAAATATAAATATAAATATAAATATAAATATAAATATAAATATAAATATAAATATAAATATAAATATAAATATAAATATAAATATAAATATAAATATAAATATAAATATAAATATAAATATAAATATAAATATAAATATAAATATAAATATAAATATAAATATAAATATAAATATAAATATAAATATAAATATAAATATAAATATAAATATAAATATAAATATAAATATAAATATAAATATAAATATAAATATAAATATAAATATAAATATAAATATAAATATAAATATAAATATAAATATAAATATAAATATAAATATAAATATAAATATAAATATAAATATAAATATAAATATAAATATAAATATAAATATAAATATAAATATAAATATAAATATAAATATAAATATAAATATAAATATAAATATAAATATAAATATAAATATAAATATAAATATAAATATAAATATAAATATAAATATAAATATAAATATAAATATAAATATAAATATAAATATAAATATAAATATAAATATAAATATAAATATAAATATAAATATAAATATAAATATAAATATAAATATAAATATAAATATAAATATAAATATAAATATAAATATAAATATAAATATAAATATAAATATAAATATAAATATAAATATAAATATAAATATAAATATAAATATAAATATAAATATAAATATAAATATAAATATAAATATAAATATAAATATAAATATAAATATAAATATAAATATAAATATAAATATAAATATAAATATAAATATAAATATAAATATAAATATAAATATAAATATAAATATAAATATAAATATAAATATAAATATAAATATAAATATAAATATAAATATAAATATAAATATAAATATAAATATAAATATAAATATAAATATAAATATAAATATAAATATAAATATAAATATAAATATAAATATAAATATAAATATAAATATAAATATAAATATAAATATAAATATAAATATAAATATAAATATAAATATAAATATAAATATAAATATAAATATAAATATAAATATAAATATAAATATAAATATAAATATAAATATAAATATAAATATAAATATAAATATAAATATAAATATAAATATAAATATAAATATAAATATAAATATAAATATAAATATAAATATAAATATAAATATAAATATAAATATAAATATAAATATAAATATAAATATAAATATAAATATAAATATAAATATAAATATAAATATAAATATAAATATAAATATAAATATAAATATAAATATAAATATAAATATAAATATAAATATAAATATAAATATAAATATAAATATAAATATAAATATAAATATAAATATAAATATAAATATAAATATAAATATAAATATAAATATAAATATAAATATAAATATAAATATAAATATAAATATAAATATAAATATAAATATAAATATAAATATAAATATAAATATAAATATAAATATAAATATAAATATAAATATAAATATAAATATAAATATAAATATAAATATAAATATAAATATAAATATAAATATAAATATAAATATAAATATAAATATAAATATAAATATAAATATAAATATAAATATAAATATAAATATAAATATAAATATAAATATAAATATAAATATAAATATAAATATAAATATAAATATAAATATAAATATAAATATAAATATAAATATAAATATAAATATAAATATAAATATAAATATAAATATAAATATAAATATAAATATAAATATAAATATAAATATAAATATAAATATAAATATAAATATAAATATAAATATAAATATAAATATAAATATAAATATAAATATAAATATAAATATAAATATAAATATAAATATAAATATAAATATAAATATAAATATAAATATAAATATAAATATAAATATAAATATAAATATAAATATAAATATAAATATAAATATAAATATAAATATAAATATAAATATAAATATAAATATAAATATAAATATAAATATAAATATAAATATAAATATAAATATAAATATAAATATAAATATAAATATAAATATAAATATAAATATAAATATAAATATAAATATAAATATAAATATAAATATAAATATAAATATAAATATAAATATAAATATAAATATAAATATAAATATAAATATAAATATAAATATAAATATAAATATAAATATAAATATAAATATAAATATAAATATAAATATAAATATAAATATAAATATAAATATAAATATAAATATAAATATAAATATAAATATAAATATAAATATAAATATAAATATAAATATAAATATAAATATAAATATAAATATAAATATAAATATAAATATAAATATAAATATAAATATAAATATAAATATAAATATAAATATAAATATAAATATAAATATAAATATAAATATAAATATAAATATAAATATAAATATAAATATAAATATAAATATAAATATAAATATAAATATAAATATAAATATAAATATAAATATAAATATAAATATAAATATAAATATAAATATAAATATAAATATAAATATAAATATAAATATAAATATAAATATAAATATAAATATAAATATAAATATAAATATAAATATAAATATAAATATAAATATAAATATAAATATAAATATAAATATAAATATAAATATAAATATAAATATAAATATAAATATAAATATAAATATAAATATAAATATAAATATAAATATAAATATAAATATAAATATAAATATAAATATAAATATAAATATAAATATAAATATAAATATAAATATAAATATAAATATAAATATAAATATAAATATAAATATAAATATAAATATAAATATAAATATAAATATAAATATAAATATAAATATAAATATAAATATAAATATAAATATAAATATAAATATAAATATAAATATAAATATAAATATAAATATAAATATAAATATAAATATAAATATAAATATAAATATAAATATAAATATAAATATAAATATAAATATAAATATAAATATAAATATAAATATAAATATAAATATAAATATAAATATAAATATAAATATAAATATAAATATAAATATAAATATAAATATAAATATAAATATAAATATAAATATAAATATAAATATAAATATAAATATAAATATAAATATAAATATAAATATAAATATAAATATAAATATAAATATAAATATAAATATAAATATAAATATAAATATAAATATAAATATAAATATAAATATAAATATAAATATAAATATAAATATAAATATAAATATAAATATAAATATAAATATAAATATAAATATAAATATAAATATAAATATAAATATAAATATAAATATAAATATAAATATAAATATAAATATAAATATAAATATAAATATAAATATAAATATAAATATAAATATAAATATAAATATAAATATAAATATAAATATAAATATAAATATAAATATAAATATAAATATAAATATAAATATAAATATAAATATAAATATAAATATAAATATAAATATAAATATAAATATAAATATAAATATAAATATAAATATAAATATAAATATAAATATAAATATAAATATAAATATAAATATAAATATAAATATAAATATAAATATAAATATAAATATAAATATAAATATAAATATAAATATAAATATAAATATAAATATAAATATAAATATAAATATAAATATAAATATAAATATAAATATAAATATAAATATAAATATAAATATAAATATAAATATAAATATAAATATAAATATAAATATAAATATAAATATAAATATAAATATAAATATAAATATAAATATAAATATAAATATAAATATAAATATAAATATAAATATAAATATAAATATAAATATAAATATAAATATAAATATAAATATAAATATAAATATAAATATAAATATAAATATAAATATAAATATAAATATAAATATAAATATAAATATAAATATAAATATAAATATAAATATAAATATAAATATAAATATAAATATAAATATAAATATAAATATAAATATAAATATAAATATAAATATAAATATAAATATAAATATAAATATAAATATAAATATAAATATAAATATAAATATAAATATAAATATAAATATAAATATAAATATAAATATAAATATAAATATAAATATAAATATAAATATAAATATAAATATAAATATAAATATAAATATAAATATAAATATAAATATAAATATAAATATAAATATAAATATAAATATAAATATAAATATAAATATAAATATAAATATAAATATAAACATAGTTGTGTTTGATTATATATGCATATATATATATATATATATATATATACATATATATATATATATATATATATATATATATATATATATATATATATATATATTATATATATATATATATATATATATATATATATATATATATATATATATATATATATATATATAAAAGAACATGTCCTGACTGACTGATAATCAACGCCGAGCTCAAACGCCTCATCCTAGGAACGTGAAATTTGGAACTTATATTACTTTTATAGCGTAAACATCCGCTAAGAAAGGATTTTTGAAAATTTTGCTCCTGAGGGAAAAAAACTGGAAAACAAACATTTTTCTAAAACAATGTATATCTCGAAAACCAAAAATGAGAAGATTTTGAAATTTGGTATATAGATTTTTTTTGAAAAATAAAAAGATACGTGTTTCACCATTTTTTGAAAATTCGGTTTCCCGGACCTCAAATGTGGGTTGGAAAATTGGGTTATTTGGTTTTTAAAGTAGCTTCTACTCAAAAACTGTTACTGCTACAGGAGTAAAAATTAGTATTTAGTTTCTACTCCAAAAATAATGAAACACGTGTTTTAGCATTTTTTGAAAATTTGGTTTCCAGGACTTCAAATGTGGGGTGGAAAATAGGGCTAATTGTCTTTTATAGTAACTGCTACTCAAAAACAGTAAATACCACAGATGTAAAAATTATTATTTAGTTTCTTTACGTGCTTCACCATTTCTTACAAATTTGGTTTCCCGGACCTCAAATGTGGGTTGGAAAATTGGGTTATTTGGTTTTTAAAGTTGCTTCTACTCAAAAACTGTTAATGTTACAAAAGTAAAAATTAGTATTTAGTTTCTACTCTAAAAATAATGATATACGGGTTTCACAATTTATTGAAAATTTGGTTTCCAGGACTTCAAATGTGGGGTGGAAAATAGAGTTATTTGGTTTTTAAAGTAACTGCTACTCAACAACTGTAATTGCCACAGATGTAAAAATTAATACTTAGTATCTACTCAAAAAAAAAGATATACGTGTTTCATCATTTTTTGGGTTATTTGGTTTTTAAAGTAGCTGCTACTCAAAAACTGTTAATGCTACAGAAGTAAAAATTAGTATTTAGTTTTTACTCCAAAAATAATGAAATACGTGTTTTAGCATTTTTTGAAAATTTGGTTTCCAGGACCTCAAATGTGGGGTGGAAATAAGGGTTATTTGATTTCAAAATAACTGCTACTCACAAACTGTAAGTGCTACAAATGTAAAAATTAGTATTTTGAAGTTTTGTGCCGGTTAAAAGTAGCTAAGTCCAGTTTATCATCGGCCGGGCCAAGCCGTTATTTTAGAGTCTTCACACGGGCCAGGCCAAACCTTAAATCAAAGTGGGACGGGACGAGGCTTTTCACTAAGTATATAGATATTTTAGTGATTTTAGGGTCTTCAGTTTGGCCGGGCCAAACCTGAGGTCAAGGTGGGATGGGCCGACGTTTTTCATCAAGTATATAGAACTTCTAGGCCTGTAAAAATGGGCCGGGCCTAATTCAGACGGGCTGTGCCGGGCCAGGAGTTTGGGTTTTTAAAACGGGCTGGGCTAATTTGTCGACGGGCCGAGCCGAGACCTAAAAAAATGATCTCTACTATGGATGCACGGTTCAAACTCTCTAATTTCATGCGAGCGAAGCCGCTACGGGCATTGCTAGTATATATATATATATATATATATATATATATATATATATATATATATATATATATATATATATATATATATATATATATATATATATATATATATATATATATATATATATATGTATATATATATGTATATATCAATGATACAAATTTTTATTTAATAACTACTGAATACTAATAGAAATATCTTCGATAATATAGTAGCTATACGACTAATTACGTAATCGTGACAGAATCATTAAATGAGTGAGTGACGGGGGCTACTATATTATAGATGCTCAGATTTTCACGATTTGCGCATGCTCTACCGAATCGCTCTCAGCTTACCAGTTGAGAGCAGTGCTCTACTTCATGCGTCAAAAGGAGCTTTTCCAAATAAGCCTTGCTTAAAACCAAGCTGCGCTCAACAATGTCAGGATGACCGCAGGATGAACCTCGGTTAAAAAAGGACACTTTGAAGTGAAGCTAAGCTCAGTAAACATAACATAAAAAGTTTAAAACTACTCGTGAAAGTTTCTGCTTTTTAGTTTTTTTTTATTATTAAATTTTTTAAAACTTTTGATATATCTGTATATGTGTAAATAAACAAATTTTCTCATAAATAAATATCTGGAATTTTTTATTTTTAAATTATTATACTGACATTTCGACATTTGTTATATGCTTCAGTAAATTTGGGGCTTGCCGTGAGCTCCCCTTATTCCAGAATCCTGGCTACGCCACTATATCCATACAGTCTCCAAACTACCATAAATATTATTTGTATGTTATAGTTTACGCTATTTATGTTTATAAGCTTTCGACACGGTCAGACAGCAAATTCTTTGAACTCATTTATTGAAGCACGTCTTGTAAGTTATTAAGTAAGAACTTTTATAGTGCCAGATACACATAAAAAAATTTTAATCTCATGCTATTGTTTTTTAGTTATCTCCATCACCGGTTATCTAGACGTTTTTAAGACCGTCGTCATAATCGGGTTTGACTGTATTAAAAAATGAATAATGTTAAAGTCTTTAAAAAATTCATTATTTTTTTTGCTGGCATGTCTAACATATCGTAAAACCCAATTTTTCACTTATCTGGGGGCAGTAGTGGCAAGCTAAGTACTGCAAATTGCTCAATGTGCAACATACTTGTTTTCAAATAATGTTTCTTAAACCACGATTCAACACGGAATTTTATTTAGGGGAGTTAGGAGAGGTCATCGCCTCCCTGACTTTGAAGTGGGCCTCTTGACTCTGAAGTGAACTCCAGGATATTAAAGTGGACCTCCTTAATGTCGAAGTGGACCTCCTTAATGTCGAAGTGGACCTCCTTAATGTTGAAGTGGGCCTCCCATAACGTGTAAGTGGACTCTTCTGGAGATTGAAATTATCTCTCGTAGTAGAAATTATACCAACGGGTATCTAACTTTCCGTTCATCAGCTTTTATAAAATTAAAAAGTAGTAGTTTCTTTGAAAAAAAAAAGAAAAGTACCTGCAACTAACCCTCTCCTTTATCAGTTATTTTTTAGCAAAAAATGTTAACATTATTAGGATAAAATGTGTCGAAGCTTGTGGTCCCTTTCAACATCTTGCCCCCGTGGTTTGCTGAAATGACGTTCCTGCCTGAATTCAGCTGAGTTGCCGTGGTATAAAACTAAAAAATATATACTTGGCAAAAAATTTTGGTTTCCTAGACTTTTAGTATCAAAGTATTTTATATCAATTTAAAAACAATTCGAGTAAATAATGTTTGCACTAGAAAAAAAAGTAGCCGGTTTGAGCCAATTTGAGCCAACATTTTGGCTGATATTAATCTGCGTGTTCGATTCTTCAAAGCAATACATGTTTCGGAGACAATTTTTCAGAAGAAATTAAAAATGCACATGAAAAACCAACTCTAAAGAACAAATTATTTGAAAGCCTCTCGTTTTAATAAATATATATATATAAATATATATATATATATATATATAATATATATATATATATATATATATATATATATATATATATATATATATATATATATATATATATATATATATATATATATATATATATATATATATATATATATATATATATATATATATATATATATATCGAGTACAAAATACTCACTTTTTTGTCAATTTTATTTTTATTTGAACTTTGTAATAAACATTCTCAATAGTTGAATTAGTTTATTTAATAATAATAATAATATTTGGCTGGAAAAAGCCAAAAACAGTAGACTCAAATGAGCCAATAAAGGCTCATTTGAGTCGGGTAAATGGCTCAAATGAGTTCATTTGAGCCAACTATTCTTGGCTCTTTTCGAGCCAATATAAAGTGAACCAAAATGAGCCAATATTTATTGGCTCAATTGAGTACAAAGTGTGACAATCTACTCAAATGAGCCATTTTGAGCCATTTTTTTTCACAATGTGGCCCATAATATAATTTTGGCTCAAAATGGATTGTTTTGGCACAAAATGGCTCGTTATTTATTCTAGTGTACATACGCAAGAGAAACGTTCTTGTTTCCGTCGTCAATAAAAAAGTATCAAGTAAATCAAAATATTTATTATTTAATAAGCTATCTAATTTTATAAGATTAAAAACAAATTTGCTATTTTAAACAACCAAAACTTTGAAAATGCCTACTATTATTTAACTTTCATCATTTGTTTAACCATCATGATTTTATGATACTCACTACACCATCACATTACTAACCATTTCCAGGATCTCCTCTATTAAGCACCAGTACAAAATCGACTAATAGTGCCAACTCCAGATCCACAGCTATCCAACTTGTTCCAAGAGTTTTTTCATTTGTAGTTGCGCACTGCTTGCCTGCATCGACGTCAGTCATCCAGTAACCGTCAACAGCTAACCATGGACCAAAACTTATCAAATCTGATAATATAAGTTTGTTATGATTGCAGATTAATCAAAACCGTGAGTGAAACTACACTCATTACAAAGTACAAAATATAGATTACTTAAAATAATAGTTTAACTTTTAATAAGTTCAAAATAAAATAAATAATTTGTTCTACCAGAGTGTCTAAAATGGGCGTCTTGTCACTGTTGCAAAACATCAAACACTATTAAATTGTTTTAATTTCATGTGTTTTAATATTAGAACAATTAATAAATACCAAAACACGCTGAAATAAAATTAACTTCAGTGAAAAAAGTTCAGAATTTTTATAAATACTAACTTTATTATCGAATTTAAATTGAATCTTTTTGATATTTAACTCCTTCATATTAATTTTACCGGATTTGCTTGCTTGCTTCTTAAGCCATGCGTTGAAACTTAAAAAACACTTGAAACACTTTTTTGACACTTAAAAAACATACTTCCCATCATCCAATCAAGTTAAAATTTTAGGTAATAAATGATAGTCCATTGAAAAAAAAACAATTTTCAAACCATAAATGTATAATAAAAACATTATTTTTACCGCATTGATTTTAAATTTTTTTATATATTTTCAATCCTCACATACTTCACATATCAAGTATTTAAAAAATTGTGGTCGGTGTTTTTTATTTTATAGACTTATCATCAAAAAATAATTTTCAAAAAAAATAGAAACTGACTAATTACAAAATATAAAGGATTTGCGAATAACACAATTTTTAACGGTTCACTTGTTAAATCTTTTATATTAACTTTACCGCATTGGATTGCTCGCTTGTTTTTAACAGCTCATTTGTTTTTCATTTTGTAAATCTTGACGTCTTTGAAAATTTTCAAAGGTTTGTCAGCAAAAATGTTTTGCACTCTCAGTAAGTATTCTATTTTTGTACAACCGACATGTACAATATTTCTAGACAAATTGTTATTTTCTAAATTTCAGGGCATAGTTTTTTCTTTTGCGATGAGTAGGTACATCTAATTAATTAAAACAAAGTTTAAATAGTTATTATTCTTCATTGCAACAGAAATAACTATGAACTCAAAATTAGAAACAAAAATTTTATATATATATACATTTAATTTAGTCGAATCAATTTTTTTAACGAAACTTCAAAAGCACAATAGTGAGAGCTTTGTAAACAAGAAAATCAATTAAAAATCAATGTTTTACGGGTTTTTCTCAATGTTATTTTCAAAAACTTTTCTAAATATTCCAGCCCTTAAGGTCAGTCAATCTCAGAGTTATCAACGGACAAACAAAAATTGCAATGAAAATTTAACAAAACATCAAATAGAAACAAAACTAACTTACTAGTTATTGAAGAAATGTCAACTGGTTTCTGAATCTAAAAAATAAACTGTCGTCAAAATGTTTTCATTAAAGAAATCTATGTGTTTAATGATTGTGTGCAGAATGATGGAGATTAAAAAAACTTAAAGTTTTGAAAAAAATTGTTTAGAACCATCCTGAAAGCTCACTAATTTAAGGCTTGAATTACATCTTATGGTTAACAAAATCTCTGAAAAATTCAGTGCCAATTGATGTATATAGGAAATGCTCATATTAAACTGTTTATTCAAGAAAAACAAGCTCTATATAAAAAATATTTTTTTCGAATCTTTTATATCAACTTCGCCACCGATCTTGCTTGCCTGATTGCTTGCTTGTTTGCATGCTTGAATTTTTGCAAACTTTGAATGAAAACATTAACTAACTTCTCTTCAACAACCGCGCTGAAATTTGAAATATAGGCTCGCTCATCATAATATGGAAATTTAAAAAAATTAATTAAAAATAATAAATATCTATGTTTCAAGACAGAGACAAATCATATACAATTAAAAACAATTTTACATACATAAATTTCAAAAAATGTCAATTTAAAAGAAGATTCTTTGTAATAAATGAAAAGCCGGCAAATTCAACAATATAAGCAATTTGTTAAAAAACCTGGTTGTTTACGGCTTATTTGTTTATAAATCACGCTTTTATAAAATTTTGTCTCCAAAAATAGCCGATAACCGGGAGTACTCATAGGTATTCTTTCCAAAAAGTTTTAAACCTTTCTTTATATTTTTTTAAATTATAAGCAGAAATTCGCAAAAATCTAATTTGAAACCTCAAAATGTGTGCAGTTTGGAACGTAGGAGAGCATAAACGGATGTTGATCAAATAGCTGACAAGTACTGGGGTTTTTACGATAATTAAAACTGACGCAAGATTTGTTGAAAGTGCACAGATGAGCGCAGAGAAGCAGTGGATTAATGCATGGATGTTGATTTGAAGAAACAGACAATTTCATCTCTAAGCCAACATCCATAGAAGCGCAAGCTGGTTTTTCTGTGCAAGTAAAAACTTCAGTAAAACATTTCAAGCAGCTTTCTAGTCCACCATGAAGTTGTAATTTAAAAATCCATGTCAGTAACACGAGCATTGCTGTTGACTGCTCTAATATTGACCTGTAATTGAAATTTTATATTAATAATTTTGCAATGTTTTTAAAAATTGGGTTTAAATATATTGAAACACTAGAAGTAACCGTCGCAATTTCGCTTGTTTAAAAATTAGGGAATTTGATCTACGCGTCATAGAGCCCTGCACTTGCATATTACACGCTTTTATTTACTTCACACTGTATGTTGTAGGTTGTATATTGTATGTTGTATTTTCAGGTTTTTTAAAATTGATTTTTCGACCACTTCTACACGTCCAATTGACTTGAAAATTTCAAAACACATGTATTTTCGAAGACAATGCAATATTTTAATATTTTCATATCATAAAAATATTTATTTAAACTATAATTAACTAAAATACGCCAATGCAATCAATAAGCAGGCTGTGAATTCAGGCCTACATAGCGGCGTTCTCTCTATCATTGCTAACGTAGCATGCACCTTATACTTATACATACTTATATAACTATACATATGCGCATATAAACGCACATACAAACGCACATACACCACACACACTGAAAAACGCTCAACTGGCGCAGGTGACATGGGCGGAGTCAACCTACATTTAATAGCCATGAAAGCTGCATGATAGACGTGTGGTTTATCTTTATAATTAGACGGCCCCAAACAAATTTAGTAAACAAGAAGATTTGAACGAAGACTTTTTACGTAGATTCGCAAACACAACGTTAATACAAGACCAAAAATTATAAAATAATATTACGAAAAAAGATACACTTTTCAAAAAAACACGTTTTTATTTATGTGTGGAAAGTGCACTAAAAAGTATAAAATAATTTTTTTCCTTTCCTTCTATATGTCATCAAATAATCTTTGACTAAAAATAAAAGCGTGGGACGCTCATCATAATTCATGGATTATGATGGAAATGGAAATGGATTAGGATGAGCTCCAACGCTTTTATTTTTAGTCAAAGTTTATTTGATGACATAAAGAAGGAAAGGAAAAAAATTATTTTATACTTTTTAGTGCACTTTCCACACATAAATAAAAGCGTGTTTTTTGAAAAAAGTATTGTTTTCGTAATATTATTTTTTAGGCCCCGTTTGGCTCGTTAGCCAAATTCGTAGGCACAAATTTCAAGGCCCGGCCAAGAATGGAAATCTTGTTTTATTGTCGTTACGACCGTGGTTGGCTGGTTCTATATTTAAAGTCCGGTAAACTTAATATTTAGAAAAAAGTAAAACGTGTTTTTTTAATGTTTAAGTAGAATCTGAATACTATTTTTTAAATCTTTAGCATTTTGGGTTTCAGACTGGAGGTATTTAGAAAAAACAAATACTCTTATTTTCCCCCATACATTTAAGGTGCCTGA
The DNA here is from genome assembly GCA_963978895.1 of Erpobdella octoculata. NCBI lineage: Eukaryota > Metazoa > Annelida > Clitellata > Hirudinida > Erpobdellidae > Erpobdella > Erpobdella octoculata. The sequence continues at coordinate 38,055,929 of OZ022238.1, read as the reverse complement.
AGCCAAATTATCAAAAAATAGTAAAAAAAACGGATTTTTTATTGCTTAAGTAAAATATAAATAATAATTTTTACATCTGTGGAGTTTTTGAGTGACAGTTAATCTAAAAACAAACAACTTTATTTTCCACTCCACATTAAAGGTCCCGTTAACCACATTTTCAAAACATGGTAAAATATTTTTAAAGAAAAGTTTAAATACTAAATTTCTAAATTTTCATTTCATAGTTTCTGAGTTTTTAAGAAAATAATCATTTTTTTCATTCCACATTGGTGGTCCCGGACACCAAATTATCAAGCAATAATGATAAACGTGTATCTTTATATTTTAAATATAATCTAAACACTAATTTTTACATATGTAGCATATACCGTAGCAGTTATTCTGAAGAACAATTCTATTTTCCACCCGACAATTGAGGTCCCGAAAACAAAGTTTAAACAAGTAAATTAAAAACGAATTTTTAAAACCAATGCTCTTATATGTAATTAAAACACAAATTTTGCAATCAATTTTTTTTTATATTACTCTTTTGTTTTATATTAAAGTCGAAATATCTTAATTATATCGAAATATCGAAATTAATTAAAATTAACTAAATTAATTGACTTATTGTAAAACTAATAATTGAATATTGCATTGTCTTCTATTTTGAGCATGTATGCAAAATTTGAAAAAAATCTATCATCAGGAAGTGACTCAAAAATTGATTGCAAGATTTGAAACAGACAGAGAAACAAACAAACAGACAGACAGAGAAACAAACAGACAGACAGAGAAACAGAGACGACGAGTTAATAAAAGCATTGGTAATAATAATAAAAATATCATCAAAAAGCATCGAATTTAAATATCTCAACTATTTTCCTGAAAATTTCGTACACGCTTGAGAATCGCGGTCAGTGAGTGTGGTTCGTGTTAACTTGGTAAAATAGTCTGCCAGTCGGTTAGCGTTTTGTGGTCAAGAAAACCCTTAAGAAAACCCTCAAGAAAACCCTCAAGAAAACCCTCAAGAAGCACCTCGATAAAACCCTCAAGAAAATTAACTAAATTAATTGACTTATTGTAAAACTAATAATTGAATATTGCATTGTCTTCTATTTTGAGCATGTATGCAAAATTTGAAAAAAATCTATCATCAGGAAGTGACTCAAAAATTGATTGCAAGATTTGAAACAGACAGAGAAACAGACAGACAGAGAAACAGACAGACAGAGAAACAGACAGACAGAGAAACAGAGACGACGAGTTAATAAAAGCATTGGTAAAAAAGGGTGAAACACGTAGCTTTCAATTTTTACAAAGAATCTAGACACTATATCTCAAAACGTTCGCACTTTTGGTTTTTAATATATGCGGTTTTTAGAAAAAAGTTTATCTTCCTATTTTATATCCTTATGAGCAAAATGTTCAAAAAACCTCTTCTTAGTGGGTGCTTACACTATAAAAGTAATATAAGTTCCAAATATCACGTTTCTAGGATTAAGGATATTAGCTCGGCGTTGATTATCTATCTATATATATATAAATGAATGTTTGTATGTATATATGTTAATGGCGTTTATGCATTGCTACACCATTCATCCGATCGTAATGAAATTTTCACACAATCTTGAGAGTCAAGGGGAATCAAATATAGAGAAAAAAATTTTGAAATCCGTCACAAAATGAGCGGAGCGGAGCGGGTGAGCGAGCGGGAACTATATATATATGTATGTGCGTATGTATGTGTGTATGTATGTATGTGTATGTGCATGTATGTGTGTCTGTGTCTGTGTTTATGTATGTACTAGCGGAGATACCCGGCGTTGCCCGGGTTTTTTTAGAGGTTTTTCTAATGTTTGTCTCTTTCTCTCCCGTTTCCTTTCCCACCTGCTTTCCCACTCCTGTTCGCTTTCCCGTTTTCGGTCGTTTTCCCGCTGCCGGTCGCATTCCCGCTCCCGCTCGCTGTCCGTTCCGTGTCGCATTCTCGCTCCCACTCACTGTCCGTTTCGGGTCGCTTTCCCGTTTCTATAATAGACAAACTAACCAACAAACATTCATATATATATATATAGTCTTAGCAAATCTATTTTACGTTTTATAGGCTAACAGAAGTTATGAAAGAATGGAAAAGAGAAAATGAGCGTGAACGGGGACGGGAACGGGAGAGCAACCGTGACCGGGAATGGGAAAGCAAGCATGACCGGGAACGGGAGAGCAAGCGTGAGCGGGAACGGGAAAGCGACCGGGAACGGGAAAGCGACCGGGAACGGGAAAGCGACCGGGAACGCGGAAAGCGACCGGGAACGCGGAAAGCGACTGGAATCGGGAGAGCAAGCTTGGAAGGAAACGCGAGCAAGAGAGAAAATCGATAACAAAACTTCTGAGCGGGAAAGCGACCGGGAGCTGGAAAACGACCGAGAGCGGAAAAGCGACCGGGAACGCGACGAAAACGGGAAAGTGGAGAAGGAAACGGGAGCGAGAGGGACAAACATTCGAAAAACCTCTAAAAACCCCGGGCAACGCCGGGTAACCCCGCTAGTATATATATAAAAAAAACATGTCCTGACTGACTGACTGCCTGACTGACTGACTGACTGATAATCAACGCCGAGCTCAAACGCCTCATCCCAGGAACGTGAAATTTGGAACTTATATTACTTTTATTGCGTTATCATCCACTAAAAAAATTTTTTTGAAAACTTTGCTCCTGAGGGGAAGAAACTGGAAACAAACTTTGTTCTAAAACAATATATATCTCGAAAACCAAAAATTAGGAGATTTTGAAATTTGGTATATGGATTCTTCTTGAAAAATAAAAAGATACGTTTTTCACCATTTTTTGAAAATTTGGTTTCCCGGACCTCAAATGTGGGTTGGAAAATTGGGTCATTTTTTTTAAAGTAGTTGCTACTCAAAAACTGTGAATGCTACAGGAGTAAAAATTAGCATTTAGTTTCTACTCCAAAAATAATGAAATACGTCTTTTAGCATTTTTTGAAAATTTGGTTTCCAGGACTTCAAATGTGGGGTGGATAATAGGGTTATTTGTTTTTATTGGTTATTTATAAGTCAGCACCGATGTTCTCCTTGCCTTTGAAATAGTTACCTTTCAACTTATTCTCAATCTCTATCTCTCTGCGTGCTGTGTCAACAGGGCGGGCATCTCCGAAGATTGCCGAATTCAACTTTCCATCTTTCCCCACCCCTCCATTTTGGCCTCTAGGCAGAAGATTGAGCCTTGGTCTTTCTTTTGGCGGATTCAAAGCTTGAACTTTTGCCTCAACTTTATTTTCTACCTTTGAAATGGCAGACGTGTTTCTTTCCTTGCTTGGATACAGCTCCGAGTTTTCTAAAATTTACCCGATCATTCCTCTGAGTGCTGTCGTAGCTGGAAGCGGATTTCTGTGGTTTCCGACCAAAGCGTTTTCCTGCCGCCATTGCATCAAAACCCCTTACCCCTTCAACATTTCCCAGCACGAGATCGCAAAGTAGGTTTTTCATGCACACCACCTCCCTGGTTCCTCTGAACCAGTCTGTTTTGATTTTTACCACTGCTGTTGGAGCCACCCGAACTGTGCCGTCGATCAAAACACAGGGTCTTGTTCTTCCGGTCATCTGACGCGGGTGCACTAATGATTCCTTTACTATTATGGAAGTACAGCCAGTGTCCCTCAAAACTTTTACCGGTTTTCTGTTCCCAAACCCTCTGGTTAATTTAAACTTTTCTCCTGAGTGAAAACAACTATCCGCTATTACCGGTGAAAAGCATCCACATTTTAATTGGACCTCATTCATTTTACCATCCAACACCATGACCGCGCATGCATTCACTACTCCAGAATCTTTGCATGGTGGTGTCAAGTTGGCCTCTCTGCGCGCTTGGCACATGACTGGAGTTGCTTGAGTGCCTTGACTGTAGTCCCTCGCGATCTGTCCAGCGTGATGACAATCCTTTGCCATATGGCCCAGCTTATTGCAATTGTAACAGCGTGGTCCAACCATTCCCGAGTCAGAGTCTGGTTGACCACGATTTCCGCTAATCCTGCTTGCGTTTTCGACTTTTGCCAAGCTTTTGACTGGGTGAGCTTGACTGTACTTGTTGACCCAGCGACTTAACTCGTTGACGTCAACGCTTTCTTTTTCCAACAAATACTCAGCCATTCCCGACGGACACTTTCCAAAGAACTGCTCTTTTAGGAACAAAAACAAATAGTTTTTTGTACCCGCGAGATCCACCCAGCGCCTGAGGTAACTATCTAGTCGCACCAGATACTGTTCCCAAGTCTCTTCTGGTTCAAGCTTTGACTCTCGAAACTTTATTCGGTAGTCTTCTGCCGACTTCCCAAAACGGCGAAGGAGTGCCTCTTTTACCGACTCGTAATCCTGCATATGACTCTCGCTGAGTTGGCCAAACACTTCCAATGTCTTAGCACTGAGCAAGGAACCCAGAAGCATTCCCCAACCCTTTTTTGGATGATCATTTGCCGTGGCCAATGCCTCAAAACGGAGCAGAAATGCGTCCACGTCGTCACCTTCCGAGAATTTTGGATATGGAATCTTTGTTACCTCTACCTTTGGCTCTTTTTTTTTTTGTTAGGGCCTCTAATTCCAGCTTTTTCAATTCCAATTTATGCTGGCGTTGTTTGCGCTCACGTAGAAGTTGAAGTTCTCGTTCTTCTTTAGCTTCTTGAGTCTTCTTCTCTTCACGTTCACGTTCTTGTTGTGCTATTTTATCTTCACGCTCCTGCTGAGCCTTTTTTTCTTCCCGTTCCTCCATTCTCTTAACCCTTTCTTCATCCTTCAACTCTTTGACATAACTCCTTAAATCCACTCCGGAATAGCCGAGAGCCTGTCCCATCGCAATGAATTTCTCGTCAGACATCTTTCACAAAAGAAAAAAAATTCGGTCACTTGTGATCAAACAACTTCAGAAATTATATTTACGGATGAAAATGCGTAAATACGTCGGGGTCACCAATGTAAACGTAGAAGAATATGCTTTCTAGCGATTCGTAACGTTAAAGTCGAAGTTATTTATAACACAATATTTCTCGAATTTATTTTAACTTAATTATTCTTCCTTGAATATAATCTTTTAACTGGACTCAAAAAACTGAATTATCTCACTTTGTAGAATTTCGCACGTTTCTAACAAATCTTTTGTTAATTCCAATTTCTCTCTGCAGCACGTCTCTTCAAACATTTATTATCTTCTCGAAGACTCAACTTTTAACACACTGTCTAAATTCTCAAAATTCATACACAAAATAATATTTACAATCTTACCATTAAAAATCCGGAAAAATATATATATATATATATATATATATATATATATAAATTTCTAGATAAAAAAAATAATAAACACACACACATACACACATACATATATATATAAAAACATATATATATATATATATATATGACTTATTGTTTCGACATATCCAATCATAATAAAATGCACACATAATAAAATAAAATAAACAAATACTATGAAAATACGTAAGATGAATCATCTTCATCTTACAATATATATATATATATATATATATATATATATATATATATATATATATATACATATATATATGTATATATATATATATATATATATGACAGCGTGACAGATTCAGTGACGTGGTCTACTATTATATATATATATATATATATATATATATATATATATATATATATATATATATATAATTATATATATATACATATTTAATTATATATATATATATACATATATATATATATATAATTATATATATATATACATATTTAATTATATATATATATATATATATATATATATATATATATATATATATATATATATATAGCTGTGCGAAGTCTCACTAAAACTCAAAAACCGCCGAACAGATTTCATTTAAATTTGGTACACTTAAGTAAAACATTTAGCTAGTGGTATAAATTAATTTTTATTTTATTTTAATATTTATATTAATTTTGGGAAAAATTTATTAAATCCGTTGGTGTTTTATGGTTTTAACCCTTTCCAAGCCAAAAGTGCCTATGTACGACCATCAAAAGTAATTGCTTAATAAAATTCAAATTTAGTTTACGTTACAACGTTTGAAAGCTTCAAGCAAAGCTATTTTACTTTATGGGCTAGAGCAAGTTAGAAAAGAGTGGAAAAGAGAAAATGAGCGCGAGCGTGAACGGGAACAAGAAGGCAGCCGGGAACGGGAAAGCGCCGGAACCGGGAGAGCAAGCGGGGAAGGAAACGGGAACAAGAGAGAAAAACAATAAAAAACCTTTGAAAACTTCGAGGAACGCCGGGTAACTCCGCTAGTATATATATATATATATATATATATATATATATATATATATATATATATATATATATATATATATATATATATATATATATATATATATATATATATATATATATATATATATATATATATATATATATATATATATATATATATATATATATATATATATATATATATATATATATATATATATATATATATATATATAATAAAAAATATTTTAATCTATGCATTTTCATTTCAAAGGACCTAATTGCACTGGACCAAAAAAGTCTGACGTCACACGAGCTTGACTAGAGACAAACAAATAATTGAGATCGGTAGCCGTACACCTGATTTGTTTTATGCGATATATTCAAACGTCGTAATAATTAGAAATTGTTAAGAGTATTGTTGTATAATAGTATTCTTTATTTATTGAGCCTAAAGATGATTTTTTAATTTAATAATTATTAAATTTAATCTAAAAATAATTTTTTTCAAAATTTTTTTAAACAATAATAAAATGAATTGTCATAAGGAGTGAGCCTATATTTCAATTTTCAGCTCGATTGGATGACTGACGCGTACCTGTCCATGCTAATTTCATACATGCCAGCAAACCAAGGAAACAGGTAAATACAAACATATAATCATTTCATTAACCCAAACTCAGAAACATTCAACAAATTTAAGTGGTCGATCTAGATAAAAAAAATGACTAATAAAAACCTGTGAAAAAATTCTTCATTATTGATTAGCGTTGAATGTATTACCATGTTTCTGTCTGTCAAAAGAACTTTTTTCAAAATATCGTTAGTACCTAGGTGAAATTTCCACTTATTGTTTGGCTCTCTATTTATACTTTTCTGCCTAACTAATCGCAAAATCTATTGTAACGTAAAACATTCATGTTAGAGTCAAAGTTTATATGAGTGCATTTTTCCAATAAAAAAGTGAATTAATAAGCAGTTTATTTTTAAGTTTATACCAAGTACTCCGTGTTGAAAGGAACGTTTGAAAAAGTTAAAATCGACCAGCAAAAGAATGTTTTCTTGCTGGTCGACGAAGTGAAAATTAGGCCGACTGTTGCTTTTGCTGGTGGTGTTTTGAGTGGCATGGCAAAAAATGATGAGAACAGTAAAGCAACGTCCATGCTCTGTGTAATGATGAAGGCGCTACACAGGGGACCTAGCGTCATGATTTCTGTGACACCCGTGCACAAGCTGAGAGCGAAATACCAGTATGGCATTGTGATAGAGGCAGCAGCTCGTGTAGAGAAAGCAGGTGGTCAGGTTTTAGGGTCCATAACAGACAACCACAAGGTCAATCAACAGTTTTGCAATCTGTTCGAAAGACAATCAGAGACAACTGCCATAGCCAAGCATCCACTGAATGAAGAGCGTACCTGGTTCCTCTTATTTGATACAGTTCATCTCCTGAAGTGCGTTCGCAACAATTGGATTACTGAAAAGACCAAACAAATAACGCTTGATGGTGATGCAACAGCATCTTTTGAAGACGTCGTGCAGCTGTACAAAGAAGAGAGAGACAACATCCTAAAGACAACCCCACTCACACAGTCTGCTGTTTTCCCTTCAAAGCTTCAACTTCAAAATGTGAAACATGTTTTGAGAGTTTTCAATGACAAAGTGGTTGCCGCATTGAGGTTGAGAGGATGCAGTCAGACGGCTAGCTTCATTGAAACAGTCCTCAACTGGTGGAAAACTGTCAATGTATCCGGAAAAGGACAAGATCAGCGTTTGAATGACCCACATCGTGCTGTCCAAGAAAAAGATTCAACTTCCCTGGATACTTTCTTGATGATTTTTAAGCAGGCAGAGTCGGGGCATGAAGCATCACGGATAAAATGCTTTACTCATGACACCAGGAAGGCTTTAGTTCAAACCATGGAAGGTCTGAAAGCTGTTTGCCACTATCTGCTCACTTTTGCCGGATTTGACTATGTTGTTTTGAGAGAAATTCAAAGTGACAGACTCGAAGGTGAATTTGGAGTCTATCGACAGACAACCGGGGCAAACTGCTTTATGACATCTAGAGATGTGTTTTCTGCAAGCCAAAAACGACTCGCCAAACATGCAGCTTCTTTTCTGGAGTCTATTGAGGTTGAGTCGGCGCCAAAAGAGCACACCTGCCTAGGTATTAGTGTTGACTTTGAGGATGCAGCCTACATGGAGATCTGCACAGCAGAAGTGACACTGACAGCAAGTGAGGAGAGCAGTGCAGCTTATGTTGCAGGCTGGCTGGAAAGCAAGTGTGAAGAGGAGCTTGGTTTTACGGACGAAGAGCCCCTTGTCACCAGTGAGGCCAAAGATTTCATACACCAAGTGTCTAGAGGCAAGTTTAAGACACCACATTCCTGCACATTTGAACTTGTGAGGATTGGACTTTCCTTTGTGAAAAAGGCTCGTCATCGGGCATGCTGCCGCAAGAGACTCACTGGCATCTTGTGCACATTGGCCAATTTCAATGACATAGACATTACTTGCGATAGGCTCTTCAGGCATCTCTCCAATGTGCTGCTTCATGGACTTCAGAATCTGGAACGAGACCACGAGAAGGATGCAGTTCTCCTCCAGACTTCAGTGAAGAGAGCTAGAATGATCTGATAGCATTTTTATGTTCACTCTATATCTTCTTTAACAGAATTATGGACACAAACAACAAAATACAAACTTTTCCGGCAGTAGGAAGTCAAACAATTAAACAAAGCAATGGCCTCTGAGATCAGAGGCCTGAATTTTGATCTGCATGTCCTGAGAGAAGTAGTCCTTGGTTTATACGAATAAAGATTCTAGGACTGTTCATCAAAGGATGATTCATCAAATGACTGTTCATCAAGGACTATTCATCAAGGGACTATTCATCAAGGGACTATTAATCAAAGGACTATTCATCAAATGACTATTCATAAAGTGGACGGTTCATCAAAAAAGTTAATAAAATTGTTTAAGATGTTATTTTCAACCAAAATATGTTACCAAAATGTAAGGCAATTTATATCAAATTTACAGAGCTACTGTGCTTGCATCCAAATACTTTATATTTTATAATAGAACTAGCGGGGCATCCGGCGTTGTCCGGGGTTTTTAGAAGATTTTCGATCGTTTTTCTCTCTCGCTCCCGTTTCCTTTCCCGCTTGCTCTCACGCTTCCGTTCGCTTTCTCTTCCCGCTTGTCTCCCGCTCCCGGTCGCCTTCCCGTTCCCGATCGCTTTCCCGGTCACAGTACCAGAAAAACTAAATTCGACTGTTTTCGTAAACCGTATATGTACACATTCACCAAAAGCCACAAACACGTCAAAGCATCGCGCATGCCCGCTATGTCAAATCTGGAATCGGTCGTTTAACACCAAGGGGCCACGCTTCAAAGACACTTATGCCTCGAGCAATCAACATGTTTGTAGAAGACATGGTTGTAATATACAACAATTTTATTCGTCACATACAGTAAATAAAACAACTGCACAAGAAATAACTTTAAGATCTTGAGATCAAACGAGCAAAAGACAATTGAAAAAAAGTTTTAAAAAAACTGCCTTCAGAAGACATGGTTGTAATATACAACAATTTTATTCGTCACATACAGTAAATAAAACAACTGGACAAGAAATAACTGGACAATTGAATAAAAAGTTTAAAAAAACTGCCTTCAACTGTTCGTACAAACTGTAGGTATATACACACTCAAACAGCCAGATACCATACACCTCAAAACATCACTAACACTTCTGCCACACTTCAAAGAGACGCACACGCTCGCTTTAGCAAGGTCAGGAGAGGTTCCACATTTCAAAGAGACGCTTACGCTCGACGATAAATTAACCAGACTCAGATTTCATGCATACTTTAAATAAAAACTAAATGCATAGGAAATCATTTAATTGATATAAAAAACCCTATTTTTGAATAAAAGTAGTGGTAGCGAATAGCGCTGGAAACAGCTAAAAAATGTAGCGGCTCCAACATCAACGATCTTGTAAAATGTAAATGTTTGATAATTTATATAGCTCCTTTTCCAGAGTTGTTCAATGGCGCTGTGGTTTTACATGCCCCACGGAGAGAACGATTTTACCCGCTAGGCAGCGAGTGGCAGTCGAACCGTGAAGCTCTCACATTCAAGGCTAACACTCTACCAACTCAGCTAACCTAGCACAAAAGTGCCAATAAAAATTTTCAGCAAATAGTACCGCTCTTAACAACCCTGGTTGCCATCACTTTTTTTTAAATTACTGATATGTTTAAAATTTATTTTATCAAAGATGAAGAACTGTCTTTTAAAAATACATCAAATTACTTTACGCTGAAAATATCTTGGGTAAATATCTTATTAATAAAGGTTGTTGAGGAGTGGTTTCAAAATCTGATGAATAGACTTTTGATGAATTGATGAACAGTCCTCATGATGAACCGTCCTCTTGATGAAAAGTCCTTTGATGAATAGTCCCTTGATGAATCGTCCTTTGATGAAAAGTCCGCATACCCGAATGAAAATTAATCATCTAAGTTTCAAGTTTCTTCTTATAGGTACGTTCATGTCTAAAGTTTACATTAACATTCCTCATGCAAAGTTCTCAAAGATTTAATGAAAAAAACCAGGAACGTCAATTTAGCAAATCTTTGGGGAGGGGGCAACTTGTTCACAGGGCCCACCAATTTTTCACAAAAATCAAAACCTTTTAAAAACCCTTTTTTCATTTTTTTCTAAATAGACCTGGTGACCGGACCGGGGAGTAGTTGTCGAAGCTATTTTTCAAAATATTTTAATAATAACCAACTCACATCTTTGGGGAGACTACTGGCTCACTAATAGTTATCACAGAGAGCCCACTTTACCATCATACAAGGCCCACTTCACCGTCATACAAGGCCCGCCAACCTATAAAAAAAGCCCGCTAAAACCTCTAAAGCTTCAAATTTACAATTTTCAGGTCAATTTTAGGGCCCCATTTCTAGTTTTTAGGGGCTCAAAACTACGTCAGGGAACCCACTCAAAAGTCATGGAGGAAATGCCTCCCTCCTGCATTCCCTAATTGGCGTCGCTAAGATAAATTAGTTTCTAATAATTTGTACAATTTTTAATTTATTATTTTTTAATTAATAAAACTATTAATTATAAAATCTGACACGGACGAGGCCCTTGTTGGAAAAAACAACGCACAAGAATTGGTACCCTACCAAAGCAATATCAACAAGAATAAACATTTTCATAAAATCTGTTTAGGGAAATTTAATTAACAAAGATATCTATGTGAGCGATAAGAGCGGCTGCTTTGTTTTTGTTCCGACTTTCGAGTTTCAAGAAATTTGTCACATTTAATTAATTTCGTAGTCAATATTTTAGTCATCTTCAGTTAATTTCGCAGTTAATAGTTTGGTGTTTTGTGTTTGGTCGAGAACTTTCGTTAATGCCTCCAAAGTCAACCAAAGCTTTGACTTCCGAGTAGAGGTGTGCACGGTAGTGGGGACAGCGGGAATACCGCGGATTTTGCGGTATTACCGCGGAAATGGGGACGAATGAGGTGGGGATACTGCGGTAATAGGGATGAAGTTGTGGGGTTATCGCGGGGATGGAATCAAACGTTGCGGGACTACCGCGGGGATGGGAACGAGTTTTTGCGGTATCACCGGAAAAATAAAATAAGTTTTTTTATAAAACAAAATTGTTTCCAATTAACTGAAAATGTATCGAGTCATACATATCGTTTTTTATGTTTTTTAATCTTTGCAACGCGCTGTTGTTTATCGCTGATATATTTAGTTACCGAAAGTTTTAAAGTCATGAGCTGCATTATTTGTTAAATTTCCAAGGTCCTAGTTTGAATTTTTATTTAAATATGGAAAAGGCTGAAATTCAAAAATTAGCTGCAACAGTCAGTACTTTGTTCTTGCGCCCTTTCATTTAACTAACTTTAACCCCGGTGGCAAGCAATGCAATGCGAGAAACTGCAATTAAAGGTTTGATTAATTTGCTTTCATATTATTAGGTTTTACATATAATTGACTTTTTTTAATTCTGTTAGAAGTCTATTGAAGCTCGTTCATGATGTAACACTACATTCTGAGATCCACAAAATGACTTCATAGTATAGTACTATAGATTGTCATAGAACATCAACTAGTCAAAAATGAAAACTTGAAGACAACTTTTATGCAAACTTGTACTCTACAAACTCGAAAAGCTCAGTTTTGAATGAGGTTTTGTTATTAAACTATCTTTATATTAAAAGCATGAAATGTTTCTTAGACCTCAGTAATAACATATAATTTAGCTTGTTCATTGTTATTAATTAATTATGCTTATATGAGCAACTAGTTTCACAATGTTAATAATTATGTTTATAAGGTTGCTGACTATTTGGCATTCAACGATGAAGGTGCACAAGGCGATTTGCTGAGTTTTTTGGAAAAGAAATGGCCAAAACTGTCTCAAGTGGCAAGGATTATTTTGAGTGTGCCAGCAACTAGCACCTTCTCTGAGAGAGCATTCTCTATGGGTGGGTTAACCATTAGTGATCGAAGAACTCAGATAGGTGGAAAAACATTGATAGACTTCTATTTAGTCCGGGATTTAAATAAATAAATAAATTGTATTGAATCATATTACGGTGTTATTGCAATTCTATATATCAACACGTACTACTTCCGAGGAGGTCTTGTTTGACTCTCCGGAAAGCATGTTCAACAAAATGCTGCAAATGAATGAAAAGTTGATGAGCAGCTTCAACGAAAAACTAAGCGAATGTTTGAATAAATTGACCGAAAATATGATGATGATGGTTCAAAACGTGATGTTGGAAGTTACTAGGTCATTTACTGACTATCTTAGAACTACGCTTACACTTTTACTAACAAAGCTTGAGGTATTAAAAGACAATGATGCAACTGTTACCACCAACGTTGACACGGCTGCAAAAATAGCAACCAAAGCACTGTTGGACTTTGAGAAGGAAAAGAACGAAATAGAGCGAAGGTCGTCCAACGTCATTATTTCAGGCCTCACAGAGAGACCTGGTTCTAATGATTTGACAGTTTTTGAAGAGTTCTGTGAAAGAAACCTGACTGTAAAGCCACGAGTGGTTAGGACCAGGAGACTGGGCAGAGATAGGGGTCCTGCTTCCAAGCTATGTGTCACTCTTGAAGGCAAAAGCTCTGTTGATGCAATCTTATCTTCATCTCGAGTCCTTAGAGCTTTGCCAGACCCTGAGCTGCGCAAGGTGTTTTTCAATCGAGATTTGACTCGCACACAGGCCGAACAAGCATATCTAAGAAAGGTTGAAAAACGCTAAGTAGTTTCTCGAGACCATTCTACCGCTACCACAAAGCCTTTTCGATGTTAGACCTACCACGTGCAAGTTGATTCTTACTAATTTCAGAAATTGTAATAATAAGTTTAATGAAGTCTTTATGTTTTTAAACTCCGAGGAGTCTGATCTTTTTTGTTGCACCGAAACTTGGCTTAATCCTGACTCGCCCAACTCACTGTTTTGCCCAGATGGCTACAATGTGATCAGGCGAGATAGAGATTCAAAGTGTGGAGGAGTTATGTTAATTGTTCGAGGCTGTTTCTCTTATCGAGTGGTCGAAATTCCTAATGAGTTTGTTAATACAGAGCTTGTTTGTGTCGACTTATCGGCTGATCATTCTACTTACAGAATCATAGTTTATTACCGTTCAAGAGGATTTGACTTAAAGGCTGCAAATTATGCTACTGAAGGTATCACATGCTTATATTACCTTTGTTCAGTCAAATACACCATCTGTTTATGTGGTGATTTTAATCTCCCAGCTTTTAATTGGACCTACCATACAGCTCCTAACAATGACATTTACAGACTTTTCTTGGATTTTTTCAACGACTGCGGGCTCCATCAGTTTATTACTACTGCTACACGCCATACTAACATCATTGATCTTGTACTCTCAAATGACCCTCAGTTTATATCATCAGTTACAATGAAGTGCCCCATTTCAACCAGTAACCACAACGTCATTGTTCTCAGACCAAAGATTCTTCGTAAACCACACAATCACGAGTCTTCATCTACACCAACCTACAACATTAGAAAAGGAAACTATTTACTTCTCAACGAACACTTTTCATACATTGATTGGAACATAATTGTTGTGACGAGACACTCCAGGTGTAGTCAGGTGCGCCTTCCAAGCTAGCTACCGAGTTGTTGCGAGAAAGTTCTGTTGAGTGTTTTGCGAGTTGCGCGGTATTTACATTACATGTTTCTTGTTATTTATATTGTGTTTAGAAAGAATAAAGTTTTCTGAAAGACACAACAATTGGCGCAGTCGACATGTCTGAAGTTGATAAATTAATTAAATTGTTCGCTGAGCAAGAGAGATATCGGTTAGAACAAGAAAGACTTCGCGAAAAAGAACGAGCAGAACACATAAAACAAATGGAGAGGTTGATTTTGAGTTAACAACCATCGGCAACAAATATTCCCAGTTTCGAAGCTTTCGATCCTTTGAAAAAATTATGGAAAGATTACTGGGCAAGGTTTGAAACTTTCACTGGTGCTCATTCGGTTCCTGGTCGAAAAATACCTCAAGTTTTCTTGACTAATCAAACCTCGTCAACATACAAGTTTCTTGATACGTTAGCAAGTCAGCAAACACCGCCAAAGAAAGCGAATGACTTAACGATAGAAGAAATCGAAATGTTTATGGGAAATCAATTTAACCCATCAAAGTTTGTTGTCCGAGAAAGGTACAAATTCTGGACCGCAATGAAACGAGAACCAGGTGAAACCATCAACCAGTTGGCGGCAAGAATTCGTCAAGCAGCGACAACTTGTGATTTCGCTTCCATCGAGAATCCACAAGACGAAGCAATGAGGACCAGATTTATCTGTTCCGTCAACAATGAAGCAGTCCTCCGAGCTCTGTTCCGCATAAATGACGATGAGTTATCTTTTGCAAGAGCAATAGAGATAGCATGCGAAACCGAAGATGCAGCTCAAGTTGCAAAAGAAACCGTTTGCGAAAAAGCCCCATCACCTGAGAGAACGTCTCAGGTATTCAAAGTCGATCGAAGAAAGCAGAAGAAACATACGGAATATCATCAGCAGCACGCAACTGATAAAACGTCAAATGTTCCTAAAGAAAAGTGTCGACGTTGCGGTAAGAACAACCACACTTTTAAAGAATGTCGTTTTGCAAACTACATATGCAATTTCTGTCAAAAGAAAGGACATCTGCAAGCTGTTTGTCAAAAAAAGAAAAGACAAGTTCAGTGTATATTTGCAAAAGATGAATTCGTGAAAGAACACGTGTTCACCATGAAAGGACGAAATCCTTTGTTGCAACAGTTGACTCTCAACAGTCAACCCTTCAGTTTTCTCATTGATAGTGGTTCCAGAGACAACTTTTGTTCACGAGCTGCATGGATCAAACTGGGGAAACCGAAGTTGCAGCTGAATGATAAAAGATATTGTTCAGCAACGGGAGATGACATCCCAACAATGGGCACATTTGAAACAGAAGTAAAATTGAAAAACTCAGACATCCAAAGAAGAGTGTGGTTCAATGTCACAAAAACACATGATCTCAACCTACTGGGATTTGAGGCGATACGTGATATGAAGATTGACGTCACCGCATTGCTGTCAAAGAACTTCAGTTCCGTTCAAGTTATAACGGAAACAACAGAAAACCACCTTCAAAATGAATGTCAACTTTTGTGCTCTGAATACAACGAATTGTTCGATCCACAACTGGGGTGTCTTAAAGATGTCGAACTAGAAATAAAATTCAAACCAGATTCGGAACCGATTTTCTGCAAGCCCCGGACAGTACCGTTTGCTATCCTGGAAAAATTGAACAGTGTGTATGATGCAGGAATTAGAAAAGGTATATGGATTCCAGCTCAGTTCAATCATTATGGAACCCCGGTAGTTCCAGTCAGAAAACGGATTCAACCGAATCAGAAAAAGGCAGGACTAAGAATCTGTGGAGACTACTCGGTAACGATCAACTCTCAACTTGAAACACATCGTTACCCAATGCCACTTCCAGAAGATCTAATGAGAAAACTAGGAGGAAGTTTTTGCTTCAGTAAGATCGATCTCGCAGATGCATACCTCCAGATTAAACTGGCACCAGAAAGTCAAAGAAGACTAGCGTTGAGCACGCACAAAGGTGTACTTCTACAAACACGTCTACCTTTTGGCATCACTTCAGCTCCAGGTTATTTTCAAGAAATAATGGACAAATTAACGTGTGATCTACCAGGAGTAGCGGTGTACTTAGATGACATTCTAGTGAGTGGAACCACAGCTGACGAGCATCTGAGAAACCTACGGAATCTTTTTCAACGTTTACAAGAAAGAGGTTTAAAGTGCAATCAAAGGAAATGCGTTTTTGCTCAACCGTCAGTGGAATACTTGGGACATCGACTCACCAGAAACGGCATAGAAAAAGGAAAACGAGTAGATGCAGTGACGAAGATGCCACCGCCAACAAACGTTTCTTCTCTGCGATCGTTTCTGGGATCGGTACAGTTCTACGGAAAGTTCATCAAGAACCTTTCGACCTTAACCGAACCGTTAACTCGTCTCACAAAGAAAAACACACCATGGCAATAGGGCGTCAAAGAAAATGCAGTGTTCCAACATCTTAAAGATATTCTTGCGAATGAAGTTAGTCTAGCTCATTTCGATCCTACGGCTTCCTTAGGAATGTCATGCGATGCGTCGGAAGTAGGAATTGGAGCAGTGTTGTTCCACAGATATGGCGATGGTTCTGAACGTCCTCTTTACAACGTGTCTAAAACATTGACAGACACACAACGACGCTACAGCCAGATTCAAAAAGAAGCACTTTCTATCATTTTTGGTCTGCAGAAATTTCATCAATTCTTTTACGGGCGTAGATTCATCCTGGTGACAGATCATAAACCACTCCTCGCATTGTTTGGTCCGTCAAAAAGAACTCCGGTCCTGGCAGCAAATCGTCTAGCAAGATGGGCCCTGACATTGAGCCAGTACAACTACTCAATTGAATATCGAAAGACCGGAGAACACGGAAATGCAGACGCTCTCAGTCGCCTACCAGCGTGCGAAGACGGAGAATTTGACTCGACAGAAGAAGATGCAGATGTTTCAACAGTTTGCGTTATTAACACAATCAGCCAACAAATGTCCGATTCCAGACTGTTATCAAAAGAGTCAAGTAAAGATCCTGTTATCTCTACAGTGATACGATTTGTGAGAGACGGCTGGCCTCACAGAATCATGCAACCGGAATTAAAACTGTATGAGAAACTTTCTGATTCTCTTTCAACAGAAAGTGGTTGTCTACTCTTTGGAGCAAGAATCGTGATACCAAAAAAATTACGTGGCAAGATTTTAGAATTATTACATACAGGACACTTCGGAATGCAAAGAATGAAGCGTTTAGCAAGAACTATAGTTTACTGGCCTCGAATTGACAACGATATTGAAAATTTAAGTCGTTCATGTAGCTCTTGTGCTGAACAGCAAAACAAGCCACCAAAGATGATGAATCACCCGTGGATGATTCCTGAAAAGCCTTGGGATAGAGTGCATCTGGATCACGCCATAAATTTTTTTGGAACCAATTGGCTGGTTATAGTAGATGCTTATTCGAAATACATCCGACAAGTTCCATAACAGCAAAAACAACAACTCAGTTTTTGGATGAAGATTTCGCACATTTTGGTTTCCCACACACTTTGGTGACTGATAATGCTCCAACCTTTACTTCTGAAGAATTTCAGAATTGGTGCAAAGAAAGAGGCATCATTCATTTTTCTGGAGCTCCTTATCATCCTGCAACCAACGGGGCAGCTGAGCGATTGATACAAACTTTTAAAAAATCACTCACGAAGTCTGCACATCCTCTCCGAAGAGCTTTGCAAGATTTTCTTTTGCAATATCGGAGAACGCCCTTGGAATCTGGATTTTCCCCAAGTGAACTCTTGAATGGACGACAAATCAGAAGCAAATTAGATTCTCTTTTGCCATGTCCTCCTTGCCTTGCTCGAGAGATGCAGGATAAACGAAGTCAAAGAACAAACAAAGAATCTTTCCAAATACAACACAAGTACAAAATTGGAAATTTTTGTTACGCTCTTCACTGTGGTCCCAGGCAGGGTAAACAACCAAGATGGATTCCTGCAATCGTCAAGAAAATATTAGGAGCACGAAACATCCAAGTACGATTGTGCTCAAATGGGTCGATTTGGAAACGCCATGTGGAACAACTCCGCCCACGTTATGTTACACGTTACTCCACATCATCGAGTTTTGGAGACGACGCATTTGACACCACGTCAACGAAAAGTCCAGCAACCACGTCAACGAAGAGTCCAGCGACCACGTCAACGAAGAGTCCAGCGACCACGTCAACGAAGAGTCCAATCACGACGAAAAGTCCGGCAACCGTGTCAACAGGAAATCAAGCGACCCGTTTGCCAATGAGTTATCCATCCAGTGCGACAACCGTACCAGGAGAACTTCTACCGACGGATCTGACAAGATCAGCAACGCAAGCGAATACTTCAGTTGAAACCGGACCACGACGTTCGGAGCGCCTGCGATTGAAGAATTTAAGATTTTGACACGATTTTTTTCTTTCGTTAGAAGACATTTTTACATTTAGTTTTCGCTTTTGAAAAGACTCAAAAGCTTGTGGGAAGGTGTTGTGACGAGACACTCCAGGTGTAGTCAGGTGCGCCTTCCAAGCTAGCTACCGAGTTGTTGCGAGAAAGTTCTGTTGAGTGTTTTGCGAGTTGCGCGGTATTTACATTA
This sequence comes from Erpobdella octoculata, assembly GCA_963978895.1. NCBI lineage: Eukaryota > Metazoa > Annelida > Clitellata > Hirudinida > Erpobdellidae > Erpobdella > Erpobdella octoculata. The sequence continues at coordinate 38,036,847 of OZ022238.1, read as the reverse complement.
CATGTTTCTTGTTATTTATATTGTGTTTAGAAAGAATAAAGTTTTCTGAAAGACACAACAATAATATTTCAGTTTTGTCTAAATGTTGATTGCTGCTGGAATGAACTCAAACACCAGATCAACCTAGCAATAGATATGTTCGTTCCTAAATTTTCAACCATTGGTCGAAAAAGCAGGAGAGGATATCCCCATTATATCAATAAACTGATAATGAATAAATCAAAGCTTTGGAGGACCTGGAAAAAGGATAACAGTGCTTTCAACAAACATATCTATTACAAATTTGCCAAGAACTGCGCTGCAACATTGAGGGGCTACCACCAATCTCAAGAACTAAAATTACTCAAAAGCAAGAATATTGGTCAGTTTTATAAATTTGTAAACAAAAAAATGCACACTAGATCTGGGGTCTCAGAGATTGCTCTCCCGGACGGCACTCTGACAAGAGAACCATTGGAAATTGCAAACACTTTCAATAACTACTTCACATCAGTTTTTACAAATGATAATGGCAACAACCCTGTTATTCCTGCAAGATCATTTACGGAGATGCCAAATATAGAGTTCACTCCAGATATTGTTTTCACAACCCTTCCTAGTCTCAAATCTTCACTGTCAGCAGGACCTGACGGTATCCCAAACTTGTTTCTTTTTTAATGTGCTTCATCACTTGCCATTCCACTATCCCACTTATTTGATATCTCCTTCAAGGACCAAAGATTACCTCTGGATTGGAAAACTGCCCTGGTGACACCCATTCACAAAGAAGGTCCCACAACATTTCCTGAAAACTATAGACCAATATCAATTACATCAACTTGCTGTAAAGCCATGGAAAGAATAATCAACAAATTCATAATGAAATATTTGTTACATCACAACCTAATTAAGTGCTGCCAACACGGTTTTATCCCAAAACCATCAACGACTACTAACATCCTCGAATGCGCCCAACAATGGACCGATGCCATAACAAACAGATAAAATTTGGACATCATCTATTTGGATTTTTGCAAGGCATTTGACTCTGTCTCGCACGTTAAACTTATGAATAAGATTTATACCTATGGTTTTGGTGATAATATGAAAGGCTGGCTTGTGGATTTTCTTAAATCGAGATCACAAAAAGTCAACATTAATGGTTCTATCTCTGATAAAGTTTCTGTCACAAGTGGAGTTCCTCAGGGCAGCGTTCTGGGGCCAACCTTATTCCTACTCTTCATAAATGATCTACCCAGCACTTTTCCTAACTCGGACACCATTTGCAAGCTCTTTGCAGATGATGTAAAACTTTACAACAAGTCTCCATCCCAGTTACAATTTTCTCTCGACAGTATAGCAAAATTGAGTGATGAATGGCAGTTGCAGCTTGCTCCGGATAAATGCCAGATTCTCTTATTGATTGGCTGCAGAAGAAGTTTCAACCCTTGCGATTATTTTATTAATAGTCATATGCTAGAAAAAGTAGACATAATTTGAGATCTAGGGGTGATCATTGATTCTTCTCTCTATTTTGACAAACATATTGATAACATCATAAAAGAAGCATCAGCTATATCCAAACTGATTCTACTGTTTTTTTCTACAAGAGACCAAAACATTCTAATAAAAGCATTCTGTACATATGTTAGGCCAATACTGAAATACAGCTCTCCTGTCTGGAATCCTCATAAGAAATCACTTATAGACAGTATAGAAAGAATTCAGAAGCGATTTACCAAAGCCATTCCTGCTCTGACTCCTTATCCTTATATGCAAAGACTTAAACTACTCACATTACACTCTTTAGAGAAACGTCGATTACTGGCTGACCTCACGCTTTGCTTCAAAATTAAAAATAACCTCACTCAAACCACAATACGTCGCATCAATTCAAATTATTCCAGAACCAGAAGACACAATCACAGATTGACAACTACCAAATTCCGATGTGAAACCTCAAAACACTTGTTTGCAACCGTGTGGTAAAACCGTGGAATTCCTTACCAGCTGACGTTGTAAATTCTACAACTTTAACCAGATTCAACTCATCAATCCAACTACTTAACTTTAATCAATTTCTCAGATTTCGTGTGCCTTAGAACAATGACTTTCTTTTTAAGTTTTAATTTGTGTGCCTTTTTTTGTAGTTTAGCTCTGTTGCTCTATCACTTTTTTTTTGTTTTAAATGCTGCTACCTGTTCATGTAAGCGGCTGATAGCCCTTTGATCTTGTCTGAAATAAATAAATAAATCAAAACAACTCTATTATATGACAGACTTATGCAACAAAAAAACAACATTTTTTACAATCTCTCCTTCTCCTTAATTTAAACTGATGAATTTTTGATCTATCATCTGTACAGACCAATAATCTCGAGCTGCTTATCAAACACCATTCCGTAGAGTAGTATGAGATCCAATTGTTGTTTTCTGTGACCCAAAGGCCCGTCGAGAGGGAGCTGAAGACTTTGCCCTGGGCCTCCCACTGGTCTGAGGGCGCACCACATTTGGAAAAACGCTCTCAGCGCCTTTCTAAAAATTTCAACAGACCCTAATAATAATTACAATGTCATTTTTGAATTTTACCTCTTTTATTACAATCGTCATGCGTCAACATTATTTCCTTCTCTCAAATTAACCAATGTTATATAGCTACATTTCAACACCAAAATAAAATCCATCAAACTGTAAAATGTCTTTGTGATCTCCAAATCGATTCGACTTTTAAATGAAACTAGATTTAATTTTCATCTTTTCGTTTTCATTTTCCAAAGTTTAAAATGATGCGTAAATTTCCTTTTTTATGTTGTTCAATAATAAGTTCTAAAAAATTTTTTTATGATTTTTCAGAATGTCTGTGTTGTCTTTAGTTTCTATCATGGATATCTTGATATCCATGGTTTCTATTGATTGTTGTTTGTGCAATGACTGGAGCAGAGAGGAGTTTTAACAAAACGAAAAAATTATTATATATTTTTTTTTATTTGGTACTATTGTCTTATTTCTATTAATACAGGTAAAGGCAAATAACTAAATTGTTTGAATAGAGAAGAAAGTAATGTTTGTCTTCTATTTTTCCAAAATAACTTTATAAAATACTAGCTGGGTTACCCGGCGTTGCCCGGGGATTTTAAAGGCTTTTTATCGTTTTCTCTCTGGCTCCCGTTTCCTTAACCGCTTGCTTTCCCGTTCCATGTCGCTTTCTCACTCCTGGTCGCATTTCTGCTCACGGTCGCTTTTCCGGCCCCGGTCTCTTTTACTTTTCCCGATCCCGGTTGCTTTTACGCTTTACCGCTCCAGCTTGCTCTTCTTTTTGCTCTTCTGTTCCTCCATTAAATTTTAGAGCCTTCCCAATGTGGCTTAGATGGGCTGTAGCGGAATGCTGTGCACAGTCATCAAAATTGATCTGTTCTCTCGTTAACACTTTGTTGTTTGGTTTGCTCGTTTAGTTACGTCTGAACTTCCTCAATTTTAATTAGTGTTCTTTAATGTATTGGTTCCACTCTGCAAGTGTGATCTTCTGCAAAGGCTTATTATGATTGACTGAAGCTGAAAAAAAAAGAATTTATTAGTTAACGGCTGCAATAATGTTAAAATCCGCTCATATATCTCAACAGGTTATATTTATTTTAAATACTTGTAAGATTATAAATGCTTACAATAGATTTATCACACACTGTTCAACAGCTGCTTTTCGTAAAATCGCTAGTCTTAGTTTTTGAGTTGTTCTTAGTTTTTAAGTGTCATGTCTACAGAAAGCATATAACGCTACATGTGGCATGTTAATAAATGTTGACCCGTGGCTTTGAAAAATGTGATATAAAACACAGATTGAAATAAAACATGAAGTAATAATAATATTAAAAACCTTCAAAGCATTAACTTAATGAATTTTCCGAGAGTTTTCTGAGATCATCAATTTGGAACAATCGAAGAGTACCACTTTTATTTAGCAAATGATGCAATTATAAATTGAACAAAACAGCAGCAGATTGATAGGCTGGCTTGAAAACTTTGTTCATGATTTTGTTGAAACACAAAAATACTGCACTTGCTTTCATTTCTTTCAAATTTCATGCACCTCATATATCAGTGAAACTTTTACAATAAATTGGTGTTGCATGTAAGATTTTCTTTAAAATGTAATTTTCTAATTTCCTCTGAAAAGTAAAAAATAAAATAAGACCGATAAATTAATTCATAATCTTATAGTCATAACTACTCGTGAATAATAATGGTTGTAATGCCATCACATAAAAAGAAACTTACCTGCCCAAAAAAATTTCTCATTTACCGATAGGCTGATAGCAAGCTCGTCGCTCAACAATATTAGATGAGGAACAATTGAAGTCAGAAGCCTTGAACGATAAATATGAACAATGAATTTAAATTTATTTTTCCAATCTGCAACTCCTTTTTGTAAAACACAAAATGTTAGAGCATAATGATAATCTTATAATAATTAATAATATAACATAATTAAACACTTGCAATGCAACAAACGAAACAAATTGAAAGATACACAGTAAATCATGATTTTAAAAACTAAAAACAAATTACCAAAGCTTTGCCACTTACTTTTGAATGGGAGATATGAACAATGAATTTCTAATTTGATTTAATTTTAATTTGTTAAGTCTGGAACTCTTTTTGTGAAGCACAAAATATCTCTAAATAGAAGAAATTCCACCTGCAATTTATTGATTAGTCCTGAAATCCAAAGTTATCTAGATTTAAAAAATAAGTTGCTAAAATCAAATATAAAGTTTACCGATAGCAGAGCTGTCGTATCGGAGGTTCGGAAGAGAATGAGCCTCAATGAGCTCTATGAAATCAAAACAAAGGTATCCGGCGGCACCATAGATATCTATGGGCGGCACTAAACAACACACATATTTATTTAATTTAATATTTATATTTAAAACCTTTAAAACTTAAAAAAAAAATTAAAAAATATTTTGTATAATTTAACTATAAATTAATTTTATTTTATTTTGTAGAAAAAAAATTTACTCCAACTTACTACCGCTGACCAAAAGGTTTTTTGTCCATAAAACATCAACGGAAAAACCAATTTATTTAAAATTTTACAGGAACCACCGCTTGAATAAGATACATAAGTGTGCCAAATTTCAATTAAATCTGTTCGGCCGTTAACATTTTATGTCCGAACAAACAAACAAACATTTCATTTTTATATATAAGATTTAAAAAAAAATATTCTAACTAGAAGTGCCCGTAGCGGCTTCGCTCGCATGAAATTAGAGAGTTTGAACCGTGCATCCATAGTAGATCAATTTTTTAGGTCTCGGCTCGGCCCGTCGACAACTTAGCCCAGCCCGTTTTAAAAACATAAACTCCTGGCCCGGCACAGCCCGTCTGAATTAGGCCCGGCCCATTCTTACAGGCCTAGAAGTTCTATATACTTGATGAAAAACTTTGGCCCGTCCCACCTTGACTTCAGGTTTGGCCCGGCCCAACTGAACACCCTAAAATCACTAAAATATCTATATACTTGGTGAAAAACCTCGGCCCGTCCCACTTTGATTTAAGACTCTAAAATAAAGGCTTGGCCCGGCCGGTGATAAACTGGACTTAGCTACTTTTAACCGGCATAAAACTTCAAAATACTAATTTTTACATTTGTTGCACTTACAGTTTTTAAGTAGCAGTTATTTTGAAATCAAATAACCCTTATTTCCACCCCACATTTGAGGTCCTGGAAACCAATTTTTTTTTAAATGTTGAAAAACTTATATCATTATTTTTTGAGTTAATACTAAATACTAATTTTGACATCTGTAGCATTCACAGTTTTTGAGTAGCAGTTACTTTAAAAACCAAAGAAACCTTTTCCCACCCCACATTTGAGGTCCTGAAAACCAAATTTTCAAAAAATGGTGAAACACATATATCCTTATTTTTAGAGTAGAAACTAAATACTAATTTTTACTTTTGTTGCATTTACAGTTGTTGAGTAGCAGTTACTTTAAAAAACAAATAACTCTATTTTCTACCCCACATTTGAAGTCCTGGAAACCAAATTTTCAAAAAATGCTAAAACACGTATTTTATTATTTTTGGAGTAGAACCTAAATACTAATTTTTACTCCTGTAGCATTCATAGTTTTTGAGTAGCAGCTACTTTAAAAACCAAATAACCCAATTTTCCAACCCACATTTGAGGTAGAAACTTAATACTAATTTTTGCTTTTGTAGCATTTACAGATTTTGAGTAGCAGCTACTTTAAAAACTAAGTAATCCTATTGCCCACCCCACATTTAAGGTCCTGGAAACCAAATTTGTAAAAAATGGTGAAACACATATATCTTTATTTTTAGAATAGAAACTAAATACTAATTTTTACATCTGTGGTATTTACAGTTTTTGAGTAGCAGTTACTTTAAAAAACAAATAACCCTATTTTCCACCCCACATTTGAAGTCCTGGAAACCATATTTTCAAAAAATGCTGAAACACGTATTTCATCATTTTTGGAGGAGAAACTAAATACTAATTTTTACTCCTGTAGCATTCACAGTTTTTGAGTAGCAGCTACTTTAAAAACCAAATACCCCAGGTGGTACCGCTGTCTTCTCTACCAAAGATCTCACAGAAGTGGTTATCCCATCGGAGGAAAATCTTATGTCGCCGGTGGGAGTTTTAGTTCTTCCGATTCGAAGTTCGGCGGAGGAAAATCTGGCGTCGCCGGTGGAAGTTTCAGTTCATCCGATTCAGAATTCAACCGTTGAATTTCCGCAGAGCTCAGAAAATCTTGATAATGAACGTCATCAGCAGGCTAAAAAACTTATGCCTTCGCATATCACTGTTGATTCTGATGATTTTGGTGATGATGATAGCGTTAATTGTGCTTATGTTGATTGTCTTGATGGTCGTGAGTGTGGTGATGAGGAGGGGGGAGATGGAGATGCAGGCTGTGGTATTGTTGTAGACAATGCTTCTTATGAAACGGGAGCGAGAGACAAACATTAGAAAAACCTCTAAAAACCTCGGGCAGCGCCGGGTGCCCCCGCTAGTATATATATACATTTAAAAACTTTCGTTATTTAATAGGGTTTAAGAAATATAAAATACTTAGAGCTGACAAAAAATATCCATACCCTCCAAAAATATGTCTAAACCATTCAACAAAAAATTTTGAAAACCGCCCTTCCACCGAAAAAAATCCTGGGTTAACCACTGTTCCCAGGGGTTACTAATTTGAAATGCGGAAAGTTTTTCCCGGTTTTTCGCCCCCGTATTTTCCCTTCCGTTTTTTCGCTCCTGTTTCTTTGCCCCTGGAGAAATTTTGCCCCGGAAAAATTTTCATTCGGCTTTTCTCCCCTGGGAAAGTTTCCCCCGTGCTTTTTGTCCCTGGTTTTTCAACCCTATTTTTTCGGCCCCGGCATTCGCTCTCAGTTTGTCGCCACCAGTTTTTTGCTCCTGGTTTTTGTCCTCAGTGGCTTGCTCCTGGGAAAGTTTATTCCCGGTTTTCGACCCTGTAAAAGTTGGTTTCCGTGTTTTTGCTTCTGACTTTTCACCGACAACTTTGTCCCGAGAATGCTGGCCTTTTGTTCTTGAGAAAATTTGTTCCTACTACTTTTGCCCCAGAATTTTTGCACCCAGCTTTTATTACTGGGAAAACTTTTGCCTTTTCGCACTCAGATTTTTCTCCTTACGTTTTTTTAGCCTTACCCCAAGAACATTCTACTTGCCTTTTCGTTGCTCTAAAATTTAGAGAGTTCCTCGAAAAACTCACTATGACTATTTGCTCTTATAAAAAAATCATTCCCAGCTTCACGCCCTATAGAAGATTTGGCGCTATCCGTTTTTTTTTAAGAAAAAGTAAGAAGTTTTTAGAAACTTTTAGAAAAAAATTCCCAAGATTATCCGCAAAAACCATCTACAATTACTTTCCCCCTTCTGTTATCAGCTATTTCCGGAAAGAAAAGTGTATAAGAGTTTGGAGAAATTTTGGAAAAAGTATCAACAATTACCCCTCCCCCAGTCATGGAAAAGTGTCTAGGAGAAGTTTGGGAGCGTGGGTTTTGAAAATATTTGCTCTTCCAGTTTTATGTTGAAATGACGCTCCTGCCCTTCCCTACATTTTTAAATTTTTTTCAAAGTCAAGATGAAACACTGCTGGTAATATTTCTCAGAGATATTTTAACTTTCCCAAAGACAAAAGGTTGTAGGAGAATAAATGTAGAAACCCCAAGGGACTAACGTCTCATGGGGAAAACGTGCAAAAAACGAGCACTATAAAACGGTGACGAACTTTTCCAGATTAAAAAGCGAAAAACTAGCGTAAAAGGGACAAAAACCGAAGGGAATCTTTCCAGGGGCAAAAAACTGGGGGCGAAAAACTAGGAGCGAAAAATAGGGGCAATAAAATGCGGGTGAACGTTCCCAAGAGCAAAAAACATGGGGGCAAACTTTCCCAAAGGCGAAAAACCGGGGACAAAACCTCTCAGGAGCAAATTTACCCGGGGGCGAAAAAACCGGGACCTCCCCTTTATCAACTTAAATAGGTACAAAGTTTCGCGTTGCCAATCGCCGCATATCTGCGAATGTTTCAAAAGATTTGATAGTAGTAACAGAAAAGATTATCGACAGGAAAAAATATCTATATATATAAAAATGAATGTTTGTATGTATATATGTTAACCCGTTTAGGTCCAAAACTTTATTAATTAGATTTCTATTATTTTTTTTTGTTATTTCTAAGTTACTTGCTTATGTTTTAACAGATTTATTTTTAATTATTTTTTATTTGAAAGAAAACTTTGAAAATTCACTATGCTCGTTTTTCGAACGGTGGTCGTTTCAGAACCGGATGAGTGTGCGGAAAGCACCAAAACAATTCCGATGAAGTCGTTTGCCGCACTTGGCCCACATGTACAGTGTTTTTCCATAATTTTCCAGCTTGTAGCGACCTACTGTTTTCGCCTTTTCCAGATCATGACCATGGCCATTTGCTGAATCTTCCCTATCGTTTTGTTTCTTCAACCGTGCATGAATTCATTTCATCGGTATAAAACAACCTAAACAGCCTATATGGGGTTTTTCAAGCAAAGCACCATTGTGGTGTTTCAAACTCGTTATATATAGACTGTTTTAAAAGTGGCTATTCAAATGACTCTTTTTGGTCCAAGTGCATTTCAATCGTTTTTGGCGTTTTGGTTGCCGCGGCATTGAACTGACAGTATTTGCGACCTACATTTCTTCACCCAAAGAACAGACACAGTCTAATCCCATCCCATCATTAGTATAATCAACTTCTACCTTCCCGGATATTACAAAGAATAACATTTCTTCCTCATTTGCTTATTCATCAGTCACGTATTATGATGCGCCGGGCGGAAGAATGACAAGTATGTCAACCTCAATGCTATCATCATCATCAAGAATTAGTTACATAGCTTCTTTCAACGTGAAAAAACGTTCTGTTTGACGCCTTTCATTTTTAAACTTTACAAACATTTCATTCGAAGAATGAAATTTGCAAAAAACACTATCACCAATTCAACCACTGCACACCTATAAGCTGAATAAACTAGTTTCGAATCGTTCGCATAAAGTACTCTATACGCCCAACGATCGTAGAACGAGCATGACTCATACATGTTCAGATTGTGGGTTAGTGTAAACACAATAAAATTTAATTAACGTTGCTGTTTACTTTTGAGTACATCTTCTTTCGATATTTCAAACTTTTGTTATGATAACTCTCATGAAATTAGCATAATAAATTTTTAAAGTAATATCGGTCGAAAACCTTGAAAATGCTCATATTCTAACCCAGATTAAACTACTTAATATGAATAAAAAAATTATTTAAAAAATATTATACAGTGTATTAAAGCTTTCTTAACATAAAAAAAACTTTTAACAGAAAAAAAATTACGACTTAATTTTATGCAACGCCAAAAATAAGTGTGTTCGTAAAACGTACGATGGTCTAAAACGGGTTAATGGCGTTTATGCATTGCTACACCATTCATCCGATCGTAATGAAATTTTCACACAATCTTGAGAGTCAAGGGGAATCAAATATAGAGAAAAAAATTTTGAAATCCGTCACAAAATGAGCGGAGCGGAGCGGGTGAGCGAGCGGGAACTATATATATATGTATGTGCGTATGTATGTGTGTATGTATGTATGTGTATGTGCATGTATGTGTGTCTGTGTCTGTGTTTATGTATGTACTAGCGGAGATACCCGGCGTTGCCCGGGTTTTTTAGAGGTTTTTCTAATGTTTGTCTCTTTCTCTCCCGTTTCCTTTCCCACTCCTGTTCGCTTTCCCGTTTTCGGTCGTTTTCCCGCTGCCGGTCGCATTCCCGCTCCCGCTCGCTGTCCGTTCCGTTTCGCATTCCCGCTCCCACTCGCTGTCCGTTCCGGGTCGCTTTCCCGTTTCTATAATAGACAAACTAACCCACAAACATTCATATATATATATATAGTCTTAGCAAATCTATTTTACGTTTTATAGGCTAACAGAAGTTATGAAAGAATGAAAAGAGAAAATGAGCGTGAACGGGGACGGGAACGGGAGAGCAACCGTGACCGGGAATGGGAGAGCAAGCATGACCGGGAACGGGAGAGCAAGCGTGAGCGGGAACGGGAAAGCGACCGGGAACGGCAAAGCGACCGGGAACGGGAAAGCGACCGGGAACGGGAAAGCGACCGGAAACGGGAAAGCGACCGGGAACGGGAAAGCGACCGGGAACGCGGAAAGCGACCGGGAACGGGAAAGCGAACGGGAACGCGGAAAGCGACCGGGAACGCGGAAAGCGACTGGAATCGGGAGAGCAAGCTTGGAAGGAAACGCGAGCAAGAGAGAAAATCGATAACAAAACTTCTGAGCGGGAAAGCGACCGGGAGCTGGAAAACAACCGAGAGCGGAAAAGCGACCGGGAACGCGACGAAAACGGGAAAGTGGAGAAGAAAACGGGAGCGAGAGGGACAGACATTAGAAAAACCTCTAAAAACCCCGGGCAACGCCGGGTAACCCCGCTAGTAATAAATAAAAATAAGCGACAAAATAAATGACAAAAAGCGACGGGAAAAGTCTGAAAAAAGTTTGATTTTTTTATACGAATTTGAGGTTGCTTTGGTTTTGATAATTAAAAAAAATATATTTGTCCAATAAAATCTGAATTGGTAATTAATTTTTTGTTAATTAAAACTTGTTGCTTTTGGGCAAAAACATCAAATTAAAAACATGCATAATGATGCAGTTAACTGTTGACTGTTTCTATATAAGAAATGTGTCTACATCATTGTTCATTGAAGACTTGTGATTCTTGTGAAGAAAAAATGTTCTGTAAAATTGTGATCGCAGTGTGTCTTTTTGGTTGCGTCTTGTGCGCAGACATTATAGGTTAGTTCTTTTAAAGAAAAAGTCTAAATTACATTTCTAATTGAAAACATTTTATAACAAACAGAAGAATATCAAAAAAGATGTTCTCTGAGACCGAATGATGAAGATTACAAGAACTGTTCAAGCGACAAGAAAGTCATCAGTTTCTTTTACAACAAGGAAACAAATTCATGTCAAGTATTCACTCATTTCTTCTGTCCTAGTGCTCCGAAGTTATTCTCGACTGCCGAGTACTGTCTCGTTGCCTGCACTGAATACACAGGTGATTTTTTTCATGCGTTAAATGTTTAACGACGTACAATTAAATATTATTGATATTTTATATAAAAAAAAATAGGTCCGAAAGAAAACTATGCTTCAGATGAAAAAAAAGAAGAGGTTTGAAATTTGCTGAATGAAACGCTTAATAACAACTTTGATAATTTTCTCATTTTTTTAAATTTTGTTCAGACGGCTTAAATAGCTCTTGAAAGGTTAATGAAAAAGCAGTCTTCAAATTTTCAACTTAATTATTTTTTAAAATGACATATGAATGTGTTTTGCTATTTTAAACATTTATTGGTGATTTTTCCGCACACTTGCTACAACGTGCCTTTTGGATTAAAATGTTGGCTTGGATTGGTTAACAGAAGATATGAAATAAAATTGCTTTTTCTTAATTTCGTTTGTTGGTTTCTTAAAAGCTGTATGAAAAGCGGTGATTGAAAAATAAGTCTGACGATAACTATAAGCAACGAAATATTTACAATTGTGCGCCAGCTTGCGACTAAAAAACAGATTTTACTCAACAATTTTTTCAAGATCAATTACCTACTCAATCTCAATCAGTTTTTTTTTAGAAAAAAACACAAGTTAGCTCTAAACTAACCCAGCCCTCAAAGTTTTATTTAAATCTACTTGCAGCTTAACAAGTATTCAACAATTGACTTTTTTTAAGAAATGAGGTTCATTTGTTCAATTTGTAATTTTGCAGTGAATAAGACATATTGAAAGACATCAAATCAACTGTGTACCGTGGTTAGTTGAAAGATAGTTGTATAGGACGTAACTGGGGGGCTGATTTTTCAGAATTTGACAGTTTTTTCATAGAGTTCACAATTAACTTTTTTCAAGCTAGTTATGATTTTATGCGTATTGAAATCCGTTTTGCGTATGAACAATTAATTATGTTTAAATAAATAAATTTATCAAAACAGCTCACGTGAAAAACAATATTATTAAATCATTCATTCCTTTCTTGTAATTAGATTTAGATGTATATACAAGGTAATGTGTGGCGTATTCGCTTATCAAATCCTAACCGCAGAAGCAATATAAAATCTAAACAAACAACATGGTGGTGTCTCCATTAAGAAGAAAATTTATAAAAAAAATTAAAATTCCGCTATTTATTTAACGTTTAATTGGCAAAAAAGAAAACTAAGCAAATAACTCTTGGGCAACGCCGGGTAACCTAACTAGTTGTCCACGGACAAATTTTGCTCCCCTCCCCCTGGAAAATGTTGAATTTACATCATTGTTGCTTTCATTATCTAAAAATTGTAGATAAACAAAATATTACAGAGACTTGCTACTCTACACTTTCTACAGTTTATTGGCGTTTTAATACTTTGAGAATGAAGATCAAAATATTATTTAATTTTAAAATATTCACCAGACTTCATATATACAATCTGAAGACAAACCATTATAAAGGCACGCCTTCGTCTATAGATTGAAAGTTTAAATAATTTTAAATATTCACCAGGCTTCATATATACAAGCCGAAGACAAAGCATTCTAGGCTTTCGTTTATAGATTAAAAGTATTGCTAGAAGTGTTTGTGTGAACAACTTGTGACTTTTAAGTATATTAAGTCTTGAAATAAAATAGCTAAATTAAAAGTAAACCAATAAGCAAATCAAGTGCTCGAAAATATTCGTTTTATAATTAAGGTTCCAGTGGGATTCGAACCCACGATCTCCTGCTTACTAGGCAGGCGCTTTAACCAACTAAGCCATGGAACCTTCTGCTAAGTTATTTTCAGAGTCTTAATCTATTATGAGCTTTTAATAAAAGGAAATCAAATTATTATTTTTATTAGGCAAGCTCACGGGAAGGAATATTTACAAACCCTGAAGATTCACAGCAATACTCTAGTGATTCTTTTAAAGATTTGGAGCGCCCAGATGTATCCGGACATTGACGAATAAACCTAGCATTCAAATAAATAAATTTGTCAATTAAATATTTTCAATATCCTATTATTACTTTTTCATTGCAATGTTACTGGTGAGATAGATTGTATTTGAAACAAAGGAAGAGCAAATTTGAGATCAGAATTTGTTTTTTTTTTAATCTATTTTTTGGCTACGTACTACACTCCAAAAAAACTGTAGGTCTCTTACAACCCTGGCATGGATTGGCTTTGTCCTCGGTAGGTATTTGTCTCTGGCTACGGCCCTGTTCATAAACATCTTACTCCAAACAATCATTAAATGCGCCACTAGAGAGATATTTTTGCATTGAAGGATTTTTAATTATGCACTGGGGCTATGCTAATGTAATAAAACATAAGACCATGATATTTGACTTTAGAAGTGAACCGTAATTCGGCGGCTAGTAATTGTATGAAAATTATGTTTTGATAATAACAAATCCATAAAATAAAAAAAAACATTGACCACAGTGTTCTAAATACTTTTATGTGAATTGTGTGAGGATGGGAAATAGGTATAAAAAACTTTCGAATCAACATGGATAAAACACATTTTCTATTATAATTTTTAAATTAAAAAATTAAATATTGCTTTTTTTAATAAACTAAAAATTAATGGTTCAAAAAACTCACTAAATTTCAGCTTCATTGGATAACGAGAAGTTAATTTTTTAAGTGTCAAATGTTTCCAATGTATGGCTCAAGCAAGCAAGCAAACACGGTGAAGTTAATATAAAGGATTTTAACAAATTTAGGGATTTGTATCTAATTAATACAAACTTATATACTTTACATATTTTTTAATTTCACGAAACTAAACTTTTTTATTTAGTTTTCAAAATAAGAATTTTTTAAGAATTATACTTTTGTATTTAAATTTTAATTTTTTTTATAATGATATTTAAAATATCAATAATGTCAAGGTCAAATAAAGGTAGTCGATAAGCTGCTTACCTATTTGTCTTCAAATCAAATACAATTTATGACATTGCAGATTGCTTTCTCACCTTTCATAGGTAATTTGTATGCAAATCACCTGCCTAATTACTTAACACCTGTTATTATCACAAGAGAACTGTTCCTCGAGCAATCACAGCTTTGATGGCACCTATTCATTTCCTATCCTATAATCTTTGATTGATTAGTTATTAAACAACATTCGTTGATTGTGGCCGTGTGGTAATAGCTGTTGAAAACAGTTTTATTGTACTAAATAGTTCTTCGTCTGTGTAAATTGGTTATTAATCTTTAAATTTAATAAAAAAGGTATTATTTTTATAAATGCTCAATTTCACAATTATCTTTGAAAATTCAAAGCAGTTTGTTATTACAAACATTTTCCTGATTACAAAATGTTCAAAATAAAACTTAGCTATTTCTGATTCATTTAAATTGCATCAACAGTTTAAAGCATGTTTATCAGGGCCGTAGCCAGAGGCAAAAATCTACCGAGGACAAAACCAATCTATTGCTATAGGCGCAAGAAACCTATAACACCTATATATATGTGGGTGTATGCCCCAAAATTTTAAATTTTTCTAAAGTTAATTTTGATTTCACTCTTGCTTTTCCCTTCTTTCAAATATAACCTACCCAACCAACAGTTATGCATTTAAATGTAATAATAGGATATTGAAAAGACATGAAAACTTTTATTTATTTAAAGGCTAAATTAATTCGTTGATGTCCTGATGAATCCCAGCGCTGCAAAATCTTCAAAGGGTCCCCTGGAATCTTGCGGTGGATGTGCATTAAAGCAAATCCAGAAAGACTATCTTGACCGCAGGTGCTTCGCAGCCATGTCTAAGTGCAGAGAATGACCGTTCGCAGAGAAAGGAAGAAACAGGGAGAGTTAAAAACAGTTTGGAAAAAAGTCTGGATTAGTGACTCTATAGATATCTTGTAGTGATGTTGGTTGGCAATGCAACTACTACTTTGTACCATTTTTCTAGTTCTTGTGACCATATATCAGGAAAAAGAAGATCTAGCTTGAAAAGCCAAAAGATGTCTGCCAACTGATCAACCAACTCTTTTAGGTTTTTTCCTTGCCTGGCAGCTGGCAGCAAAGAAGTCATTTTAAACAATAGAACTTGATCATCTGAAAATTATTTATTCAATTCCTGTAACACGTGGTCAATGAATGAATGAAACATGTTCACTCGGAATTGATTTTCAATGGAGACTGTTGGAGTATTTGCTTGATTCCTCTGCTTTGCAGTGAAACTTAGTATTAGATTATTCAAGTCCAAGCCAAAAGAACCCAAATGCATTTTATATTTATTAAAAAAAAATTTTGATCAAATTTCTACCGAGGACACGTCCTCGGTGTCCTCATTCTGGCTACGGCCCTGGTGTTTATAGCAGTCTTTTCGACAATTGTATTTTGTCTGTGCAAATACAAAGAGCAAAGAGTTTGCTTATCAAATATAAAACATATCTTAAAACAATTTAGTTACTAAAAAGTTTTCAAAGACCCAACCAGCAATTGAAGTAAAGGTTAAAATATTTTTTGATTGAAAGAAATGAGTTTACTTGATACGATTTGTTTTCTTATTCATTGGTTTAATCCAATGTCTGGTAGTTGTTTTTTATCTTTAAAAATAATTCAAAGCAGTCCGTGGCAGTGGTGGTTGATAAATTTGATTAAAAAGTTTCTCAGAACAACAAGATTTGCAACAAATGAATCAATTCGGTCACCTAAGTGCATCTGTCATAATAAATTTACTTGGTAATCTGAATATCGAAGGTGGTCCATAGATAATCTTATTGGTTTTAACAGTTGTTTGGTACCCATTCTACAACACGACAAAGTGCTATACTACGCTGGGACTAAATGGAACCAGTTGAGCTTATTTTAATTTGTTTATTTTCTTTTTATCACAATCTCAGTTTTTATTTTTTATACTTTTTGACCTGTTTGACGAGTTTTTCTGGTTTGTCCAAATTCATGAGACAACCTCTATTATTGATTTTTTATTAATTTAATAGCCCAGGGGCCAGGGCTGTTAAGGTAAACCTTTTGGACCCATGCATGAAAGGGAAGCGCCATAAATGTAGTACAGCTATGTGCACCATTGTTGATTGCATATGAACTAGGCAACTACGAAAGTTGTCTAGACACCTATTAAGTGTAGGTTGTTATTAAAAAAAAATCATATTTCAGTTAGCTTGAGAATTTTTTAGCGGTTTAACTTTCCGAAATTACAAGTTTATTTGAAGCGAAATCAAGAAAATGAATACCTCTTCATATAAATCTTTCTTAGCAATTAATAGGGTAGCGGTGGACGGTTTGCGGTCCTCCACGAGTCCCTATACTCTCCATAGTATTTACAGCTTTTCGAAGACAATTTTAAAATTGTCCAATAATGTTCACAAGTCAAATAAACCAATTGAGATAAAATTTAAGAACTTATCTGGCCGTGTTTCTCTAATTTTTTACTGTTAATCAAAACCGTGCTGTTAATCAAATCAGAGTTGTTAATCCAAACAGTGGCTTTTCGGTAATTTAGTTTTTCAAGTTTCAGAAAGTTTTACAAATTTCAAAATTTGTATTTCATTTTTGAAATTTGTTTTAGAAAAAGTAACAAAAGCGGTTTGAATTTTCCTTTTAGTTTTCTTTTAAAATGATTGCAATCAAAGTAGCTTATTTTGAAAAATTTTTGTTGGCATATAATTTCCATATATGAATATTTAAATATTCATATTTAAATGGACTACTCAGAAACTATACATAATTACTATATCAAAGAACTAATTTACTGAAAACAATATAAAAAATGATCTTGCTGAATATACCTGCGTTATGCTGAGTGATGTGCTTATTTGTCATATACATATTCAACTAACTCGAAAATTTCGACCGATGGTGAAATACATTTCAATGAAATGATGTTTTAAATAATGTTTGGGTGGCTGGTTGTGGTTTGTCAGTCAGCAGTTCTAAACACATGTGCGAGTTGTTAGAAACAATAAACTTTTTATTTTGGCTTACTGAATATTTTATTTGACTGAAAAGAATGAGTGAATTTTTTAGAAATATGCAAGCTCACGTGTCATCTTACCAGTTCTTTTCCTTACTCAATTTTTTCAGGGCAACCCCCCCTCTGCTAGCGGTGCTTGCCACGTTTATAAGTCACTTGCGTAAACAAAATTCTTTCATAATTTTATATTTGAGCCTTCTGTTTTAGAAGACTTTTGTCATATAGAAAATAAGATATTATGTCATAAACGTTACACCAATTTAGAAGAAAAAACAAAGCACTCTCAAAAGTAAAATTAATTGTAAAACAGTTTTAAGGCTGCTTGATTTCTTGTCTCCCAAGATTAGTTAATGATTTCCTATAAATATTCTCAAAAAGTAGTAAAAAATTATTAAAATTCTTGCAAGTATGGTCAATTCAAAAAATCAGGTATGTATAGTATACATTGTATAGTACCAAAATATTTTTATTGATAACCTCCTGGACCCGTTACTGAATATGAGAGAATGTTTCAAATAAGATAATAACCAAATTGTGACGCATTGATCAACAGTTTTTCTAAAAAAAAAAAAAAAAAAACCTTGACCCACTTCTGAACAGAGATACGAGCTTGCGACACAATCCTATGTTTTTGTTGTTATTTATTCATGTTTTTGTCACTTTTTCAACTTTAATGTGTTGCAATAACCGGCAAATCCGCGGAGAAGTCTGAACAAGCCCGAGATTTTCTGCCAATTAGAAGGTTATTATATTTCCAGTTCCAACAACAACTCTCGCTAACAATTTAAGATCTGCAGATTAAAATAATAGGATAATTACAAAATAGTAAAAAATGCAAAGTTTGCTCAAATTTAGCGATACCTCTCAAACCGCAACAATATTGCTATCTGTGTCAATTTTCAACTAAAAAAGTATTATTTTTGCTAGGAATGGTCTTAATTGTAGTGAAGAACTCTTATAACGTCACTTGGTTTATTAAATTGTTGATTTGTTAGATTTGTTAAATATGTTTAAAACAAAAAGTCGTAAACAAATATAGGAAGGTCAAAAAATTCTTAATTCAGTCAGTGACCCAAATGACATTGTTTTACACTCAGATCATATTGTACAATCAATCTGCATAATTCCATCTCCAAACACTCCAAAGCCATTTAGTTTAGCGTAGTTTAACGCCATTAAATGTTGTAGCAATTTTTTTATATATTTTGATTAATTAATTCATAATCAGTTCTGACAATAACACTAAAGAATGTGTTGGGCAGCTGACGCAGGACGAAACATGCTTAGCCAGATGTAGGCTGAAGAATAACATAAAAAAATATGTTACTGTTATATTATAAGCATTATTAATTGTAGCGTCGGTTTTTAGGTAAAAATCATTTGTTTCTCTTCAGTTTTTCTTTAAGATTTTTTGTAAAAAAAATTAGACTTTTAGCATTTCTGTGAATTATTTGTTTATCATTGTTTATTTATTATCATGGTAGGTAAGTAGGTAGGAAGGTACCACTGTACTCTCGTCATCCTTCAATTTCAGTCCTGGCAAACATTTCAACGTCAAGAAAGTTAATATTGTTCATCATTTCTTCGTTGTTTGTTTGGTATGTTGTGTTTAGCGGGTTTTTTTGTATCTCATATTTCGGTTTTTCCGGTGCAGTTTGTTTGCTTTGAACTTTCTCAATTCAAGTCAATTCCCCAACTCCTCAAAACTTAAACCACATATTTCAGTCTACTTCGCATCATATGTGTATAACATACACAAAAATGATTTTTAATTCAGAAGAAGATTGTAATCACTCTTAAAATTAAGTAAGCCTGGTCAATTATTATAAAACAAATTTTTTGATTTTCAAATAGACGCACGATTCAGTGACTAATCTAGGCATATTTAGGAGAGGAAATTCCCCCCCCCCATTAAAATTTCCAGACAAATAAAATAATATAGCTATCAGACTCAGTATATTATTATATCATGTATTCATCAAGTGAAGACTAAAGTTATATATGAATTAATGATGAATTATAATTTATTTTATAATTCATAATAATTTTAAACATGTTAATCTTCTGATTACAAACCAACCCACCAATAGTTAAAAATGTGTCACTCATGGCCTTGAGTCTCTTCCAGTCTTGCATTTGAAGGTGCTTTTACAAATGCTAGTGGGGCTGGTGCTCAAAGCAATTTGGCTAAAGATTTGGTGTTTTGGTGGTGGCTCGCGGAAGTGGAGCTGGAGCTTGGAAAGGTCGTACAGTTCTTCATTGACAACTATCCTGTGTTTGGAGGCTTGAGGAGCGGTGGAATGTCGAAAACTGACTGTGTCATGCAGTTGCGGCTTCGGTTGCGTGGAGCCGTCGCTAACCTAATGTGGGCACGTTGTGATCGACAGTCGTGTATTAGATTGGGATGTAGCGATTTAACGCAGTATTCAAGCTCAACGTCGAATCGGAAGATCACACAGGTTGCAGCAAGACTGGAAGAGACTGCATCAAACAGTCAAAAGAATTGACCATGTTGTTTGTGAATTGCGGTCAAGGTCTTGAGTGAAGATGAAGGTATTTTGTGTTCGTAGCCGTGTCGCATTTTTCAGAGGCGAGTATGCTGCACAATTGCAACTTATTGGTGAATTTTGTTATTTCTTCAAATACTGTCATTGCTAAAATTCCAATAATTAATTCATTACAGTGTCTTAAAAAACACATTTTCAAAACAGGATATATTTCATCACAAAATTTCTAAAAATTACCTACAAGCATATAAAAGACCAAAAAAATTTTCGCCTGCGGCGGGCTACGGTCCTCCTAGGAAACCTATTTCCCCTTGCTAAATTAAACACTGCGCACGATTATTCTCATTTCAAACCTCAGATATATTAAATTTAATTTATTCAGCTGAAACTCGTCTAGTTTCCATTAAACTTAACTATTTTACATTTATCACATTCACAATAAGAGACCATCACACTTTCTTTACACGTAAGCTTATTTACACATGCATGCTTACAGAACGGTAAACTTCTCTTCTTTCATACAGAGTAATCAAAACCTCATTCAACAAAAACCTTAAATGTTGCAAAACTGATAATCTGTGTTTAATGTCAACAGAAAAATTGTATCAAATTAATTTAAAAAAATCTTTCATTAGCTTTGAAAAAAAATAAATGTGATAAAAACGATTATTTTTTAACTTTTAATTTGTAAACATTTATGAACAGGTCGATGGCCAATATAAGATTGACAATAATTCGTTTCAAATCTGGTGATTACAATTTCTTTCGAATAATCCTCTTTTAAAGGTCATATTAAGTTCAGTCACAACCTATAAGAGCCTTCCTTCCATATAGACCTGGAATATAGAAAATATTACAATTTCCGTCAAGCATACCATATTAGGTTTTATTTTTATACTGTATATACAAGAGTAAATCTCATAACTTTCAGATCATTTTTCAAGCTAAGACTTTGCGAAATTGCGCTAACTACTATACACCTCTAATTGAATTCATTGTCATTGGCAGCAGTTTATGTGCCGAGATTCAGCTGTAATTGGGGACGGGAAGTGAGTTAATTAGCCTTCCGAAAAGCAGACAGCAAGGACCGGATTAGGGTGGATGGTTCAAAACTCATTCCTATAATAAGCCCACATAAAATTTGTATAAAACTAATTACGACTACCCCCTCCCCTGGTCATCAGTTACTTTTTTATCGAAAACGGGTGTCATTTGTTTTAAATGTTGAATGTCTGTGCGTCAAAAATAGGCCTTTTTGCACTGCGGCATACCATGTTAATCCGCCTTTGACGTCAGCCAGCCACCAACTTATAAAATCGACATTTTTTTAAAGTATTTACAAAAATGTCGATGAAGTTTGTGAACTATTTGAAATTAATTATTCCGCCAAGAATTTAACAAATTTCAAAGTTTGAAAGCGCTGAAGTCAAAAGAAGCCTTAACAACTAAATTCCACCAATTCCGTCACAATAAGAATTTGATTGTTTCAAGTTTTTTAACTTCCGACAACAATTTCTCAAATTTTTGTTTTGGCGTTAAAATAACGTTTCTTCATTTTAATACTTTTTCGGTCAAGTTCGTTATAGACGTGTTACATTCGGTAAACGTTATATTTGGATATCCGTAATATATACAGTAATCAAATAAACAAGTAATTGATAACAATTCAATAGTCAATAGTGTGGCAAAAAAACCTTTTACGTAATGCTATGCTATCATTGCTATCGGTGTGAAACAAATTCCTGTCGACACTCTAACCGAATGTTAGCACCCTGACAAGCAATGAAATGCTCAAAGGCCTTTGTTAGCCTTTTTCCTTCAATATCGTCCAATGACATCAAAGATCGCTTCTTTTCTAGTCGCAATGTTACGTCAATCACCGGTCGTCGAGCACTGACCCCGCCTACATTTAACCTTTTAGCTGAAACAAAAAGGCGGAGTTACGGGACGGCCTGAAAGATTAGATTTAGTGGTTTAAATAATCGCTGCTAACATGTTTAAGATATAAATAATCTCAAAGTTGCGAAGCCATTGAAAGTAATGACAGAATATCGTGCTGTTTGATTCCGATGAATTCAAAAGTTGTCTGAAAGTTTGAAAAGGATCGAGAATAATAGAATTTGCTCAGCTTTGCAACCTTTAAAAGTTTTTGCTTTTGAGAGTGTCGTAATTATATAGCTAGTCATAATATAATTACGTGTGCAGCAGGACTATGCGCCGTTAAACCGTTCATTCTTTGGATTAACTTGAGAGATCATATCAAGTAATTCAGCAAATCTTAAATTGATTTATAATTGGAATTGTAATCCGCCAAAATTTTTGTTAATTGTTACTTAATTATTTTTTTTGTTACTTAATTCTTTAATTCACAGAGACCAAAATCATGTTCAATTTCATTCGGCACTGTCCAAGTGTGCTTATTTTGAATTTACTGATCAGCAACCTCCTTCTTTTTTCCTCTACAAACACAGATGCATCATTCCTCGACATATTTGCACATCCGCTGTCTGAGAACAGCGATCCTTGTTATGACTCCGATGGAAGACCGAGAAGATGCATTGCGGATTTCGTCAACGTCGCTTTCGGGCGCCAAATGATGGCTTCGAGTACGTGTGGCGAGGCAGGCCCTTCGAAGCACTGCCAACCCGTTGTCACTCATCAGGGAATGATGACAACTAAAACGTGTTTCGCTTGCGACAACTCGAACCCTAAAAGACGCCATCCAGTTTCCCACCTGACAGACCTCAATAATCCAAACAACGTCACCTGTTGGGTATCTGAAAACAACATGCAATACCCAAGAAACGTCTCACTTACTCTCAACATTGGAAAGAAATTTGAGATAACTTACGTCAGTCTTCAGTTTTGTTCACCCAGGCCGGAATCGATGGCGGTCTACAAAAGCGTTGATCATGGGAAAACTTGGATTCCGTTTCAATTCTACTCGAGTCAATGCAAAAAGATTTATAATCGACTGTCTCGTGGAACTGTTAGCAAGGCTAACGAACAAGAAGCTCTCTGTACGGACGCCTACAGCGGACCCATGGACAACGTACAAGCTATAAATGGAGTCGGTTCAAGAATTGCTTTTGTAGCTCTAGAAGGTAGACCTTCGGCACACGAGTTTGACAACAGTCCTGTGCTACAAGACTGGGTCACCGCTACAGACATAAGAGTCACATTCAACAGATTGAATGAAAACCTTTTTAACTCCAACTCGGAACAAGAAGAAACAAGCAAGGACCTCATGTACTACTCTCTATCAGATTTCGCAGTTGGTGGAAGATGTAAGTGCAACGGGCATGCAAGCAGATGCATTCTACAAGGAGGAAATCTAAACGAAAAAGATTCTGGCAAACTGGTATGCGACTGCAGGCACAACACTGCAGGAGCGGACTGTGAAAAGTGCAAACCTTTCCACTCCGACCGACCGTGGGCAAGAGCAACAGAAAGAGACGCTCACGAATGCATTGGTTAGTTTCTATAATGTCAATCATTTATTATTTGGTCAAATTCGCTCTAAATTGTTGCATGTATAATATAAATCTTTTTTGTTTGATTTGAGAAGAATTTTGTCTGGCTGTCAATTTAATTGTAAAAATGACGAGTTAATTATGATTCATAATTATGATTCAGGTATAATTGTGATGTTATTTATTTACATCAAGCTTTTATGTTCTGAAACCCTTGATTTTTTTCAATTTTGAATTTTTGTTTGGATCAGTAACGTTTAAAGGATAAGGATAAGATGATGTTAATAAGAACATAATTTTTTTTTTAGCTAAGTTGTGACAAACCTAGCTCAAGGCGAGGTCGTACAGTACATTATGTATATAACACCTTACAAACCTGCAGTGCATCGAGTTCAAATCACCATGGCAACGTGACTTTATTTGCTTGCTAGAGAACTATGCAGTATTTTAAATATAAAAATCTTTTCTTTCGGCAAATTAACGTGGAATAATCAACGGTGATGATGGTGATGATGATGATGATGGTGGTGATGATGGTGATGATGGTGATGATGATGTTGGTGATGATGATGACGACGATGATGATGATGGTGATGATGATGTTGGTGGTGATGATGACGATGGTAATGATGGTGGTGGTGATTATGATAATGATGAGGAGGGGGAGGATGATGATGATGGTGATGGTGATGATGATGCTGTTGATGATGATGATGATCGTGATCGTGATGGCAATGATAGTATTTATGTAATAATATAACTATAAGTTCATGATTACTGTTTAATTCTATTGCTTTTGAATTTAAATCAAGAGAATAAAACTTAATAAGCTGATATATGATAAACTGAATATTATAATTGATAATAATTGATAAGCTGAAACAGATTGGT
The DNA here is from genome assembly GCA_963978895.1 of Erpobdella octoculata. Classification (NCBI taxonomy): domain Eukaryota; kingdom Metazoa; phylum Annelida; class Clitellata; order Hirudinida; family Erpobdellidae; genus Erpobdella; species Erpobdella octoculata. The sequence goes on along the minus strand of OZ022238.1, from coordinate 38,012,433 downwards.
GTTCGGATTTGTAAATTGCATACTAATGAGCGTTTTTTCATACGACAATTTTTTTGTTAATTAGTTGGATTAAATATTTTTGAGTACATTTATAAAATATACCGCCAAATTATTTGTTATCCCATTACTATTCAATTAGAGTGCTATTGTATCAATATAACAAGAACGATTAGTGATTTATTACATCATGAAAGTGTTGAATGTTTTTAAACAATGTCATTATCTATTATTATTTACATTATAAATGACGTATTTAAATGATATCGTAAATAAATTATTAAACGACAAAATATTTTCACAGCTTGCAACTGCAACCAGCACGCGCGCAGATGCCGCTTCAACAAGGAGTTATATCTTCTATCGGGGAGAAGAAGCGGTGGAATCTGCGTCAAATGTCGTCACCACACTGCCGGCAGACACTGTCATTACTGTGCCGAGGGTTACTACAGAGACCTTTCCAAACCTATGACTCACCAGATGGCTTGCATACGTGAGTCATCGTTAATCTAATTAATTGCCCGCCAAATGTGACTCGATGCAAATTTGATTGGTTTCCTATGTGTGTGTGTGCGTGCGTGTGTTTATGCATAAGTACGTGTGCGGTGCTAGTTTTGTGTATAACTGGAAGAAAGAGAAGTGTGAAGAAGAGTTGAAGTCGAAGAGTTTTGACAAAGAAAATATTTTGGTGACAAAGTTATAAAATTTCTAAAGTTCTATTATTTAAATGAACACAATTTTGACTGATGTCATATGAGAACAATAAACAAATGTTAGACTTAAAAGTTAAGTTGAAAGGAGAAATTTGTTGTGATTGCAGGCAAGTTGAAAAATGAATAAATAAATAACTGTGTGGAAAATTATGCGTTTGTGATTTGTTATTATGTGGTAAGTCTGTGTTGTTATTGTTTGAAATGTGAGAAAAGAGAGGAAGAAAAAAAGTTGGAGTGGGGGGGAGGGTGTGGGGAGATGAACACGTGCGAAAATTTGACGAGAGGTGCCAACGTGAGTTCTCAGAAAAGTGAGATGTTTCTCGCCGGCGATAAAAGTTTCATTGAGAAATTCCAAGCTGCCAAGCAAGTTCTTCTCTCTCTCTCTCTCTCTCTCTCTCTCTCTCTCTCTCTCTCTCTCTCTCTCTCTCTCTCTCTCTCTCTCTCTCTCTCTCTCTCTCTTTCTCTCTCTCTTTCTCTCTCTCTTTTTCTGTCTCTTTCTATGTTGTGATGTTGTGTGATGACTTTTTTAAATGCGCCGAACGACAGATGCGGGTCCCTTTTTACATCCTAGGGGGACGTGCACTGGCCATCCAATGCTCCATCCGAAAGTATAAAAGCCAGCTGTTTGAATCAATTCACCCTCCCATGTGAGTTCTTCAATCAGGCCTTTTTTTCTTTATTGCACAGCTTGCGAATGCCACCCTATAGGCGCTTTGGGACAATCGTGCAACCAAACAACCGGTCAATGCCAGTGCAAAGAAGGCGTTACGGGACCCAACTGCAACAGATGTGGCAAGGGATATCAACAAAGCAGATCGCCAATCGCTCCATGCACAAGTGAGCATTTTTGTAGTTTCTGAGATTAATTAATTTATATAGAAATGTCATGTTGCGCTGGTGTATTCAGGCTCCCTGCTGATACTTAAATCGAATTGAAGTTTAAAAAAGACTAAAAGACTTTTTATATTAAAATAATATTTTTTTTTTAGGAATTATAGGCTATCAAGAAACTCGAAGATCATCAGAAAGAAGTAAGTTTGTTTTGGTAGGCTTTAATTTTTTTCAAGAAAAAAACATTATAAACGACCGGTTGGCAATTTGTCTGCGAGGTTGAAGAAATTTAGCTTCCATCCTCGAATGAAGAAGATGCTTTGTGTATTGAGATGCAGCTGGCTCATTTCCATCACAATAAGTCGGTTTACTTCCAAACAAAATTCAACATCTGTTCCTAGCATGCTCACTTGCCCCTTTCATAAAATGATTAGCGGCAAAAAATAAACAAGTTTTCTCAAAACAAACACAACAATTATTTACATCGGATGTTCTCGGGAATGTAAGAAATTTCTTGGTTCGATATTTGTTACAAAGTTGTAAATCGTTATTCATATTTCATCGGCTCTCAAAGCTTAAATGGTCACGGACGAGTTACCTCAGTCGTCATAATAATTATTCATTTGAAACCTGTATCGTATATCATGTAGGTAGGAAGGTAGGTAGGTACTAGAAGGTAGGTAGGTAGGAAGGTAGGTAGGTACTAGAAGGTAGGTAGGTAGGAAAGTATAGTAGGTAGGTAGGTAGGAAGGTATAGTAGGTAGGTAGGTATTGTAGGTAGGTAGGTAGGTAGGTAGCTAAGTAAGTAGGTAGGTAGGTAGGTAGGTAGGTAGGTAGGTAGGTAGGTAGGTAGGTAGGTAGGTAGGTAGGTAGATAGTTAGGTAGGTAGGTAGGTAGGTAGGTAGGTAGGTAGGTAGGTAGGTAGGTAGGTAGGTAGGTAGGTAGGTAGGTAGGTAGGTAGGTAGGTAGGTAGGTAGGTAGGTAGGTAGGTAGGTAGGTAGGTAGGTAGGTAGGTAGGTAGGTAGGTAGGTAGGTAGGTAGGTAGGTAGGTAGGTAGGTAGGTAGGTAGGTAGGTAGGTAGGTAGGTAGGTAGGTAGGTAGGTAGGTAGGTAGGTAGGTAGGTAGGTAGGTAGGTAGGTAGGTAGGTAGGTAGGTAGGTAGGTAGGTAGGTAGGTAGGTAGGTAGGTAGGTAGGTAGGTAGGTAGGTAGGTAGGTAGGTAGGTAGGTAGGTAGGTAGGTAGGTAGGTAGGTAGGTAGGTAGGTAGGTAGGTAGGTAGGTAGGTAGGTAGGTAGGTAGGTAGGTAGGTAGGTAGGTAGGTAGGTAGGTAGGTAGGTAGGTAGGTAGGTAGGTAGGTAGGTAGGTAGGTAGGTAGGTAGGTAGGTAGGTAGGTAGGTAGGTAGGTAGGTAGGTAGGTAGGTAGGTAGGTAGATAGTTAGGTAGGTAGGTACGTAGGTACGTAGGTGGCAGCGACGGATTCAGAAATTTCTTAAGGGGGCCGAAAAAAAAGTTTTAATCTTAAAAAAATTGATAATTCTCATTATGCAGCCCGTTGTAAGATATCTTGAATTTTTTTATTCAGTAAAACTAAACAATGGGGGGTCCAAAAAGGGGTGGGTAGAAATTTTTAATTTTTGTGTTAAATTTAAAGGTTTTGACATATATTTCTGGTCAAGATTCAGTCATTCAATAGCAGAGTTTCTGTAATAAACAAATAGCAGAATAGTATAGCTAGTTAAGTTTATTGACATTATTTGGAGTAAAATTTTGATATTGTCTTTATTGTACACTGTTTCGATAAATCTATTTATTCGAGATTAAATTCCAATACGCATTGAATCATCACTAAGTTAAGTAAAGCCGGGATGTCAAGATTGGTATTGGCCAAATACCAATACACTATTGGCAATAACTTTTTGTTATTGGGAATGGTATTGTCAATACTTTTACTGTGAGGAATTGGTTTGGTATCGCCGATACATTTAAAACAAAAATTAGCCAATACCCAATACCAATATTTTTTTAATATTAAAAATTAAAATTTGTCAAAAAATTCAAACTTAGAAAACTTATTTTTGTACATTTTGACAACTGTTTTGTTAACTCATTTTTTTTCTCGTTTGGTTGTGCTCCGCTGATCTCTATATATTACTGGATCACGCTTAGTTTATTAAATGAATTATAATTTTTCTAGCCTCTTGCTGCCATTTTAGCACCCTATTTCATCATTGCAAACTTAAAATTTAAGCAAAACAAATCTTTAAACCTTTAAATTAATAACATTTAATTCTAAGTCTGTGTCAATTACAGAGCAAACTCTTTTCAGTTTGTGAAACATTGGCCACACATCAGGCAATGTCGGAACAGCCTCCCTTGACAAATGAACTGTCGTTTTGTGAAATGAGTTTCGAAATTCTGACCATGTCTCATCTACTAATCGCGCTTGATTTTGAGACACCAGCTTATCAAAGTTTTTACTATCACTTCTAACTTTTGCTATATGAAGTTTTTTCGATGGAGAAGAAACAATGATACAATCCATTATAAATTATCGGATAGAAATGCCGCCGCTTATAACAATGAGAACAATAACAAATTATTAAAAAGCTTGGCTCATTTTTTAGGTTGCCCTTTTTTAATTTTGTTTAGATGATGTTTTAACTGGGTTCGAGTTCGGTTCGAGTTCGGTGCATAAAAATTTGGGTTCGTTCGAGTTCGGTTCGAAATGCTAAAATGTGGGTTCGAGTTCGAAAAGTTCTGTTCGAGTTCGGTTCGATTCCCATCTCTAGTCTATACCCAGGAAGGGCTAAGAGTGATCCAGTTATATATAGAGATCAGTGGTGTGCTCTCGATCAGTTTATTTTGCAAAGTGTTGTAATATCTCAATCAAAAACTTTTACTGATCGGTGGTAACAATTTTCCTGAAGTTATTTTGCTACATTGCTTTTCTTTAATTTTATTTGTTTTGTGCATTGTATGATTTAAAATTTTTGTGCTAATAATGAAATACTTGAGAAATCAAGTAAAGGAAAAAACGAGTTTCTTAACACAAACTTTGATTTCAAATACACTCGATGTGTGTCTGTGTGTATGTATATGAAAGATGTTCAAATTACGTTTTTGTTGTTTTTTCAATTGAATCATGTATTGTCATCCAATACAAAGATATGCTGAAAGTTTCAGCTTCCTAGCTAGTCAAAAAGCTGGTTAAATTTCATTTGCAAGATTTGTGTACAGAGAAAGCCACACACACACAAACAGAGATTGTAACCTAAATAAAAGTTTGTAAAAAGTTTTTTTTTTAAGTATTAGTGTTTGGTATTTGCTATTAGCAGCAATACCTTTTTAGTTGAGTATTGATATTGGGATGGTCAATACCTTTTCAAGTGCCTATTGGGATTGGTATTGCCAATACAATTTTTGGCTATTGTTAGCAACCCTGAAGTAAAGTTAAAATTAAAAAATTATATAGTAAACTCTAGGTAAAAAAATTCAATTTGGAAATCAGAGGGGGGAATTCCCCCCCTCCCCCTCAAGGAGAGCGTGCGGGAACGGAAAAGCAATCGGGAGCGGGAGAGCAAACGGGGAAGGAAACCGAAGAGAGAAAGAAAAACGATTGAAAAATCTCTAAAAAACTAAAAACCCCGGGCAATTTATTTGTAATATTAATTATAAAAAATCCAAAACCTACATTTAAATTATTATTAAAAATTTTCAATGATCAAAATTAGATTTTAAATTTAAAAAAAATACCCAAAACTTTGTACAAAATCCATAAAGTAACAAAAGCCCCAAAGCTTTGTTTTAATCTTACATTGCATTACATAAGGTCGTTTATGAATTTTAGCAAAAATCTGTTCAGTAAAATCCAAATTGATAAGCAATGAAATTAGTGAAAGCGACATTAATTTTGAAGAACCGGTGAAAAAATTTTAAACTTTGGAAAATGAAAACGAAGAAGATGAAAATTAATTGTCTAAATATCTGGTTTCATTCAAAAGCCGAGTAGATTTACAGATCACAAAAAAATGTTACTTTTTGATGGATTTCATTTTGGTGTAGAAATGCAGTTATATAATGCAGTTTCGTCCTCCCATGGTGACGCTGTCATCCCAAGAACTCGTCGAAGTTTCGGTAAACGAGCATTCGCCGTTTCCGGGCCCGGTGCATGGAACCAACTACCTAAATCTATGCGAAGTGCTGTTCTAAATGAAGACTTCAGAGCATTGTTGAAAAAACACTTTTTTAATTTGACATATTGTTAATGGCATTCTTAGTGCAAGACTCTTGTTTTGTTTTAGATAAAATAAAATAAAAAATATAAATAATAAATAATTTGGTTAAAGTTCTGTTTTAAAATTCTGACCAGAGAAGGAAATTACGTTGATGTGTGACGTTTGTAATAAAAGAGGTGAAACTTAAAGATCATTCTGTATTTATTTTTAAGGTCTGTTATAAAGTTAAAGAAAACTCTGGGAGTTTTTTTCTAATTGTGGTGAGCCCTCATACCAGTGGGAGGCCCAGGGCAAAATCCCCGTCAGCTTCCTTTTTTAAAAAGTACACATTCATGTGCAGATAGGTTTAAAAAAAAAACAGTCATAAATAGCATAAATGCTTTTTTCGGTTTTTACATTTAAATGCTAAACACGTAATTTCCGACAAAAGCTTTCCACCTGTTTCCAATTGCCAAAAAAGATTAATTTAAAGTCAATTTTTGTGCTTTTCAGGGCCAGGATCCTGTGGTGAATGTCAGAAAAAATCAAGAAAAATCACTCCATTGAAATACTGTAAACGAGATTATGGTAAGAAATTAAATATAAAATTATATTGTTAAATCTTGGGCAACATTATCCACAATAATTATTTTGTTTGGCCTCTTTTAACGATTTTAATTTTCAAAAAAGATAAATGGTTTTTTTTTCAAATATATAAGTTGCAAACAAATAATGAAATTGTTATTTAAAACTTAAATACTGATTTATTCATAGCTGAGTCTTAGGTTTTGATACCGATTTTTAAGCATTCTGGATATTTTTGAAACAGCTTTATGGCTTGACAAATTTAAATAATTTAAGTGGCTAATGTGTTTGTTAGATAGAGAACTCCGCCTTGCTTTAGCAAGCCAGTCCCAAGCCTGGAGAAAGGAAGAGGGAAAAATTAAAAAGATCAAGTTATGATTCACGACAGGAAATACTTTAGCATTTCCAACACACTGCTTCAACAGTGTAAAAACACCTGGTGTAAAGGACTATGAACTAAAAAAAATTGTTAGATAGTGAAGCTTTATAAAAAAATTTAGCTCATATACTTGAGATTTTTTGCTGTGGAAATATGCTTTGTAATGTTAGTGCCGCCAGTGTTTGCCTCAAATTTATCGTCTTTTAAACAAGGGCGTCATTTTTGCAAAATCTTGGGAAGGCAACTTGTTTTCAGGGCCCACCTATTTCTAAAAAAAAATCAAAATTTTTCAAAACTCTCGTTTTATTTTTCCTCGCAAAAAAAGCTGATGACCGGGGGGAGGTCGGAGGTATCCAAAAACATTTAGAATCCCTTTTTTAAACGTTTTAAATAAACTACTCACGACTTCAGGGGGACACAAAACAATTACAGGGAGCTTGCTTATCTATAAAAAGGACTCATTCAGACCTCAAAAGCTTTCACTGTACACTTCTGAGGGCGTTTCTCTGGGCCCATTTCTATCTCTCAGACGCCCAAAACTACGTCAGGGGTCCCATTCACAAGTCAGGAGAAGCAATACTTCCCGAGTTGACGTCCTGCTTTTAAATAACCAAAGTTTAACCAATTTTTTAATTTTTCTTCAATAAATTTTTATTTCAGCTATCCACGCTAAAGTAACATCTCGTGAAATAATTGGAGAATGGGCAAAATTCACTGTTCACATTTACAACATCTTCAGAAAATCAAAAGATCGCTTAAGACGGGGCGACGAAACGGTCTGGGTTTCAACAAAAGATCTCAACTGCAATTGTCCCAAGCTTAAAAATGACCAGTCATATCTGATCGTCGGAAGAGATTCAAGTAGCTCACGAGGCGGAGTGATACTAGACCAAACAAGTTTAGTGGCTCCATGGAACGAACAGCAGGCACTCAAAATCAAACAGTTCACAAGATCACATAGATGTTAACTTTGTTGTGTACAGTTTTAAACCGAACACGCACATACACATTTATACACACACGCACACACACACGTGACATTGTACAATTTTTCATTTTATCAGCCTGGTTGAAGACATGCAAACTGTAGGCTTGTTTTGTAAGTGCAACTGTTTATTTTTTGTTTCTCGTTTTCTTCACAAAATATTTAGAAGTAGTTCTGTAACTTTCCAGTCATCCTGTAAATTTCCATTACAACTTTTAGTCATTAAAAAGAAGTTGAAAGAAAGTCGTGATGATTTCAGAATGTTTTTTTTAATCTTAACTGATATCGATAAACGAGGGACAAGTTTGTTGTTTGGCTGCTTCTCATTATTATGAAAAAATTGTAATGAAAGCAAATCATTCGTGCTTCAAGTCAAGATTTTTAGATATAATTAATTTTTCAAATTCCAATTTGTACAGATTTGATCAAGTGTAATATTTCTGTGCATGGTTTATAAAGTAAGCTATAATGTTAGTTACAACGTAGGAACTTGTTTTTATTTATTTCAATAAAATTACCGGTAAAATAATTATCCGTTAAAAGTCTGAAGTTCCATATAGGTGTGACTGAACTCCCTTTAAAACTGCGACTGTTTTACTCAATGCTAACTATTAAAATTTGAGATAGCTGCTTACAAGACTAACTAATGGTCACTGTACTTTCCCTCGGCGTCTGTGACCGAACAATTTTTTTGAGACGTAAACCATGCTCATGTGGCTGCTTATTTGAATATTATTTTTATAAGCGGGGTACCCGGCGTTGCCAAGAGTTTTTAGAGGTTTTTCTATTGTTTTTCTCTCCCAATCCCGTTTCCTTCCCCGCCTGCTCTCCCACTCTCGGTCGCTTTCCCGTTCCCGCTTACTTTACCGCTCCCGGTCGCTTTCTTGTTCCCGCTAACCCTACCGCTCCCGGACGCTTTCACGTTCCCGCTTGCTCTCCCGTTCCCGCTTGCTTTCCCGTTCCCGGTCGCTTTCCCGTTCCCGGTCGCATTCCCGCCCCTGGCCGCTTTCCCGCTCCCGCTTGCTCTCTTGCTCCCTTTCTCTTTCCAGCTCGCTCTTTTGCTTTCGTTTGCTTTTCCGTTCTCGGTTGCTTTCCCGTTCCCGCTCATTCTCCAGTTCCCGTTTCCGCTCGCTCTCCCGCACCTCCTCCACTCATTTCGTGACCGATTTCAATTTTTTTTCAATTTTTTACCATTGACTCTCAAGGTTGTGTAAAAAAATTAATTGTAATATAATGTAAAGAACATTTGTATAGCACCTCTTTATAGCAGAGTAGCCGCAGAGGCGCTTGCGCATAACATATCTATTTATCCGGAGAAGATTGTTTGAATAAATATGTTTTAAGTCTGGTCTTGAAAGTTGAAATGTTGAGTGTCTCATCTGTGACTTCGTCCGGCAAGCTGTTCCACGTAATTACGATCGGATGAATGGTGTAGCAATGCATAAAAAGTGGCTAAGAGAGGAAGATCGAAGACCAGACTTTGAAGTAATCTTTCCAAAAATGGCTTGTGTTATTTTGTGACAGCTTTGAAGATCAGGCCTTCCATCTTTCTTTTTCAGGACTTTTGCAATTTCTTGTTCAGTCTGCTTCCTGCTCTTGCTTTCCGTTTTCTGCATTGCCTTTTTCCTGATTGCGAATTGTATGACCTTTGCCTGTTCCTCTTCTGATTTGTCATCCAACCATTCCAGAGTGTGATTGACCGTTGATTTTTTGGCATCGAGAAATCCCATAGTTGCGTTGGAGCCCGTCTTATGAAGTAGTTTGCCATACCTGTCAAAATATATTCAAACGGTCATCGTAACACATAATGTAATAACAAATGCAATTTCATGCTTAAAAAATTGTATTATAACCTAATGTTCTTTCGGATTGCATATTGTGTGTTGACGCAGAGCTCACGTCTTCAGGCATTTGTGGCGTAAGGTTGGCCAAATTTCCCTTTAAGTAGCTTTTCATTTTACGATCCATGACGGCTAGTGTTGATTTCAGAAAAGAAGAAAGGAGCTTCGTGAGTGTAGTCCCTGACGTGGTGTAACTTTTTACTTTTTAGGGACTGGAGAAGAGCGTCTTCTTGAACATCTTGGCCAAACACATCCTTCGTACTTAAGGTCATCTTAGCGGGGTCCTCCAAAAACTCTTCGATGCTATTTTGCGCAAGTTGAAAAGCCGGAGCCTGGAAAAATTAAATCATTAAACCTGTATTTTCGAGTTAGTAGTAAAACCTCTATCGGGTGTCAGATGTATTGAATTACTAATTACCAATCCACATGCCAAATCACAATTCCAGCCATGTGATACATTACATGGAGCCGGTTGCCGACATAACGAGGAAAGGTGCCTGGGACTACATTCTTTTCCTTTAGATAGGCGTTGAAGACAGAAGGCTCACCCTTGTAACTGTACCTGAAATCAACCATTAAGATGTTGTGGTTGTTTATTATATCTTTTGAATGTATAATTTGATCAATGCAACTGTTACCTCAACTTTGATAAGTTTTAAAGAAACAAAACAGCTGCTCCTTCTTTTCCGGATCCAGACGTCAGTCCTTTTTCTCGGTCCACTAGCATTTTCTAGCCTCTGAAACAACGGTTTCCAAAAGGTGGGCGTTGCAATACACCTGCAGTAACTCAACTTTGAGTTCAAATTTTTAAATTTCAAGGACCTTATTATTAACAGGGACCCGATCGGAAATACAACACCTTATTTTTGAAAAAAAATTGGGGAAGAAGTTAGGTTACTAGCAGCTGATGAAACTGGCGTAGTCAGATCCCGTCCCGCCAATGACCATCACGGTGCACAAGTTCAGATGAGTCTGTCCAGGAGAAAAACTCAAGTGTATCTCTAACAAGTGTTTCTCCATGGCATCATGTCCAAGAGTTGCACTCTTATATGACGACAGCATTTCGCAGACTTGTAATTGAGCCAAAACACTGGCTCATAAGCCATCCTCGCCATGTTCGAGGGATGAACATTAACCAAAGTTTGCCCATGTAATGTTCTGCTTATGTATTGGAGCACAGGCCCCACTACAAATACAAAACAGAGCAAAGCTTTATAGACTGTTTTTCTCATCGCCGGTCCATAAACTTTCCCATCCTTCTCCTTCGAATTCTTTAGCTGTCCTGCACACGGTTGAAGATTCCATCTCGAATTTGCTTTAGTGATTTGCAAGAGAACTGAGAAATTTAAATGATAACTAATAAAATAAATAATAACTATAATTTAATAAAAAAAGTGAATGAAAATATTTATTGTTATAAAGTTATACTATTACTAGTGAAAGCTGTAGAAGTTTTGCGCAAAGTGCATATGTGCAAAAGCGTTTTATCTAAATTATTCATCAGCCTAGAGATTTGAAAAAATAACAGTTAAATATGTAAACTTTAATATAACAAAAAATAAAACCGAAGTGTTTGTTAATAAGAAATTTATGAAGATATGAAGTCATTAGTTCAAATTATCACAAGTAGTGGGGCGGCTAACTGCAGCAAGCATAGTGCAAAAAATTACATATTTGTAATCAGAAAAATATGCTTGTAATTACCTGATATCGCCACATTCTGTAAAATTGAGAAAAAATCACCTTTTTTTAGTCCCGCTCCTGTATGAATAGCGTATTATCACAGGCGATCAAACTGACGAAAAATTTAAATATTTTGTTTTTTTTTGTTTGATTTGCATATGCTTAATATAAAAAATAAGAAAACAAGAAAAAATGAACGAATAATTAAATTTTGAGTAAGTAGACCTACGGAAATGAGACATGACTTCTGCCTCAAGTACGGGTCTCGTCCACTCACTCAAAATTTAATTATTCAAATATTTTTTCTTGTTTTCTTTATTCTTCATATTAAACATATGCAAACCAGCAAAAAAACAAAATATTTGATTTTTTTGCCAGTTTGATCGTTTGTGATAATACGCTATTCATACAATGGCGGGACGAAAAAAGGTGATTTTTTTTCTCAATTGACAAACAAAAACAAGCAAAACAATTACATATTTGTAATCAGAAGAATAGGCTTGTAATTACCTGATATTGCCACATTCTGTGAAATTTAAAAAAAAATCAGCTTTTTTGGACCCGATCCTGTATGAATAGCGTAGGCTATTATCACAACCGGACCAAAATAAAAAAGCGCCTATGTCTAAAAACTTTTTTTTTTTATTAATTACTCATCGGCCTAAAAAAATGAAATTTTAGAATGTTGTAACTACATAGTTGCTAAGTAGAATAGCCTTTACAAAATTCTAAAGTATTGTGTCCGTTTAAAGATACATAATCTCAAAGAACCACTTACTTCGAACGAAATGTTCAAGGAATATGACTTGAAATTTAGACTATTTATAAGCTTCATCAAAGGAAAAGGTTTATTACAAGTTCAACCATTTTTAAAATTGACCCACTAAATCCGAAGATATGCATTTTCTTGTAAACCTACTTTGAACGGTCTATTTTGTTACCTACGTGGGCAATTTATTGGACATATAGCTTGGTGTGATTCGCCTGCGCGTCTCAGCTGTGCGACTCCCTAATCCATGGATATCTTGATATAACTACTTGATCCACAACCTAATAAAATAAGCCTAAACGGTATGACCAGTTAAACCATAGTTATATCAATATTTTTATAAGTGTGACATAACTTCTAACGCTACTGTTGTTTGTTACATCGATTAATTCATTATCATGATGCAATAAGTAATAACACAGTAGGCCTAAATAATTATTTTTTATTAGGTTGTGGATCCAGATGTTATATAAAGATATCCATGCCTAATCTTAATGTATGGGTAAAGCTAGTCTATGCTCAAATAAATTATACTTTAAACAAGTAGAGATAAAAAATAAATTTAAAAAAACACTTATTTGCCTATTCATCTGAGTCAACGAACTGAAATTTTTGAATCTAAAACAACCGTTTTACACACACACACACACAAATATAGGGGACCAATGTGAATTCCCGCCGGGAGATGACAAACCCGTTGAATTGCCTATTCTACTTTATAGTGGTAATATAACAATAAGAAGAAAAAAAAATAAAATAACATGTTCATGTTTGTAATTTTACATTGTATTCTTCTATAAGCAAATTACGACCATAGCAATATTCTTGTACATACTATTTTATTTTTAAATTATTTGAACTTTCTTAATACATATTTTTATTATTTTTATCTCAGTTCCTTTTACGATATTCTAATATCTAGGGTAGGTACGCTCTACCTGGTTTTATTGTTTATTTCATTGTATCGTTTCTTGCGTCGACGTTTGGTTTAAATTTTAAATGGGCTCTGAGGATGACAATTTTAGTCGAAACGGTCCGTTAGCCCAAGTTGAATCAAAGAATGTATGTAGTTTGAAAAATTTAGAATGTCTGTCTAAAAAAATAATAAACGCAAAATGGTCTATTGTCTTTAATAGCGCGTGCCTGAAAGAAAATATTACACCTAAGTACGTCAATATATATATATATATATATATATATATATATATATATATATATATATATATATATATATATATATATATATATATATATATATATATATATATATATATATATATATATATATATATATATATATATATATATATATAAATCTCGTGTTATAGTGTTTGACTTCAAACTCCTCCGAAACGGCTGAACCGATTTTTATGAAATTTTTTGTGTACATTTGCAGTGATGGGTTTTAACTACTTTAAAAGTAGTTAACTACTATATTTAACTACTCATAAAAAAAGTAGTTATTAACTATTTCCTAACTACTTTTAACAGCAGTAGTTATTAACTACCTCTTAACTACTGCCTAGTAGTTAACTAGTAGTTAACTACTTTTTAACATTAACCAAAAAAACTTTTAACATTTGCAATTAAATACAAGTTAAATAAACCTGATTTTTCAAGCTCTTCGTTCATTTCATTTATGTATGCCAAAAAATTTTCTTTGTTTAAAAAATTCAATTTAAATTGGGAAATTATTGCTGTTGCTAGAAGATATTCTTCATTTTCCAAAACAGGACCAAATCGTTTTTTTATACCTTAAGATAGTGCTTGTAAAAGAGCATTGATGGTTTTATCTGAACATGATGTTATTTTTTAAATCCTATGATGGCTTGAATAATGTGACCAATGTATGACTTTTCACTTTGGAAGATATCTATTGCGGTGACTATTGGTTTTATAATCTGAATGAACGATTTCAAAAAGCAAGCTCAATCTCTTTAAATACAGCTTGCCCTAACTTCTTCTGACAATCACAAACATTATTGAAAACTAGATTAACAATCCTTTCAACCAAATAGAATTTTGAGCACCGCCGTGTAACATTTGGCTTATAAATGTTGAACCACTAATGTCCTGTACAACCTCAGCATCTTTTACATTGCTATGAATGAAGTTTTATAATTGTACAACATTTGCCATTGATTTATCATAAAGTTTTTTGTATTTCAAATTATCCCTTACTTTCAATGCACCAACGTTTGTCACAAAATGTAAGGTATGACTAGAAATAGCCCAAATAGCCTGTCAAAAATGATCATTTTTGTGGTTTTTATCGAACTATCAGATATTAAATAAAGAACGTTTTCTTCTCTGTCATTTTTAAATGTGGATGCTTTACCTGCTCAGCAATATCAAAAAAATGTTCAATGCTTTGGATCAGACTTGGTTTAAGCCAATTAAAATCACTAATTTTTATGCGAACCTTCGTAAGACAGTTTTAACATCTAGCGATGTTTTATTTAAAACTTTAAATCCAGCATTATGTTTGATGCAATCAGATAACCTCTTGCATAATAAACTTAGGAAGAATGTTTTGGATCTTTAGTACTGACAGTGTACAATTGCGTAAAAACCTTTATTACACGCAATCAGATAACTTCTTGCATAAAAGCTTAGGAAAAACGTTTTGGATATTTGGGACTGATAGTGTACAATTGCGTAATAACTTTGATTACACACCTGCGCGCACTAATTTCACTGACTACTGACCACCCCAGCCTCCGCGTTAGGCAAAATTGCTAACATACATACATACATACATACATACATACATACATGCATACATACAGACATAGGTAATTATGTATGTAGATTACCACAGTGTTTATGAGGAGGTAAAAGAAGCACATCGGCAGAATTATCATTATTATCTTGCTCACTTTCTATCAAATCTAATATACTTTCACCACTAGATTTTCATTAATTACATACATGTCATAAACTGGCTATTCCACTTCAGTTTCATAATCTATAGAGTAATTTTAAGCCACCAAAAAAGTAAAGTAGTTAAAAAAAATAGTTAACTACTGTAGTTAATAACTATTTTAAAAAGTAGTTAACTACTAGTTGTTAACTAGTTTAACAAAAAGTAGTTATTAACTAGTTTAACAAAAAGTAGTTATTAACTATTTCTTAACTACTGTAGAGTAGTTAATAACTAGTAGTTAACTATTTATAGTTAGTAACTACCCATCACTGTACATTTGGTAGGTCTGAGGATAGGTTGTAGGCTATTTAAAATATTTTTTAAAAATTAATTTAAAAAGTTATAATGGAAAAACAAAGAGGTGCAACAGATAGAAATGCATATATATATATATATATATATATATATATATATATATATATATATATATATATATATATATATATATATATATATATATATATATATATATATATATATATATATATATATATATATATATATATATATATATATATATATATATATATATATATATATATATATATATATATATATATATATATATATATATATATATATATATATATATTACAGTAGCTAGATGGCAGGAATTAATTTGATTTGATTAATGTTAATTGATTTAAGGCCTAATTTATGTCGGAAACATTCAATTCGTGTATTGTCATCCAGAATAAAGCTTTTCTGAAAGTTTTAGAGCTCTAGGTGGTCAAAAAGTGGGTGAATTTTCGTTTCTTAGATTTGATCACCCCAGACAAACAAACAAACAAACAAACAAAGAGACGAGTGATGTTAAATAAAAGCATTAAAAAAAGTATCGGTAATAGAAGATATCCACTTTACATAATAAAATATGTAAACAAAATTGTGACCAAGTGTTTTTTACCGGAAAAACCGACATTGATGAAATGTAAACAAATAATGAGATCGGAAACTGAGATTTTCAGTAAAAGCTTTTTACTCATATAAGCTCTATATTTAAGGCTATTGAAAGTTTGAAGAACGGTGAAAGAAATCAAATTAAATTAAATATTTTGAAATTAAATAATTAACACATTTTTAAAGAATACAATAAAAATCGGCACCCTGAGTTTTTTAAGCAATATTTTTAATTTACCTAGCCGACCAGCCAAACAAACGGTTACTGATTTGTCTTCATTTTCATGAAACCACAAACTGTGAATGAAACTGACGCAAAAATGCTGAAAATCGGTTTAAAGTTAACTAATTATCTTTAGGACAGATCTTTTAGCAGTCAATGAGTTATGCCATGCCGCATTAGATATAGTATAAAAGTATAGTATCTACCTGTTAAATTGTGCTGAGCCAACAGTTTTTACATTTTCAATATAATTAGTATTTTAAAACAGGATCTCCACAGAAGGGTTTTTCTTATGGACTTATAATGAATGAATTTAGAATGCTGCTTATTGAAATATCAAAAAATATTAACGATCAAGAATTAAGTGTTTTAAAGTATGCTTGCGAAGATTATTTTGGAAAACGGGATGCAGAAAAAATTACCTCGTGTTTACTGTTTTGGACGGCTCTTGAAGAAAGATGTCTAATAGGACCAGACAATCTTGTTTTTTTGAAAAATTTATTTGTGGAAGCATTACCAGATCGAAAGGATGTGCTCGAAAAATTTCACTATTATGATGTCACTGTAAAAAAACAATTATCATCTGCCAATCAAGGTTTTTTTTGTAGTTAAATATATTACTTTAATTTTAAATAAACAAAAGAGTCTTTATTTGAAGAAGTGTCAATTTGACTATTTTTACACACTTTTACTCTACTTGACTTCTCTGTCCGTTTGTCATCAAAATTTTTGAATTGATTTTTCACTAACTTCTAGACAAGTTAGAACCTTGAAACTTTCAGCATAGACTTTAGCCACCTGCCAAAACAATATTCAATAGTTTTCTAAGCGATTTAATCATTCTAAATAATTTCAATATTTATTTTGTAACACATTTAAAATTATTCACTAGATGGTGCTTGCGTCAATTAAATGAATTTTTAGGTAATCATGACCATGACAAAAACTTATTAAAAATGTTGACTAAAGCATTACTATAAACAATGGTAAAACTATTATTGCATTTATTTACATATCGATTTGCATAATTTAAAATATATAAAAGTGTGTTATTTAAAAAACTTTGTTGTTTAACTTTCACTTGTTTAAAATGACAACAAATTAAATAGGTTGCATCAAATAATGTTCAGAAACAGTCAGAAAAGTTAACGTTTGGTTTGGTTAGAGTTTTGAAACATTATTTAGAAAATTGGGTCCTAAGATGGTTTTTTTTAATGACTCAGTTGAGCATTTATTCATTAATTTTTTAATTAGAATTTATTATTAATAAATGGATAAAGGTGTCAATTTATTATTTGTTGGTTCTATTTATAAAATACTAGCGGGGTACCCGGCGTTGCTCGGGGTTTTTAGAAGTTTTTCTAATGTTTGTCTTTCTCGCTCCCGTTTCCTTCCCCGCTTGCACTCCCGTTCCCTGTCGCTTTCCCGCTCACTCTTTCGCTCTCAGTTGCCCGCCCTAGATCCGATACTCCATACATACACATATACATACATACATACATACAAACATACATACATACATACATACATACATATATACTTACATACATACATACATACATACATACATACATACATACATACATACATACATACATACATACATACATACATACGTACTCACATACACACAGACAAACGGTCACACATACACACAGGCACAATTACCTTTGATGGTCGTACATAAACTCTTTCGGCCTGGAAAGTTTTTTGCCCCACCTGAGCCGGGGGATCGGGGTTGGGAGTCCAAACCTTCTTAACTTTCTTTCCCTGTGTGAGAACTACCTCCTTGCCAAATTTCATCAAGATCGCTCCAGCGGTTTAGATTACCTTTTATGGTCGTACATAGGCGTGTTTGACCTGGAAAGGATTTTTGGCCCCCTGAGCCGGGGGATGGGACCGGATGAATGGTGTAGCAATGCATAAAGGACTTACTTACATACTAAGCATCTGCGTCCCGATATCGTTATCTCGAAATCAATCGAGATTTCAAAACGATACGGGAGATCCCGTATCGCCATTGAAATGATACAGCCTGCGGAAAAAGTCTCGTATCAAAATAAAATAGCGAGACTTAAATTTGGTTCTCGTATAAAGTCCCGAAACAAATACCGAGATTTTTTAAAAATATTTTCCAATAAATAACGAAATTCATACATATTTAATTAACGATTGTCACAACTGTGAATATTTGCAATTGATTCATCAACATTGATTGATTAATCTACCTATTGACAGAAGTTTATAACTATTATCATCCCCACTTTAAATTCGGTTTTCCTGACAGCCTGTAGCCCCATTATTTACTATTTTTAGTCTGGGAACCGGCAGCAAAAAAGCCTCGCCCCTCTTAGGCTGCTAATCGACCTCTGCATACAACTGATACTACAAGGCAATCGTACTCGCTGACATCGATGACTATTATTATTAATGAGAATAATGAGTAATGTAATAGTAATGATCATTCTATGTTTATATTTTGGTTTAGTCTGTTTAATAAACTTATTTTATCAAATTTGTTACATAGAATTTTAGTGTTTCGATATCCGTAATTGACCGTAATAGTAGCTCATCTAAAATATATCTTTATAATCTCGATTATATTCTTGGTTGTGTGTGAGTATGTGTGTGCCACCTGTAGTGTGCATGACAGTGCACGTCGTCTGCAGCTGGAATTCGAAACTTTCTCAGCTTCTTTCTTGCTATTGCTAACCGGATTCGCCATCGCCTATAAATAAACACGCTGGGTTTTTTCCACTTTCTTAATTCTTGCATAGAGGCACTTTCTCATGTTTGTCATCATGCCGCGTCACCGCGGTCAAATCTGGGAGTACTTTGAGGAAGAGACGGTCACGCAGAAAGTCAATGACAAGGATGTAGAAGTAAATCTTGCCAGATGCAAAGACTGCAGGAAACAGTATCAATTTAACGATGGTAACACCACAGGCATGCGAAGACATCTCAAAATCAGCAGAGGAGTCAATCTCACGTAATCTAGTAATCTTAGTAATCTCACTAATCTCAATCTCAGTAATCTGCAATCTATTTCTATCTCCATTGGTTTTTCCACTTTCACTATTGAATTGCCTAAAAATAAATTTTGAGACAAACGTGTTTATTAGTAATTTGTTGTTGATTTTTCTTTTAAAAGTTTTATTTATCTTTTCATGTAATATGCTGACTAATTAATCTGCTAAATAGACAATATATGTTTTAAATTAGCACTTTGTTTATTCATAATGTTGCCACTTTAATTTAATTTAACATTACATTTTGGAATATAAACAATTTAATAATTTTTAAACATGGATGATACTTGATACAATACCTCTCATAGTTTTAGCTTATTGTTCTATATTGCATACAATTTGCTTGAAAAATAATTAGAATACTTAACATTATAGATTTATCAAAGGAAATTGATCTTATATGCGACAACTTGCCAGTGAACAAAAGAAAAATGGTCATGCGCAAACTTGGGTTAAATGATGTTGAGATTGATAATGTCACCAATAATTTTCCAAACAATGTCAGAGAACAAACGTGGAAGATGTTATCAATGTGGTCAAAAAAAGAAGATAGTACAAAAAATTCTCTTGTTCGAGCTCTATGCGAATGTGATTGTAAAGTAACAGCTGATTTGATTCTTAACATTTAATTTATTATTTACTTATACAAGTTTCCTTGTTAGGATAAGCAGCAGACAATATTAGGCATGTAACATGTCTATGTTTTAAAAACACTTTCTTTGGTCATTGCTGCACATCTTTGCGTTTTCGATTGCTTGCTGTTCGTGCAAGTTCTCTTGTGTTTATAGTCTTCTTGTTTATCATGTTTTATTTTATTGACGATTTTATTTAATGAAATTCAAATTAAATTCAAACATAACAAGGCATATTTTGAATATTGTTTGTTCGAATTTTGTATACCTCTGGTAATTTTTTTTTTATATATATTCCTCTAAAACATGAATAATATTATTATAAAATTGTCATATATTGATGCAAAATCTGCAATTTGTTTATCATAATCCAGGATTTTTTTCAAGGGTGAGAGGCTTGAAATTTTTTTCAGCTTCAATTATTAAATAATTTGTTAACTATATCAAACAACAAAAGTTTTTAATACAGTTAAATCATGTTTGAGTTCAAAGAGCAGAATAATTTTTTTTATTTCAAAAATTTATATATTTAAAAAAATGATAATAATTGTGTACTAGTTAGACAAATAAGCCATTTTCTAAATAAAGATGTTAGAATTTTTGGTTTTCAGTTATTTTATCCACTTTAGGTGTGAAATATATATACAACAATTCCTCAACAATCATATAACCAGCAATATCTTGCGAGCCAGTACCAAGCCTGGATAGAGGAGGAGGGATAGTTCAACGGATCAAGCTTTAGTCCACGACAGGAAATACTTATGTGCTTCCTACATACAGTCATTTCAGTCTTAAAACACCTGGTGTAAAGGACTATAATTTTTTTTTAAATATATCTTTAGTTTCACCATGTGTGAGTATCTTTCTGCACATTCATACTTCAGGTAAGTAAATCATTTTTTGTAACCTGTGAAATTTGTAAAGAAAGCAAATTTCTCGTGATGAATCTGCAGTTGTTCAAAGTGGCTGTCGAAGAAATGATTTCCATATCAATGATCTGGGTGAAATAATTTTGTTCTCATCTTTTTAGATGTGGTTCTAATTCTATAGGATTTTTTGCAGTAGTTATTTCTATTTCAAACTCACTTTTCTTTAAGATAGTAATTAAGATCTCAACAGTTTGCAATTTGCCATCTTTTCCATGCTGTTAATGGCAGTTACTAGATTGACTGATATATTTTTTAGTTTTGTTGCTGATATAATTAAACTGGGACAATATGTCATATCAAAAACTAATGGCAGCAATAAAATGTTTCCTGGTGAGGAACGAACATTTTCACCTGGAGTAGGGCACTTCCTCCGCGACCCACTCTAGGGTAGGACAAAACAGAGTTAGACTAATAAGTCCATCCGTTTTTCTAACCAGCACAAACATTTTTAAGTAATTTAACATGTAATGTTTATATTTAACAATTAATTAGACGAATTAGATCTGCGGCCCGAATTTTTTTAAGTTTTTAAAATTTTGATTACTGTCGTTATGCAGCCCGAAGATATCTTGAACTTCTTCTATTTACTAGAGCCAAACACAAAGAATTGAAAGTAAACTTTGTATTACTCTTCCTGTAATCAATCGTTTTCAGCCATTAGAAAAATAAAACCTGCAGTTTTTTCATATGGAAACGCAACTAGAGATATGAATGGGATTGCATGGTTTCTACGGAGATAAAAACAATCATTGAAATGTTTTATGTGTCAACTAGCGGGGTATCGGGCGTTGTCTGGATTTTTTCTCGCTCCCGTTTTTTTCTCCGATTGTTCTCCCGTTCCCGGTCGCTTTCCTGCTCCCGCTTGCTTTACCGGTAGCTCTTTCGCTCTCGGTCACTTCCGTCCTGTTCCCGTTTCCGCTCGCTCATTTTATGACCGATTTCAATTTTTTTCGGGAGCGGGAAACGGAAGAGCAAGCGGGAACGGGAGGCGTTTTTTTTCGCAAAACTGTTGGGGGGAAAATCAACATAAACGTCACATGTCCAAAAATAAATATTAATTATGTCACGTGTTAGTCTTTCGGCGATTATTAAAAAAATAATAAACAAAGTGCTTCGATCGAACACTTGTGACGACTTGTGTTTTATTCGTTATAACTATTACCAAGGCAGTGGGCTCCGTTTGCCGGAGCAATAAGCGGTAAAATTGCTACTGAGCCGGCGGTTTAGCCAAAACAATTGATTCTTCGATCAATTGATAAAGATGTACATATTTTCTAAAGGGATAGGGTTAGGAGTAGGGTTAGGGTTAGGTTTATGGTTAGGGTTTAATTTTAGGTAGACTCACGGCGCGACTGCCGGCTCAGTAGCAATTTAACCGCCGGGGCAATAGCAGCGACCGATCGAAAAACTGCGTAAATTTGCGAAACAATTGTTTTGAATTTGATCAAAAAGTGTCTAGCACGTGACTTAATTAATATTCAATTTTAAACACGTGATTGTTATGTTAATTTTTCTCCCCAACAATTTTGTAGAAAAAAAAGACGGGAGCGGGAAAGTAAGCGGTGAAGAAAACGGGAGCGAGAGAAAAATGATAGAAAAACCTCTAAAATCCCCGGCCAACGCCGGGTACCCCGATAGTTACAATATGAAATTCAGCTGGCGTTCTTTCTGCAAAAAATGTCGATGACGGTTTCTTCATTATTGTTGCGGTCGCGATTGATGGCCATCTGGGTGCGCTGCGTAGATAAGATTTGAGTCTGCGCATAGTTGAGAAGAATCTCTCGGCTGTCGCGGAAGAAAGGGGCAAGTGGTGAAGAGTTTCAGCAGCCTATTTATCTGCGGGTAGATGGAATATTGACAATGTTGCAGAACATCAACTGCGGTATATAGCCGCCCTGCTAATTTGGTCCTAGTCGGGTCGGGCAGAGGCGTAGATTCAGCAAATTCTTGGGGGGGGGAGGCAAAGATTTTTTAAATTTAACCTAGAGAATTTTCGAACTAAAATGACTATGCCAATATACACTAGTATGTTGTATTTTCATGTAAAACATCATATTAATTAAAAAACAGTATACAAAAATGTTAACTTTTATTTAATATTGAACGCAGACAAAAAACGTTTAAATTATTGTAACAAAGGGTATCGACGTTCTTTCATTTTTGCAAAATCGTCCACTAAATCATCAAGATCAAATGTTTTTACTAAGTCATGTTCCACCGCCATCAGTAATAAAAAATAAAGTCTTTCGTCGCCACATGTTGATCTTTGATAAGTCTTCACACGTTTTAAAACTGAAAAAAAAACCCGTTCATTTGATGCATTGCTAACAGGTAATGTCAGCACAATTTTTAATATTTTTAGAACTTCTGAATAAGCACATGGAAATTGTTCTAGTTTGTGATGTAACTCAGCAAGGTCCAGAAGCTTTCCTTCAGACTGACGACAGGTTTCATGAAACGATTTTGCAGCTTGTATTTGTGATCGGAAAACTACTTCATCAAAATGAAATTGGTACAAATTGGCAAGAATTTCGCATTTTTCCACGTCTAAAAATTGTTTACAGTTATGATGGTCAAAAGCTTGAATAGCATTAAAAAGCGATCCATTTTGTGCAAAACGCCTATTAAACTCAGCCACAAATCTATCTAAAATACTGTAATAAGATCTTTTCATTTTTTCAGAGAGGCTAACTGGTTGACATGTTATATTTCTTTTTCCCATCGTGCTGTTTGTTAAATAGTCTTTCAAAAATGACGAGATTTTTGTTGATCGTCTTGGTAGAGGTAGAGCTGATGCTGCATTTGTACTTGTATCAAAATCAATTTCGATTTTAACAAATTTTGTAAATTCTCTTGTCTGTTTTAGTAATACATTCCATGCAGTTTTAGATCTTTCGGCTTCAAGATCTTTTTGGGTGGCAGCAATTAATTGATGGGCTCGCAAAAGTGTCAGGCCTTCTTCTTGAAGTAATTCTGACAAAGTATTAGTTTTTGATAGGACCCTTTCCATCATGTGCAAATAAAAAATAAAAGATGGCGATTCTAGTGTTTTTTTTGTAACCAATTGCCTCTAACGATGCAGCTTTATCGGATTCAATAACTCCTTCAAGAACAGCAAGTAAAGCCTGGTAACGAAGTTTGATTTTATTAATCGATCTGTACCAGTATAACCAGCGTGGTGGTGCTGTCCTCTCAAGCGTTAACACTTTGTCATTTCCCAGATGTTTTTGAACAGTCACAAACATTTCATGTCTAGTGTTGCTGTTTGAAATAAAATTATAAAGACTTTGGGTAGTGTTAAAGAATTCTGAAAGTTTTGTCATATCGGAAATTGTTGAAATTAATATAAGATTCAATTTGTGAGCGTGGCAATGAATATATGTAGCATGTGGCACTCGTTCTTTAATCTTGGCTTGAACACCATTAGCCCAGCCACTCATAACGCTGGCACCGTCATAGCATTGAGCAACACAATACTTCCAGTCAGTATCTAATTCACATATTTTGTTATAAATAAAACATGCAAGTGCGTCTGCCGTTAAAGTCTTCGTGTGGTATGTTCCAATTGCTCTCTCTCTAATCTGTCCCCCATAAAAATAACGAATAAGTATTGCTAGTTGTTCTTTTTTAGAAATATCTTTTCTTTTGTCAACAAGAACTGCAAAAAACCGCGAAGATTTAATTTCTTTAGCAATTGTTTTTTTCAATTCTTTCACCAAAAACTTTAATTAATTCATTTAAGCTATCATTTGACTGGTAATGTCCATAACGACGTTCTAGTTTGACCCTAACATCATCATCCATCTCCGCAAATTCACGCATTAACTCACGAAAAGGTCCTTTGTTTGTTGATCTTTCGGTTTCATCGTGGCCACGAATTGAAATACCCAGACAACCGAGAAATCTAGTAGTCCTAAGTAGTACCTTAACATGTTTTCTATTTTCTTCTATTACCTGTAATCTCAAGGTTGAAACACTTGTTGCATTGCAATAGATGGTTGGAGGTTGCTTGAAATTGATTTCCACTCGGTCCGGGATAACATTGCATTTTTGTGACGTGTACTTTCGTTATGCTTCTCAAACAACGCTTTCATATCTTTCTACTTTGAAAAGCCAGTATCAATTAAGGCCCTTGATCCACCGGTCTCACCTTTATTGAGTATAACACTACCCGCAAAACAAAAAACAGCATTTTTTGAATGCTGTATTCAATCCAGTCGTGTTTTCGAAATACATAACAGAAAAACGTCCTTTTTTAGTATCAAATGGATAAACTTCTAACATTGGCTGCATGGGTTTATCGTATTTGGATTTACTAATATCTAAACTTTTAGAAAATAATGGTTCAACAGTACAATTACTAATGTTACCAGAATTATTTTCCTGTTCGATGGTTTTAACTGTAAGAGAGCTACCACATATTACGTTATCTTCAGCTTTTTCTGATGATTCGATCTCTGTGCGTGCTCTTTTGACAAATGTAAAATTCTCCAAGCTAACCTGTCTTTTTTGCTTATGATTTCCATTGTCCAGTATTTCGTAGATGTTGGGAAAATGTCGATTTTTTATAATAAATAAGAGACAAGACGAAAAGTTTTAAAATGCGATTAACCAAACTATACTAGTTCACTAAGTAACGATACACAAGAGATCGATCGATGTTGTCAAAGCTTCAGCAACTATATAAGATATGAATATGCAAATAGTTCATCAAGCTAGGGCGTACACGCGAGGCTAAAGTTCATACGAGTTCGATCGAATAGACTGAAGGCACTAAAAAAAGTGAAACATATTAGCAGAGATTTACCTAACTAGATTTTATTCAACAAGTGTGATAGATACTGTTTTTATCAACAAATTTAAATACTTGATCGTGTGTAAGCTAATAAAAACAATTGACAATTTATTGGAAAAAATCTTGGAAAGAAAGTTCAAGCAATGGTGTAGGGTAAGAATATGTTAATTGTCCGTCAAGCTAGGGCAGACACACGAGGCTAAAGTTCATACGAGCTCGATCAGATGGACCGAAGACACTAAAAGATTCAAAAATATTAGCAGAGATATATGATATAACTAAGTAGATATAATTCAAAAGGTATGAAAAATACTCCGTTTATCAACTAATCAAAATACTCAATCGTGAGTGAGCTAATAAACATATTTGTTTTATTTGGTGGAAAAATCTTGGGAGGGGCCGTCCCCTCCCTCACCTCCCCCAATCCACGCCTCTGAGGTCGGGTCACAAAAGAAAAAATAAAAATAGGTTATTGGGTCGTGTCAGATTTTTTGGCGGGTCGGGTTTTCAAAAATAGAGCCATGGGCAACTATCACCCTAACATTTTTGATAATTTATTAAATATTTAATTTGCAAAATAATTGCTAACTCAAATCCTATGTCTCGAATACACGGGCACGTACGCGTCACTTCAACATAAAC
Source organism: Erpobdella octoculata (assembly GCA_963978895.1). NCBI lineage: Eukaryota > Metazoa > Annelida > Clitellata > Hirudinida > Erpobdellidae > Erpobdella > Erpobdella octoculata. The sequence goes on along the minus strand of OZ022238.1, from coordinate 37,986,362 downwards.
ATTGGCAAGCTTTCGGAGGGGGGCGGCCTTCCTTTCCCCCTGGCAGTGCCTCTGATCGCATTCGTTTCTAATAATCAGTCATTATTACATGCGGTCGAAAGCACCCAGCAAACCATCACCCGTGCGTGAGCATATTCGGCCCCAGACATTTTAATGACACGTCTTCTTAGTATTATTTAAAAATAAAATCAAAAATAAAAACTGCTCAAACTTATGTGTTTTAAAAAAAAAACTGTTCAAACCTTTCAAGGTAATAATAAATTAAAATTTACCAGATCTGTGGTAAACAATAAATAAGCGATTTTAAAAACTTTGCCGTGCTCGTATTGTGTCCTGTCTAGATAGATAAGATCCTAGCTAATTTAAATATAACGTAAACAAGCTCATTTTAATTTAGTGAACTGGTATGTTTATAGTAAATTTTCGGTAATTTAGTATAGCAGCCTGGGCCATATATATAAAAATAAGGGTAGGGTAATCTTTCACTTTAACAGCCGGATGTGTGAAAAATTAATACATTTTCGGCTATATATAATTTTCATTGAAAAAATCAGCCCCAACCGCTAAAGTGAAAGATAATCAAAATAAGATTGTGTGTATATAAAAATATATAAGTCCTTTATGCATTGCTACATTGCTACACCATTCATTCGATTGTAATGAAATTTTCACACAACCTTGAGTGTCAATGGAGGAAGGTTTCTATAAAGCACAAACAGACAGACTCACAAACATTCATTTATATATATATACTAGCGGAGATACCCGGCGTTGCCCGGGTTTTTTAGAGGTTTTTCTAATGTTTGTCTCTTTCTCTCCCGTTTCCTTTCCCACTTGCTTTCCCACTCCTGCTCGCTTTCCCGTTTTCGGTCGTTTTCCCGCTCCCGGTCGTTTTCCCGCTCCCGGTCGTTTTCCCGCTCCCGGTCGTTTTCCCGCTCCCGGTCGTTTTCCCGCTCCCGGTCGCTTTCCCGCTCCCGGTCGCTTTCCCGCTCCCGGTCGTTTTCCCGCTCCCGGTCGTTTTCCCGCTCCCGGTCGTTTTCCCGCTCCCGGTCGCATTCCCGCTCCCGGTCTCTGTCCCGTTCCCGCTCACGCTTGCTCTCCCGTTCCCGCTCACGCTTGCTTTTCCGTTCCCGCTCGCTGTCCGTTCCGGCTCGCTTTCCCGTTTCTATAATAGACAAACTAACCCACAAACATTCATATATATAGTCTTAGCAAATCTATTTTATGGGCTAAAAGAAGTTATGAAAGACACAACCTTGAGAGTCAAGGGGAATTAAAAGAAAATGAGCGTGAACGGGAACGGGAGAGCAACCGTGACCGGGAATGGGAGAGCAAGCGTGACCGGGAACGGGAGAGCAAGCGGGAACGGGAAAGCGACCGGGAACGCGGAAAGCGACTGGAAGCGGGAGAGCAAGCTTGGAAGGAAACGCGAGCAAGAGAGAAAATCGATAACAAAACTTCTGAAAACCCTGAGCAACGCCGGGTAACCCCGCTAGTAATTTATAAAGAAAAGTGTAAGGCTAGGTAAAACCTGGTGAATATTTAAAAAATTAAAAACCTGGCGAATATTTTAAAAATTAAAAATCTTAGAAAAATCTTTCCAAGGATATTTATAAAAAATTTTGTGACGGATTTCAAATTTTTTTTCTCTATATTTGATTCCCCTTGACTCTCAAGGTTGTGTGAAAATTTCATTACGATCGGATGAATGGTGTAGCAATGCATAAAGGACATATATACATATATACATATATACATATATACATATATACAAACATTCATTTTTATATATATAGATATATATATATATATATATATATATATATATATATATATATATATATATAATGGTGAAAAAATAAATTTAACTCATTAATGGTCACTATCATACGAAAATACTAAAAATGACGTTGCGTTTTCGCAGCCGTAACCGTTAATGAGTTAATAAGGCAATAACTAAATCAGTTATCGGCGAAAAACTGTTTCTATATAATAAGTGTGTGGAGATGATTTTTCACTCTAGTTTGAAGCCCTCTATCTTTTAATTTCTGTTTGCTTTAGGTTTGTGACATATTGCATTAGAAAGACAAATATATAAGCGAAACACAGATAGAAATTGTTTGAAAATATTAAAAGAAATTATCAACAAATGTGCAGCATATCTAAATATATGGATATATTTTTATTGCAGTTTGCGAGAATAAAATAGCAATTATTGGTTGATAATTGGTACCGATTACAGGCAAAAGTGCTGATAATCAGCCAATACTGATTTGAGACAGATAATCAGTACACCTCTAATAAATAATAATAAGGAGTAAATGGGTTAAGATATACGCTATTTTCTATGCTTACAAAATTTGGCAGCATCGATGGTGACTTGTCATATCAGCAAGTTTTTTAGTAAGCATATAATTTGACCCCATGTTTTTCTACTGCTTAGTTTTCCTAGCATACACAGAGATTTAGAGTAGAATTTTTTTGTTTCTTTTCATTTTAAATTGCACAATAATAAATGTTCAATTCATTTTTCAGGGCAGTTGATATTTGTCATGCATTCTATTAAAGTCGAAAGTGAAGCCACAAGCTTATGTTTCCATCCCAGTAAATGCATATTAGCAGCTGGCAATATAGATGGCAACATAAAGTTGTAAGTTAATTCTTATTGTATTGATTCGTTAAATTTGTTGAATTCTTTTTTATTTGATATATACAAGCTCTTATCTTTAAAAATTGAAGTAGAGAGTCATTTGTTTTTCATATATGTTTATCAAGATGAAGATTTTGTTAGTTTTCTTATTGTGCCTAGCTCCAAGTTAACACAATCAGTGGCTGGGCTGTCTTTTTAAGTGACAAAACCGCTCAGGTGGTCGGGCGGTACCCGATTGAAACATAACTACAAGATACAAATATTTTTATGAATAACTATTGAAATTCAAAACAAAATTGAAGACCTCACACGTTCCAGTTTCAGTTGACAAAGACCAACATGTCCTCAGTCTCTGGATAATGACGCTCGTTTTCGATTAACTATAGGTTTGCCCAGCAGTCGGGAAGATGCAGGTGTCGCTGGTATGCACAGATATTTAAGTTCTAAAGTAGTCACTTTCGGGTAGCACTTAACATTATTCTTCCAGAATTGAGGAATGTTCACACATATTGATAGCTATGTCTCAGAGAGACAGAATTAGCTTGTTTTTTCGGTTGTGCATAATACGGCAGGTTGATCAAAAACGTTATCATTAAGATTTGTGGACGAGTCCATCTTTGCATTTTTGTGGCTCCGGTTTATCATTATCATCATAATCGAAAAACAGATCAGCAAGTGGCAACTCAAATATTATGACTGCATATGTTTGCCATGTTTTTGTACCAATAGTACAAACACCCTGAAAAAACTTCAGGTGTTTGTACCATTAATCTAAGATAGTGGTTTTTATGGCATTTGGGATCGGGTAATTTTCATGATAATATCATTGTTTCAATCTGTCACATTTTTACTTTCATCTTGTTTTTAGATTTTTATGCAATCCATACAATACACTGCGTAGAACAATATACAAAAGAGGTATTTGCTTGTGCAACTGTCATCATCAACATCTGTATTGTATTAGTTTACTTTGGAAAGTTGCCAGCCCTTCTTCATGTGAGTAGTAGTACTAGAACATTTATAGGACGCAGTCTTGTGTTGTGAAATCTCAGAGGTTCGAGCTATCCTACTGTTCAACTTACTTATCAGCCAATCTCGTTTATTGATTTATCATTCAAGCTCCACCCGTACCACCATACACGACTATGCTGAACCAGGTACCCTACCTATTACTTGGGGATTTATCATAGTCTTGATGGTGCATCTGTTCTTGTTTGTCCTACTAAATCAGATGGTTAACTGCAACTGCAAATGATTTTTGTGGTTATTTACTTATATTAATAATAATAATGTTAGACAAATTTTACATGCCATAAAGGTGGATGCACACGAACAACTAAGTTGTGCAATTTAGTTCACAACTAAATTTCCTGAGCAACTTTTGCATGCACACGCTTAGAGTAACAGTTGGTATTTTTTGTTGAAATTCTCTGCTAGATTAAATTATTACATTAAATCAAGTTCTGTCAACAATTTTTCTCGCAAGTTTTGTATTATATTCAATAATCGGGTTATAAAACTTTATATTAAATAATTCAAATCTCGAGAATCAAATCACGTAAGTCCCAAAATGTTGACATTTCCAATCAAATCACAAAATAGATAGGAGCAATTAACTGCTGCAGAATCATGAATTTTTTAGTGATGAACAGCACAATGAAATCAACATTCATTTTTAACTGTTTTATTCAAATAACTGTGATTGTCATACAAAACATTTTGAGTTCAGTTCAATCAAGTTTCAGTGTTTCATGATTAGTTTTGGGTTTCTCAATTGGTAATTCCTATGTCATCCTTGTGGTTCTTCAACAACAACATTGATTACACATGTTTACACTGACAAACAATTTTTTCTTGTTGGGACCTGAAATTTAAAACAGTCTCTCCATATTCCCTAACAATGCCAGGCTGCTCAGAAGTCTACAACCAAGTTTCTGTAATTTTGGAAAGCATTAATTCCCTTAGCTTCCCATAATACTCGAGCAATTTGCAGTTTACTTCTGAAATTGAATTGTGAAAAATACGAATTGAATAAAATCGGGGTGGCACAAATCAAATCCGACTTAATTGAAATTGAATTGTAACATTGCTAAAATCACGATATAAATCCCAATCACAAATAGATTTTTTCCCATTACTAGGTATGTTTTGGATAACACATTTAATTATACAGAATATTTCTTGGGTTTCATGGCCAATATTAGATGAAGGTATTTGCAGTTTGAAATTGATTGATATACTATCTTACATCATGCCTATAAACAATTTGCAGATACAACTATGAAGACAATTCAAAGATTAGAGAAATTATGACTTTTGGTCACCACAAGAAATCTTCCCGAGCATTAAAAATCACTTCTGATGATGCTCAGTTGGTTAATGCTTCTTCAGATAAATCATTTTCAGTCATCAACATGGAGACTGGTTCACTGGAGTTTAGAAAAAAGAAAGCACATGAGTAGTTATGATTATTTTATTTATTTGCTCTTTTATTTATCTTAGTAATTTCTCATGTATGTATGGCTGTCACATTATGACATAATGCACATAACGACATACATGACATTTTTGCTTCAGCTGTTTTGTGCACGACATTATGGTTCATGGCAATTTCGCTCTATTTTATAGTAATAATCTGTTAATGAATGTTAATTTTAATTTTGGGCAGTATAAAGTATGGCCCATGGGTTGAATGAGGTCTTCGATGCGGACTGCTGAGTAAAATATACAGAGAAAAATTAAAACATTGAAAGCCTGTGCAAGTCGTGATAAAATCTGCCGAGTAGAATGTGCCCAAAATTCTTTTTTTATGCTAATTTTAAGGCTGCTGACATACATTTTTCCCTGCTTAAAAATTTTGGAGACCGGTAATAAAGTCCAGCTAAATAAGTTGTTTTCATGGTTATTAAAAGAGACAGACATACTTCTGCTGAAAAAGCAGGTTGCCAACATGCAGCAAATATGTCTGAATGCTATATTGATGTTCTTTGTTTAGTAATTTTTTTCAATTTCATTTTGCTTTTGTCTTATATGTCTTTTAAAATGTATTAATCTTTGCTTAATATTATATATTTTTAGTTATTAAGCATTTAGAACATTTTATTTAAAAATGCATCTATTAAATCTCTTATATAGAGCTCTACCGATTCCACATTAAGCCGATTGTCCCGATTATGAGAACAGCCGATTGTGGAGCCGATACCGATTGTCTACCGATGTATGTATGTATTTATATATATATATATATATATGTATATATATATATATATATATATATATATATATATATATATATATATATATATATATATATATATATATATATATATATATATATATATATATATATATATGTATATATATATATATAACGCCAGACATTATATAGATAATATGCTAATCTCCGAGTTCTTGATCTCATTGGGACCTTGCCTGGCTTAAAACTAATGTCACACAATCACCGCAGGATACGACGTGATTAGTAGGAGGCGGGGCTATTTGCCAACCAATCACATTAAATCCTGTGATGCTTGTGTGGTGATTGTACCATTTACGAACAATCGGCAGCCAATTGCCGATTGTCCCGACCGATTGTCGATTGTTCGGATTGTGCTGATAATCGGCCCGATTATGAATGCTACCCATAAAAACAGTTTTTATTATAAATCCTTGATTTGACAAATTAATTCTCACTTTTCTTGAATGAACTTAAACTGATGGTTTTATTTCTTCGATGACAATGTGTAATTTTATATAAATTTTAGTTAATTTTTTTTTCAATTAAATTATGTCCAGTCGATCCAAAAAGTTTGTAGAATGCATAGTCATGACAACAATTCAATACACAATCTTTTAATAGCTCGATTGGATGACGGAAAGTATGTTTTTTAGTCGCCACAAAAATCCGTTGCATTCTTTGAAACAAGCAAACATGGTGAAGTTAATACCAAAGATTTACAAATTAACAAACTGTCCACTATTTAATCAAGCTGAAACTTTAAATAAAGACTTCTATTAAATTTGGAATTTTTCTTAAATATTTTAATTTTATTTCTTAGAAGTTGTTTTATCACATCCAAAATTAAAGGTACTGACAAAAAAAATTTATATTCTTTATTTACATTATTATAACACATGCTACACCAAAACATCCTGTCAAAATGGGCGAACCAAAAGCTCTTTGTGACATAACAGCTTTAACAGCATAATATTGAATACTCAACCAATACTTTAATATGAACTAAGAACTACTATTAGTAATTAATGAGAACTAACTATTTCACTACACGGTGACCCGTCAAATGGGCCCCCGACAAAAGGGCCCCGACATTACGGCCCCCGACAAATGGGCCCCGACAAATGGGCCCCGTCAAAACGGCCCCGTCAAAAGGGCCCCGACAAAAGGGCCCCCGTCAAAACGGCCCCCGACAAAACGGCCCCGACAAAAGGGCCCCGACAAAAAGGCCCACATTCTTAGCCGTATTGCTTAAAGCCCACTTTGAATAGCCTTAATTTTATGCACGACAGGGCTCCCGACATAACGACACCAGGTTTAAATCCGTTGAGCGTCATGTGTGATTTTGAAAAAGCTTCTCAAAATGCAATTATAAGAGTTTTTCCAGTTACTAATATTGTTGGATGTTTGTTTCATCTTGGACAAAACCTCTATCGGAAAGTAAGCCAGCTTAACCACGCCGATGAATACAAAAATGATGAAAACTTTCGTATTCATGTCAAAATGTTGCTAGCGCTTAGTTTTGTTCCACCGGTTGACGTAGCCAGAGCATTTGATGAGTTGGCTTTAACTTGTCCACCAGCAATGGGTGATGTAGTCGATTATTGGGAGGACAACTATATTGACAGAGTAAGAGTGAACGTTCGGGTAAATCCACGCTTTCCAATACCTATTTGGAATGTTCATGCTCGGGTACATGATGGCCTTCCTCGCACCAACAATTCGGTGGAAGGGTGGCACCGAGCATTCCAACAGTTCGTCGATTGCCACCATCCTTCAATTCATAAAATTGTTGATCATTTTCGCAAGGAACAAGATCATGTTGAAATAGAGCTGCAACGTTTTAGATATGGTATTCAACATTCTGCTGCATCCAAGCGAAAGTACGTTCAGCTCAATCGAAGACTGGAGGCGATACTACCAATGTATGGGCATGTGGCAAACACCTAATACCTTAGAAGATTGGCTCATAACCTTACAATTTGACAGATGGCTCTATCTAATTTTATTTATATAAATATATATATATATATATATAGGTTTTTGTAAAAAAATTGAAATCGGTCACAAAATAAGCGAGCGGGAGAGCGAGCGGAAACAGGAACTGGAGAATAAGCGGGAACAGGAATGGAGAAGCAAGTGGAAACGGAAAAGCGACAGAAAGCGAAAGAGCGAGCAGGAAAGGGAAAGCGACCGGAAACGGGAGAGCAAGCAGGAACGGGAAAAAGACCGATAGCGGGAGAGCATGCGGGAAGAAAACGGAAGCTTGAGAGAAAAACGATAGAAAAACCTCTAAAAACCCCGGGCAACGCCGGGTACCCAGCTAGTGTTTGATAATTGAAAATGAAATTTCAAGTTTTTTAAGAATATATAGTAAGGATGTTCACTAATTTTTTTCATTATAAAATTTATCATTTTTTCTGTTTATAAATTCACGATAAATTACAATTAATGCTAAAAATTAATTTAAATGAATAACTAGAAGAAAGAGACTATTAAATATGGTATACATATGTACACAAAATCAAGGATATACGAGATAGGCTTTAAGCAATGCAGCTAAATTATGGACCCTTTTGTCGGGGCCGTTTTGTCGGGGGCCGTTTTGACGGGGGCCCTTTTGTCGGGGCCCTTTTGACGGGGCCCATTTGTCGGGGCCCATTTGTCGGGGGCCGTAATGTCGGGGCCCTTTTGTCGGGGCTCTTTTGTCTGGGGCCCATTTGACGGGGTACCTCACTACACACCTTCTGAATTAAATAAATAAAAATTTATAGCAGGAGTTTTTATTGATATTAATTTGTTTGTTATTTTTGATGAATTGCCAATAAGCAGTTTTATATTTGTAAATAAATGAACGTATTTATTTCTGATAATACAATTTTTGTTATTTGTTTTCTTTGTAATTTTTTTTTAATTATACGAAATGTGAATTTTATATTAACGATTTGATTTTATTTTAATTGCAGATCACCGATATACAGCCTACTAATAGCCGGCCGTCACATAATAGCCACGGGTGATGATGATGGTTGTTTAAAGGTAGCTGGAATGACATATTTTTTATTATCATAACTGTCTAATTAAAAGCATTGCATCTTTAATCAACACAACTTAACTGAAGCGAGATTCAAGCTATGCAGGTTGACAAAAACTATTATCAAAGATAATTTATTCCAAAAAATAGTTATAAATGTAATGTAACGTATTTGAACAAAAGAATTTTTGAAAAAATTGTACAATTAACTTATCATAATAGTTAGCCACCAATTCCTACTAATAAGCTTATTTGTTACACTAAAAAAGAAACTACTTAATAAGTATGATAATAAACAAGAGAATAAAAGTAATGATAGGAAGGTTTGTTTCCTGTAGAAAAAGCTCAAGTCATCTATGGCTATTTATTTTATAAAATATTTTATTAAATGGCCATTTATTTTATAAAATATTTTATTAAAACCTGTCTTCCAAAATTGATTCTGTGGCAGATTATTTTACACACTTATTAGCCAGAATTATAACATTACTTTTGTGGCCAAATATTCTGAAAAAATAAAGTCATCAGAATACAAAACCTCAAGGGCATATGAAAATTGATTATTGAGAAATATTTGGCTGCAGAAGTAATTTTTAGGCTCAATTGGACCAAATATTTGGTCATAGAAGATTTAATCATATGAGAAAAAATTCATTCTGCTAAACAAAAGAGACATCAGATGTTTGAACACAGCAGTTTAGCTGTTTTGTAATAAAGCCATAAAGCATATTATATCTTACCTCATCTTACATATATGTGAAATAGTTGAATATGCTATAAAGGAAAGATAACCTCTATACAGTTTTTAATTTTTTAATTTTTTCAAGTTGTGGGATATGAGACATAGAAAAGTTATTATGGAAATGAATGACTGCAGTGATGGCATAACAGATATGGTTGTCAATTCTAACAAGAGTCTCATATTAGCTACAAGGTATTTATTATTTTAGCACTGATTAATTATTTATGTACCTGAAGAATGACATTTTAGGATGTTTAAACAGTTATTTTCTAAATTACATAATCCAGTGGAGATGGAACACTCTCTGCATATGACATTAGGAAACACAAGCTGAAGGTACAATCAGAGTTGATGGATAGTGGGCTGATGTCAATTGCAATTGTCAAGGTGTTTACATACATTTTTTTTGTAATTTAATTTTTTCATTTATGTTCACATTTACATTTAAATTTATTTTTAGAATGGAGAAAAAGTTGTTTGCGGCAGTGAAGATGGTGTCTTGAACTTTTTCAACTGGGGGGAGTGGGGGAACATCAGTGATAGGTACCCTGGTCATCCAATGTCCGTCGAACACATCATGCCTTTACCCAATGGTGTCATATGTACTGGTGCATCTGATTCCATAAGGTGACCTTATTTATTTTATTGAAATTTTGTTCATAATGTAATTTTAAAAACTGCTAAGGTGATGAATGAAGCTTGCTATTTTAAAATTCATATTTCACTCCTCTGAAAATATCAAATTTAACATTTGATAGAGTCAAAACTTGTCTATAATGAAATCAAATGGACTGTAGAAATCTGTTTGTTATTGAAAAGTTTCCTTATAGAAGCAATTTTAAAAAGTCTGATATATATACAAGTCACTGTTTTTAGCATCTTCTCCAGTGGAGGTGCCATTGCGTATCAGAAAGTTGTACAATAAAGCTACATTGGGCACATCACTAAAAATGCATGTTAGCTGACTCACACACCCTGTTCATCTCAGGCCTTTCCTCTTGTTCATACAGTTTTATATGGGATTTTTCATTATAGCATTTTTGCTGTTAATTAACTGGTTTTACACTCTGCCCATGTTTGTCTGTTTGTTAAATTTTATTATTTCATAGTGAGTTGTTTTTTAAAGTTGGCTATTTGCTTCTTTATAGATAAGTTACTATTATGGAAAAGCTTGTAACAGACAAGTTTGACTGTAGTGTTGTCATTTGGTTGATTTTTAATTTTCTAATAAGTTTATGAAAAGTATTTTAATAACTGAAAAATAGCAAGTATTTATGTCTTAGATTAATGTTTTTCAGGGCTGTCAACCTTTTTCCACACAAAATTCTTGAAGTCATCGGAGACCACGGAGGTTCCCCAATTGAAGGTTTAAGTTTGTCACACTGTGGTACTTGGCTGGCAAGTTGTTCGCATGATCAACATATTCGCTTTTGGGATGTCTCAGAAATTGAAAACGAAATGGTGGGAAAAAGCAAAAAGTGCAATGAATCAAAAGGTAAATTTGTCTCAAAAGCTGATGCTTCAAAACGAGAACAGTTTTTTAGCGATCTTGTCGAGGATATCAAGTCGAGTGAAAATGATTCAGAAGAAACGAAAGAACAAGAAGAAACAAAAGAAAAAGAAGAAACAAAAGAACAAGAAGAAACAAAAAATCAAGAGGAAGCCAATAATGGAAGTGATTGTAGTGATGATGATGATGATAGTGATTGAGACCATATATTGTTTGGCAACACGGTTTCATTCAAGAACTGCTATGACTGTTTCTTTTCAAAAAATGTGTATAATAAAGCTCAAAATTTCACTTTACAGAGTTAATAGAGTAGATTCAATATTTGGATTGTATTAAGTTCTAATACAGAATGATAATAATAATTCATGCCTCATTTCTCTACTTGTCTCACCAATAATTCATTTGTTAAGTTTGTGTTTGAAGACGTTTTATTTCTATTTTTTAAAGAAAAGTTATTTGAATCCATGATTAGATCTATGAAGTTTGCATTTGCAGACATTTTATTTCTATTTTTTTAAAGAAAAGTTAGTTATTTGAATAACTTCATTGATCTAATCATGGATACACTAACGAATTGCCTCTGATTCGAACCTTAGATCCTTTTTATTATGGCTTATTTCATATTATTATTATTTGGCTTTCAAAAAATGATTAAATGAGTGAGGCTTTCCTTAACTGGTGCCACAACAATGTGTTAAATAGGACGCCACTTCAGTCAGCGACATTCATAGCACCACTAAAAACGGCTTGTGCTTATTGGATCACAGTTTTACATGACTGAAAATTTGGTACTAAAATTTTAGTTCAATTAAATGCTTAAACTATAAAGAGCTATCTTGAGCAGTATGCATGGTAATGTGCTTGTTGAAGAATCACCTGTTTAACACACAAGCCAGGTTACCACAGGCCTAAACTTGCATTGCATTTGTAAACTTTTTGTGTAAATCCACTAGTCAGGAAAAGATGTGAAACTAACTAACCAACAAAAAATACGAAACTTTTTTGGACAACAATAAATTAACAAAAATGTTTAAAAACCTTCAGAAAATAAAATTTTCTAAAATTTATTTTGTGGCAAATTAGAAAAAAAACTTGTCTAAAAAGTAATACTGTAATTTCTTAATTATCAAGCTGACAAAGCAGAGCAACACCTCGGACGACCCAGTGACTTTCAGGTTTTCTACTTGGAATGTTCATAGCAATGACAAAGTTCGTTGAATGTCCAGTAGTCGATAGAACGCCTTTGCGCTCAAGTGTTTTGTACATCGGAGCAGTGTACGTATTTTTCAGAACCAAATCTGTCTTTTTACATGGTAGCATCCAGATCTATAACCATTGAGTTATTCAGTTTTAAGTTTTTTCAGCCAAACTATTATAATGTTCATTTTTGCTAGAATTTATGATACAAAATCAAAGGTACAAACCACTGGCATGGGATCATAGAGAACTTTTGGTAAAGATTCTGCCAATACTTTTGCATTGGCATCCCAGCGTGCTCCATCAAGGTAAAGACCATATATGTATGCACCTACAAAATTATTAAGTTAATCAAAATTACAAACTGAAAACAAATTGAACAATAAAAAAAAACTAAATTACCATCGGCAGGGGGCTCAGTGTAATGAGTAACATCTTTAAGGACTTCATAGCTAAAAGTTAGCACATCAATTGGAATGGTGTACTTGCGAGCGAAATTCTGTTGGACGCCAGTCAAAAATGCCTGAGTAAAAAAGAAACCCGATAACCAAAAAGCTGGTGGGGCATGATTTTCAAACCATTCCTGAAAAAAGGGATAAAAATAACTTCTACTTGATTTCTAAATATAATTTCTTTCTAAGTTCATAATAATAATAATAATAATTTGGACAATGTTTAACGTGGCGTTAGGCCACGTAACGTAGGCTTCTAGGCCACGCAGAGGCAGCCGTTTATAGGCGCCTACCCCCTAGCGAATGTGAGTGAACTCCTTGCTTAAGGGAGTTACGCTGGTGATGCCGGTGAGGCTCGAACTGCCAACCTAACGATCGACAGGCGAACGCTCTACCGCTCTGCCACCAGCGCCTCATATTTGTTCTCTAACTCGTGTACTTTACAAATATATAGCTTAAGAAATTTTCATAAATTATCAGATGCAAAATTTATAAAAGTTGTTTTAAAGTTCAAACAGCTACATGTTAAAAAAGCAGATAAAAGAAATTAATGAATAAAATGCAAATCACCTTGAGAAAATTAAGTCGAGTCAAAAAATCAATGACATAACTGCTGAGAGGTTTTAGGGATGGATAGGACTTCTGCATCCACATGACGGGTATTTTTCCTTTCAGCAAGCTGTTGACCACTTCTTCAAGTTCACTGGACATGACAACCAAGCCCTAAAAATTGAACATAATCTTATGTCAAAATTCTTACTTATCATGTCAGCCACAAAAAGAATGGCACTAAATGGTCCCAGCTTATATTAAACAATAGCTGGAATTCAGGTTATGATTGAGGAGTTCAATACGAATTTTATTTGACAATGGACCCAGTTACATCATCCCTGTACTGGAAACTGAATTTTTTCAGAGTCGGGAGCTGACCTGATAGATTGTCTCTGCTTTGTGTCAAACTTTTCTTGCTTTTACAGTGACTGTTCTTTGAGTCTGCTGGGTCACAGAAAATGTTCTGTAATAAGAACCATCGAGTCATGTCTTGGATATTAGAGTCAATTTTCAGATGCAAACTACTACACATCAACAAAGCAAGTCTTTGAAAATGACGGGAATTGTTCCTTCTCAAGTTTTCAAAACCAACAGCATTCCGCAGAGAGGAAACTCTTGTCAGTTACAGTCTGATGACAGCAAAAAAGATATTGGCATCATTCAGACCCTGGAAGTAACACACATTCCATCAGCTAATGATAAAAATATGATATTTTAGTCTAGTGCAGCAGTTCTGAACCTGCGGTTACAAGCAGGTCAGCTGATAAGATGAACGAGGTTTGAGGCAACTTACTCTTGTAGGTCTCAAGAACCATATAGCTATTATTAATATCATTAGTAAATCATAAGTGGAATTCAAAAACCACACTGTACTTTATTTTAAGATTTGTAATAAACTAAAGGTAAGAGCTGAGCCGTTTTTCCAAATATAAATTACTTTTACCATATATTCTGTGTGCCGAAATTCTGCAGCACATACAGTGAGTACTAAAGTCCTGCACAGCTGCCAGCCGATTTTTCGCGACCTTCCCTGTGTTTACAAGCCACTTGGCACAAAATCCTCATCCCAGGCGGCCAGGTTAGTTTGAAAACTCCAAAACCATTTGAGTACTGCTGTATACTGTTAACTATCAGTCAGCTATTGTACATGCAGCATATGCCAGATATGCATATTAAGTTGAATGTCCAGATGTTATTATAAAGACGTTCGACGTTCATAATATATAAGTTGGCAGATTTATGTCGTATTAACAAACAAACAATTTTTATATTAAAAAAATTAACTTTCTGAAACCTTTTATAATAACAATCATGGAAAAAAATCGTTCACTTAAAATCCAATTATGAATGGATTTTAATTTTAATTGTAATACAAATTTCCTTACACGGACAGCATGTTTGCACATTGCACATAATTATAAAACTACTAGCGGGGTACCCGGGGTTTTTAGAGGTTTTTCTAATGCTTGTCTCTCGCTCCCGTTTCCTTCCCCGCTTGATCTCCCGTTCCCGGTCGCTTTATCGCTCCGGGTCGGTTTTTCGTTCCCGGTAGCTTTCCCACTCCCGGTCACTTTCTCTTTCCCGTTTGCACTTTTGATCTCGGTCGCTTTCCCGTTTTCGCTTGCTTTCCCGGTCGCTTTCCCGTTTTCGCTTGCTTTACCGGTCGCTTTCCCTTTCCCGCTCGCTCTTTCGCTCTCAGATGCTTTTCCGTTCCCGTTTGCTTATAACATTTATGTATGTGTATATGTATATGTAATATATGTATATATATATACGTATATACATATATAAATATATATATAAATAAATAAACATATATATATATATTATATATAGTTCCCGCTCGCTCTCCCGCTCCGCTCATTTTGTGGCCGATTTTAATATTTGTTCACTAAAACCTTCCTCCATTGACTCTCAAGCAAAAATTTCATTACGATCGGATGAATGGTGTAGCAACGCATAAGTTATTTACACACACACACATAATCTTATTATATATATATATATATATATATATATATATATATATATATATAGATAAGAAAACCAGCCTGTATGGCTTTCAGTACATTAGTGAGGCTGCTTTTTATTGCAGCAAGCAGTTTATTAAATCTTCCCATCTCTTGTACAAGAACTGTATTCATGCTTTGCTTGTAAGATGTTGGATATTTTTCCATTGCCAGTCTCAAATCATAACTGGCTGGCAATCGATCCAATATACTGGATGCTATTTCAGTAACCAACTGCTCCTGTGATTTTCCTTTAACTGATATGCTCTGAAACATAAAATGGCTTTGAATTTTTTTATTCTATCGAATACAAACAGAATTAAATAACCTTTTTCTGTAAGACAGTGAAGTTTCGAACCAATAAAGTGGGAGTACATGAAAAAAATTAAGAAAAATTATTTAATAAAAATTATTTCTTGCATTCAACAAACCAAAATTTCAACATATCACCAATCAAACAAACCAAATTAATTTGAGAATAATTCCTTGGACTTATAATAGTCAATTCTTCTCAGGGGGTGGTTAAAATTAGGAATTATGACAACTGAAGTCTTTCGTAATGAAATTTGATAATTACAAGCACCATATAATGGTTTTTGAAATTAAAAAATAATTTCAATTCAAATCTGACCAAGCTCTTAAAATTTATTCTTGAAAATTTTTTAATTGCTTTCAAAGAAATAAGTGTACCTGAATGACATTCATGGTGTCAAAAAACAACTTGGTTTCAGCCTGATCTTTGATTATGTCAACATTAGCATGAAGACCAAAAATGTTTGGATGAGGAATAAATGGAAGCTGTTTTATGTAATCTTTGTAATCTTCATACTGAAATTCATTTAAAAAATAGTAATAGTGACTTATAAAACAAAAGAAAACTCAAAAAAAGACAAGAAAATGTCATACAATTCCATCATCAGGTGCATAATAAAGCATGCTCTCATCTAAGTAATATCTTTCGGGCTCAACCATTTTCTTGCAGTAGAATTTTTCCAAAATGGTCTTCAATGTTCTTCTGTCCCAATTATCAGTCACTCTACCTCCATAATTACACTCCCCAGTTAAGTACTTTAGTGCATCAAATTGTATTTCCTTAATTTAAAAAAGCAAACAGATGAGTATAAGAACATATGTAACAGACATGTGCCAAACATATTTAGACAATTAAAAAATAAATAATATTTTAAATTTTGCTTCTGAAAAATTTAAACATTTTTGATTGATTGACGTAATTAGAAATTACTTCGTATTCATTCAGAAACATAGCAAGCTGCTGAACAGATATCTTAAGATCAGCCTCATTGAACTCATATGGAATATTCCAACCAATTGGACCAAATTTCCTTCGTTCTTGGACTTGAGCATGAAAGAAGCACAGACCAAATAATAATTTCTTCCATATAACCTTTAGACAGAGACATAACAAATAAAACAAAAAATGATAAAACCACTTAACCACATAATCTATATATATAGGAAGTAAATTTTAAAAAATAATATGAGAACAAAAACTTTACTGGTTTTGAAACTCCATTAAAGAATTCCATGTCACAGATAGGTGACATGTCATAAGACCGAAGCAAATTGAATCTCAACCCCTTAGGGGACTGCTTCGTCATTTTAACTCCATTCTGCAGAATGGTTACTGGAAATGCACCAGATGGATAACTTGTTAGCCATAATCTGAAGTCTGGGTGGCAGGAGTCAGGAGACAATTCCTAATAAACATCAGTTAAAAAAAAGTGTTGGCATAGTTGTTTATTTTATTATTATCTATAACTATATGTATATTTTAAAACAGTTTAAAAATAATTAATTCATGCACACCAAAGGAGCTTTTAACCGTTTTAAAAAGTTTTGAAAAATAAACCAAATTTTCAAAATCAACACCACAATAATCATCACTGACTTCGCATATTTTTTCAAGTTGCGACATCCAAGATGGAGCCAGATGACAATTTTGTAGAACCACCCAAGTTCCTTCTTTAATGGCTCTGCTGATCATTTTAATTGCTATTGGTCCCTGGCCTTGACCTAAAGATAGAGACTCCAGTTTGGAGCCACCGTAGCCCTTTAAAAGAAAAAAAAGAAATTTGCAAAAGTACAAGTTTCTTAGCAATTAACATTAAATAAAAAAAAAATAATTAAACTCAAATCAGCAGAGACTACAACGACTTGGATTTTAATCTTTGTTCAGAAATACATTTTTAATATATTCATATTAAAATGAAAAAAATAGAGCAAACCTTTTCTTCAGCAAAAGAAAGCAGAGCAGCAATAGGATCAGATCCAGGAGAGAGAATGAAAATGATAGGAGTGAATGCAGTACTATCATCATAAGATTCAGCCAGATTGAATGGAGGTGGTTCTATAAAACTTCTACCCATATAATTTAAAATAAAGTTGCTCACTGCCATCATAACCTTATCTGGTCTCAGAGCTCTTAACACCAACATCTGCTGGAATGCAGTCAAAGAGCTTTTAAATGATTGTGGTACTGGATTTTTCTCTGGTTCCTAGAAGGAACAATAAATTAACATCTAATTATTATTATAGTTACTGCATTAAGGTATGATAAGCTTCTTTGTAAATGACCCAGTATATTAACATTTTGTTTATATTTCTGCTGCTAACTCTCAATACCATATTTGGTTCTAACCATAACTAATCAATCAGGACAACTGATATGTAATCAGAAACAATTCTTGAATTTGAACAAAATTTGAAAGACCTAGGCTCAAGAACTTAAAGATAATACTAAAATTTGAAATTTTGGGAGAAGAACTATTAGATGCTCATGGAATTGATTGTAAGTGAATTAATAAATAAAACCATCCAACCTAACTGACTCTGGAGGGCAGCATGTGTTTAATACATTTTATAATTAGATTATTTATTTAATTATTTTTTAATTGAATGAATTTATAAACCTTGATAAATGTTTATTTATATAGCAGTCAGAAATTGTTTATTATTATTTGTAATATTCAGCCAATGGCAGTCATGTCACGTGACATATATCATTGGTTATATTACTTGAACTGTTAAATTATAAATCATACAAGATTTACATTATCTACAACATTATATTTGAATTCATTTCTAATAATATTGTGTAAGTAACATATATCTTTCATTGTCTATGTTGTCTACGATATCATATTGTTGTAATATTGACAACTGTGTTCAGGTCATTTAGAAGGGTCTTAAATATTTATTGGAAGATGATAAGCTCTTAACCAGATTCTGTAAGTCTCAATACCTGTTATTGAGAATTGTCTGATTAAACACTTACAAATTCACTAATTGAGCTATTATTTAAAACTAATTATTGAACTGTTAGAAACATTTTTTTTTATAATAGTTTATAGTCCTTTAAACCAAGTGTTTTAAGACTGAATTGGCTGTATGTTAGAAGCACATAAGTACTTCCTGTCGTGGATCAAAGTTTGATCCTTTTTAACTGTCCCTCCTCCTTTATCCAGGCTTGGGACTGGCTTGCAATTAGCAAGGCGGAGTTAATGTTAGAAACATATTTCTATCTTTATGAAGACAACATATAGGAAATACCTCAATATGTATTTCTAATCAATTTTTGCGAGTATATCATATTGAGATATTTTAATTTAGATAATAACTTGTACTCACATGCATTTGAATTGTTTTAAATTATTATATTGGCATAGGGGCTTATACCTACTGAAACATAATATTAAATTACTACAAATTGAACAATTGAAAAAATTATATAAAACTCAAATATGTAAAATGTACAAACCACGTCATCATAAATAACTTTCCACTGAGATTCGTTGGCAATCAAATGATCGGTGATTCCCTTAAAAATTGCAAGTTCGTTGAGTCTACCGAATTCATTCCAACTGCTATCTGGCAACCAATTTGAAGGATTTGTGGTATCATTCTCAAGTGAAACTCCACCAGTCAGAAAGAAACTGAATTCTTCTTCATCAATTTTTCCTTCATACTTTAAGAGACTTGCCAACAAGTGGAATGAAAATATAAGCTGAAATAAAAAAAATTAATACAAGACATGCAATTGAATGAGGGGAAGAGTGGGGTGGCTTAAAACAAAAAAAGAAAGGAATGCAATGAAATTTAAAATTGAGTAAAACACAACTCAAAGCAGCTGACCATGCAAAAAAAATTTTTTTACTTTGTCTTTTTCAAAGAGTGATCTGCAGATGTTGCAGTAGAGGGAATAAGTGAAATATGATCTGAGATATTCAATCCTTTCTACAACATCTTCAGATGGAGTGGCTTTTTCTATGGCCTTGATAAACAAGTTGATGAACCAGGAAAGAGAATTCTGATACATTGGGTCGATATCAGCCAGGTCTGCAATGCAGAAGAACAAGATGGAGGTGTACCTGGCAATCAGCTTGTATGCATCTCTTGCTTGGTTTATGTCTGCTTTGGTTTGGTCTGCTACAGCCTGAAGTCACAATTAAACATAGTAACTTATGATAGGAAGAATGTAAAAATTTATTTTCTCATTTTAATGTAACCAACAATATAATAAAACAAAACAATAGTCTGTAGATCAAAACCTGTTTTTTATTAATTTCGTTTGCAAGGGTTTTAGAATCAGAAAGAACTTTAATGGCGGATTCGTCTTCAAGAATATTTCCTTGTGATGTACTCAGCACCTTAACACATAATAAGATATATATAACATTTATCAAAAAAAGAAAAATTGTTTAAATTTTTGATTTTTCACGAATGATAATCAGTGGCAAATGAATTAACTTTAAGTATCATGTCTTCAACTTGCTGAAGTTGATTTTTGTTTTCAGCACTCTGAACAATCAACAAGTTCCTCTCTTCTTCCAACTCTGGTCTCTCCCTAGCTACAACGATGCCAAGCAACTGGTCGTCAAGTCCTTCTGATGTTATCATGAAGTTTAACAGGGTCACTTTCACTGCTGTCTGTTTAATATGAAGTTTATCAATTTTTTATGAAATGAAAAAAAAACAATGAAAAACTGAAAAAAATCATCTTTTTAATATTTATTATAATAAAAAAAATTAAAATCAGCTGAAAAAACCTCAGGAAGATAATGTGGGTTTCTGAGTTTAGTGGTGATGTAGAATCTAAATTCAGAACTGAACTCAATGACATTTTCACCCAGCTTAATGCAGATTGTTCCTCCTTGCTTAAAAGTCTGCTTCAATAACAGCGGCTCAAGGAGAGGATCCAACTCTTCTCCAACATTTTCCAGCAAGATAGTGTTACCAAACTGGATGCCGCTTTCTAAAGTGCGAGTTATATCGCTGTCTGTGAGTTTGATGACACTAAGATTGTTGCTTTTCTCAAGCCTTTTTATGAAACGGTTTGCTTGTCCTTGCGGATCAATCATAAGAGGCCATCGTCTTGTGTAACTGTACCAAAGAGGTTTTTATTGACTAAATACACATTTTTTGTAAGGAATATAATTTAAGAACATGTAAATGCAAATTCATAACAAAATTAACTAATAAAACACAAAAAAATCCAGAAATATAAAAATAAAACAAAACCTCATGATGATTCCATTGTCGACAGAAAATTCATCAGATGGAAGTCCATATATTTCCCAGCTTCTGATTTTCACAGGATCTCCAAGAACATTTGACAACGAGAAGCCCACGGATGTTGGAATGCCAGATTCCACTGTCATTTTCTTCCACATATCCATTTGTGTCTGAACGAAGGAATTATTTATTTACTATTTGTTTTCAAACTTATACAATTCATGAAATGATTATGAGATCAGTTATCATCCATCCAGTGTAAATAATTGAAGTGAATCTCAATAAAATCAATCTATAGAAACATTTATGTTACAACTGACATAACCGATTATATTTATTCATCTTTTTCTAGGCATTTCAATTCTCATGTCTCTGACAGCAGAGCATATTTTCTATGGATAAAATTGACACAGATTAAATCACAAACCTTTCTGAATGCTGATGTAAAGGCACCCATGTATGCAATCATAGCAGCAGAAAGAATGACATCTCCTGTAATGTTATGGAACTTCACTGACATAAGTGCAGCTATTTCACTCCATCTGTCCTTTTCTCCACCAAGACCTCCTATCAGCTGCTCTGCTCTGGTTAATTTCTTACTGCATTCCAATACCTGGTTGTAGTGATGATTATAACAAATATATATAAGCATCCTTTGGTAATGTTCACCTGACCATTAATGGATATGTCTAGATTTCAAGGTTATAGATTTCATAATCAAATAAACTTCTTCTAATGGTATGTCAGTAAATGTGAGCCTGTTTTTTATGACTGCGTTTAATAAGGCTTTGCAGATTCCAACTTATGACTTGCAGGTGGCAAGTAAAACTGTGTTGGTCCTACTGTAATAACTTCAACTATTAAGTGTCACATTAATGTCTTGATCTGTAGATCACAGATCACAGTAACTAGCTAAAATATGTGGCAGTTTGAGGCTGCAGCTTTTTCTTATCTTATCAACATTCATATTATACAATATTGTATTTACATATAAAACCACATAATTATACTACAGCATTACATGCCAAGTAACATGAAGACAACAATGAAACACCTCATGTTCCAGCTTTAGTTTTTTCTCTTTATTCTTAGTAAGAACATCATTTAAACGCGCGAGTTTGTTTTGAACTTCCCTCAACTGTGCACGCTTGGTCTGCAAAATGCTCATTGCAGAACTCATTTTTGATTCT
This sequence comes from Erpobdella octoculata, assembly GCA_963978895.1. Taxonomy (NCBI): domain Eukaryota; kingdom Metazoa; phylum Annelida; class Clitellata; order Hirudinida; family Erpobdellidae; genus Erpobdella; species Erpobdella octoculata. The sequence continues at coordinate 37,964,259 of OZ022238.1, read as the reverse complement.
GCATCTGCCAGAGCCAGTCTTTTAGGGGCTACCACTTTGATTACTCTGAATATGAAAAAAGTTTAACCTTTTATAGTATTTCTCCACTCAATAAAACAATTGTTATTATACAAAAATTACTACAAATTAAAAGATAATACATACAAAATTATAGAATCTTATGAACCTTTTTGAAAGCAATCTTTTTGTTATAAAATGTAATTAATTATTTCAATTTATTTAAACAATAAAATAATTACTTCTCATAATAAAATAGAAAAGAATAATTACGAATCATATTTATCGATTGCAAGTATCCATCTGCACAGTCCTTCACAAGCACTAGAAATGTGTTTGATCTTCTCTGGATCAAAGTCAGGATTTGAAGAATAGTTGAGTCTGATTTGTTTCATGGCATCGTTCGGTATGTTATCCTGAGAACATCGAAGATTTTACATGCAATCATGTTTCTTTGTCTCCAGAGAAATTTTTTTAGACATTCATGCTACAATGAATTAATGCAAATTGAATAAAAAAAAACCTTATCAAAATTGATAAGCGATTCCAAGAATTTTGTGTCCGTCAGAATTTTCAAGGACGGCTTCCAATAATCTAAAACTTTCTTTCCATCTTTTGTTGTAACTCTGTCAGGTTTGATTCCTTTCAGGACGCACACGGCTTCCATCACCAATTTGATACCAGATGGAGGGTTTTTCATTGACTTTACAATTGTGATATCCTTTTAAGAAAAACATTGACAAAAGAAAAATAATTTCCATGATGACACAAATGATGAGAAAAACAATCAAAAGCAGTAATTTGGTTGAATTTTAAATTTTTTAAAAACTTCCAACTGTAGCCATAGAAGAGTTACACAAATAATACGTTCTGTGAGGTTTAAATAAATTTACTTGTCAGTGCAAAGATGAACCTGCAACTGCTATACAACAAGTTCTAAATATATTTCATAAGCCCAGACCAGGAAAGCGGAGAAAATATTACCTACACTATTTTAACAACTCATTTTTCTGAAGTTTTTCGACTTATACATTCTCAATATTCTACAAAAAACCTAATGGAAAAAACAATTACCATTTATTCCCAATAGAAACTTACAGCACTGGTGAGAGTGTTCAGTGCAGTAACAGCAGCATTAATAGCTGGAAGTGCTACAGCAAGATCAGCATCGCATTCAACTTTTATCAATCTTGCTGCTTCGGCTTTTATCTTTGCTTCTTCTTCGTCTGCTTTCACAACCTAAAATTAGTTTATTAACATAATTAGTTCTGAATTTTTTTAAAAAACAAATCTATCAAACTGCTGAGTCTTCAATAATGTCTAAAAATAATAACAAACTTTCTCAATGGTCTCAACTTCACTAGATTCACTTTCAATTTGGAGAACGACAACATCAACTTGTTTGCTTGCATCAACAAGTAGTGGCTGAAGTCTGGTCAATTCGTCTTGCATAACTGACACTTGAGATGCAGCAAACTGTAATTTCTCGAGTCCAACTTCGTATCTCTCTTTTATTTTCAAAATTTCACTGAAAATATCGTCCAATCATTACCAGTTAGTTTAATTATTCATCTTTAAAACACAATATTTATGATCATAACAATGTCAGATGTAAGTTTGTATAATCAAATTAAATTGTAATTCAATAACACTTAGATTACTTTCTTTTCAATTTCAGAAGTTCTCTAAAGGTATTGATTAGTTCCAGATAAGATGTAGGAGTTACGTAATTATATCGACCCAGCTGATTGAGAAATAATGAAGACAAATCTCTCGTTGAAGTGTGGAATTTAATGCACAAATCAATACAGCCAGCTGTCATTTCAGAACTCAAAGAGAGATCCATCAAAAAACGAGTTGCAACTGCCCTCAAAGCATCTGATGGCCATTTCTATAAATGAATGTCTACTATGCTCAAATGAGGGTTAATTCTATATGTGTGAGCAATATGCTCAAATTAAGATTAATTCTATATGTGTGAGCAGTATGCTCAAATGAGGGTTAATTCTATATGTGTGAGCAATATGCTCAAATGAAGATTAATTCTATGCGTGTGAGCAATATGCTCAAATGAAGATTAATTCTATATGTGTGAGCAGTATGCTCAAATGAAGATTAATTCTATATGTGTGAGCAGTATGCTCAAATGAAGATTAATTCTATGCGTGTGAGCAATATGCTCAAATGAAGATTAATTCTATGCGTGTGAGCAATATGCTCAAATGAAGATTAATTCTATGCGTGTGAGCAATATGCTCAAATGAAGATTAATTCTATGCGTGTGAGCAATATGTTCAAATGAAGATTAATTCTATGTGTGTGAGCAATATTAGCATTAAATATTTGTCAACCCATCATTTCAAGGAAAAAGAGTAAAACTTTAACCAAGCTAACAAATACATTAAACAAATTCATAAAAAAAGTTCCAATAGACAGTTTTTAGTTTTTGATTGGACGATAAGACAAGAAAGATGTAACCAAAATTCTTAACTTATTTGTAACTTGTAAACTCAACAAATCTTACTTGTAACCAGTCAATAGTGCAGCAGTTGATCAGTGCAGGAAACTTTCTCAATCTATTTCTGAAATTGTCTCCAATAGGACTGACAACAAGAACAATGTGGACCTGCTCACGACAAAACTCCACAAACATGTTAAACAGAGCAATCGGTGTTCCATCAGTCTGCTTCTGTCTATCTCTTGCTCTGAATTACACAAACACACAATAACGTTTAATAAAAAAATCCCTGATTAACCAATTAAAACTATCTTTCAGATTATTCAAAATTTCTACCTATCAATAATTCTCATTTTCTCACAAATCATAATTTTCTCATCGGCATTAAATAAATTGGGAACTTCTCCTGCGTTCAATAAGTTGTTTATATCTTCAAGGAATGACTCCTGTTTGATCTGTAATACAAATAAATAGATAAATGTGTTAATTCTATACAACAAACTATTATAATTATATAATATATTATTATGTTATGATTAGCATAAATGTATATAAACTAAATGTGCAAATTCATTGAAATTTATTAATCAAAAGCAATCAAAACATGCCTGAGAATCTTTAAACATGAATACTCCTGGAGATGCATTTTTAACATTTTTCATGAGAATATTTTTCAAGTCATCTCTCCATTCAGTTGTGCCGTAATTTTTTGTCACTTCCACCTGCATATTATTAACAAAAATCATGAAATAATGTTTTTATTTTTAAACAAAAGATTCAAAAATTATTGAAACAATCTATTTTTAATATTATAACAAAATTAAACCTGGAAAACATCATAATCAGCAAGGAAAGCAGCCAAATTGGTTAATGAACTTCTTCCAGTTCCTCCAACTCCAACCAATAAGCAGTGACCTCTTGGTTGTTTCAAAACTCGTGAAATTCTGCAGAGGTGTTCGACTGCAAATCTAACAAATAATTATTAAATTTGAATTTTGCTTAAATATGAGATTTGTAACAAATTTAAAACAAGATGTACATAAAGGAGAGAAATTTTCAACTTTTCCATTTCAACAGCTACTATTTATTTATATATATATTAAAATATTATTAACCTAAACAAGACGATATTCATGGGAGTTTTTTTTATGGAATTGTACTCATCAATTTTTGCTTCAACAATTTCTTTAAGAGTTTCAACATTGAGTACTTCAGTGTATTCGTTGTTCTTGCTATCATAGAAATCACAGAACATGAGACTTCTGACATCATCTTCTGTCACTACCACCTTCATTGGGTCATCTTCTCCCAGCAGTCGCTCCAGCAACACGTTGAATTTTGTTGGAAGTTTTTCATCTGTGACTTCTCTGAGATAGTTGAAAAAAGTTGTCTGATCTTCTTCATTAACCAGTCTGTCATAGTAAACTCTAAGTACCTGCAGATATATAATTATTGAACCGATTAATTGATAGTTCTAATATGAGGCATGGTGGTAAAGCAATAAAGTCTTAGACTAAAGTGCAGCTTATAGAAAGCGTTCGGGTGGCAGGCCTCTTTAGCAGCACATTGATCTGAAGCTTATCAACTGGTGTTTCTGATTGAATATTATTATTATGTTATTATAATTATCAACTGGCGTTTCTGATTGAATGTTATTATAATGATTATGTTATTATAATACTCAGTTTTTTAGCTTTAGCAATTATTAACAAATTATCACCAGGCAGATCCAATCATAAAAAAACACCAAAAATTACCTGAATATCCATTAAAAACTGAAACATATCTAAACCATGATTAATAAAACACATTTGTATCTATGAACAGCAATCTTAACAAACTTCATGTATCCAAAGACGTTGCAAATCTTTGATAGATGGAAAAGAAGCAGGCCGCGACAACGTGACACCTTGAATGACTCGACTGAAATCTCTCAAATTAAATAAGTAGTGGGATTTTGAAGGAGTTGGTAGGAAAACGTTTATGGCCATATTGTAAATGGACAAAGTGGCATCAACTATCGCCAACACAACAGAAGTAAAACTGATTGGAAATCCCCTAAAACAATTAAAAAATATTCAGTTTAAAGCTATTTAATAATAATGGTGTACTGTTACATTAGTATATTAGAAGACTCTTTTGCTTTGTACAAAACAACAGAAATAAAGTTATACATTATTACAATAATCAGTTCATTTAAACAAAACAAAAAGCAAATAATTTCTTATATTTTAATCAAAAACATAGAAACATTTTTGAAGTGTTTTTTAAATGCTGTAACCGAATAAAAATCATTGTTATTTACAAGACAAAAGTTATATTTTGAATTTTGTTGCTGAAGCTTATAAAAGTCAAAATCAGTTAAAATTGAACTTCAACCCTTCCAAACAAGCAAAGTTAAAATAAGATTATACAAAAATTCACTCCCCGCTTAATATTTTTGGATCTTCCCATGAAGTGGTAACAAAGTATCACTTTTGTATTAGGCTGAAATCAGTAATTTATTTAATACAACAAATACTTTAATTAAAACAATTGAATAGTAAAGGTTATGTGTAAGCTAAAGATGAAACAAAAGAGCAACAAATACTGACTTAGACTCGATGTGCCATTTGACAATGGTTTGAAATATTGTTAACATGGAATCATCGTCGTAAGTATTTATTGTTATTGTATTAAAATGTCGAAGAAATCTACTTGTCATGTGACTTCGACCACCTCCTGAACAAAATAAAATAAAAATCTATTAAAATAAATTTACTTATTTGTTTGGGTCACATAAAAACATCTTAAATTCTACAGTTTTAACTGAAATCAATATTTAGTTTTCTTGATGGTGATTATATGAATAAAATAGTCATTCCATGTCAAAACAACTGTATAAAAAAAACCTCATTATTAAAATTACTAATAAAACAGCTAAAATCACAATTTGTAGAGTGAGCCTGAAATGTAGATTGCTAAAAATAAAAGAGCATGCAGCTTAATTGAGTCTGTATGAAGATGTCTAAAATATACATGTGATTCAATTTCTTGATACCAAGGAATGGCTATGAAATTTAGATTTAAAACAGGAGATTCTTGAAAATCCAGACAATATTCAATTTTTTGGTTTTTAAAGTCTTGTTATAAAATCCTGCCTCAAACTAACACCATTATTAGGACAACAACATTATTTTTATTGTACATGCACACTGCACACATTGTACGCAGGGACGTCATTTCAGCAAAACCTTAGGGGGGCAAGATGTTTTAGGGGCCCATTCAGGGGGGTAGCCAGGGTCTTCTTTGCCCGGGAAAAAAACACAAAATCTGCCCCCCTGCATAACATCTTTTGCTTCTTGCTCCCAAAATACCTAATGACCAGGGGGGGGGGGGTAGTTGAAGCCACTTTTCAAAACTCTCGTTTAATTTTTTCTTCCAAAAAACTTGATGACTGGGGGGAGGTTAAGTACCATAACATCTGAGTGAGCATAAAAGCATTACCAGCTGTCTGCTGTGACTCTATGAACAAAGCTATTGCTATAAAAATCTGGTGTAAACGGTAATTTGACGCATATTAGAAAAAATGTCAATAACGTTTTCGACTTCAATTCGCCGAACCTCTTCTTGTAGAATAGCCAATACGAGCAAATCGCTTAAACGTTCATCGCCACAGCGAGTTCGGATATAAGTTTCAACTTTGTTCATGCAGATAAACCTTCGTTCGTTTTCTACCGAAGTATCAGGTAAAGTCAAAACAAGATCTGCAAGGCGAATCATATTGCAAAATGCGTTTGTCATTTTTGCTAAGTGAAAATGCATGTGTTCCAAATTAAGAATAAGATTTTGAAGTAAAGAAACGTACTATTTTGCAGTGCTAGCTTCAACTTTAACCACGAGAGGGTCGATATCCAAATTTGGATTAAGCTTCGCAAGTGTGCTTATTCGGTTTGCCGAGAGGAAATCATAAGATTGCGGATTGAAGGAAATCAGTCATGCAAGAAGATCACTATTCTGTGTAAATCGTACGTTTAACTTAGACAAAATACAATCGATGCATGCATACAAAATCTGTGACCTATCTTGTTCATAACTTTTTTAACATCTCTCCATCTCGATGTGGACAATCTAGCTTCTTAGTTTCTTTAGCATCTCATCTCTCTTTTGTTCTTTATGGACAGCCTACTCGGCCAAGCTATGAATAACGCTAACCATCCTTATAACCTAGACGGCATTTTTCAACATACAAATAAATATAATTACAAAAGATTCTGTTTTTCTCTTCTCAAATCTCACTAAAAACACCCAAAAAGAACAAAAATCCACCAGGGGCCCATATATTTCAACTATTGGCTTACATGAAAGTCAGAGAGCCCCGTCCTCCCTAAATGATGTCTTTGAGCTTTGAAAGTAACGTTCTCAAAGGTGCCCATATAGGCCATATAATAACCATGCCAATATAAAGCCAGGAGCCTACATTAAAGTCAGGGAGGAATACTTAACAGTCAGTGAAAGGCCAGTAAAAAGTTTGGGAAAGGCCAGTTAAAAGTCAAAAAGGACCCACTTGAATGACGGGGCCCACTAAAGTGTGGGGGCCTACTCAAGAGCAGGAGACCCAATTAAGTGTAGTAGCTTACGTAAAAATGGGGGTGGGAGCCACTTAAGCGCGGGGAACCCACTTGAGTGCGGGGGACCAATTTAGTGCAGGAAAAACCACTGAAAAGTCAGAGAAGAGCCACTTAAAAGTCAGGCGGGTCCACTTAGGTCCCGGGGTCCAACGTAAGTGCAGAGGCTTAAGTACGTGGGGCCCATTTCATTGCCGAGGACCCCTTAAGTGCGTGGGGCCCACTTCAGTACAAGAGGCCCCCTTAAGTGCGTGGGGCCCACTTCAGTGCCGGGGACCCACTTCAGTGCCGGGGGCCCACTTCAGTGCCGGGGGCCCTTTAAATTCGTGGGGCTCACTGAAAAGTCTGGAAAGGACCACTTAAAAATCAGGAGGGGCCCACTTAGATGCCGGGGACCACTTAAGCGCGGGGAAACCATTTAAGGGCTGAGGCCCACTCAAGTGCATGGGCCCTACTTTAGTGACGGGGCCCACTTAACTGCGTGGGGCTCACAAAGAATTTCTTGTTTCTGTTTTGTCGACACCGACAACACTCATACGATTGCGTTACTATCTTTCTTTTCCGCTTCTCTTCTCTGTCGTCTATTTTGGCTTGCTATGAAATTCTTTCAATTCTCTTGAAATTTCTCAATGTCAGAGAATGGTTCTGAGGAGGATGTTATCGGTCGGTTTCAGTGTAGGAAGCGAAAGTAATTATAATAAAAAGTCAAGCAGCATGTTATGGAGGTATTTTAAGAGAAGTAAATCCAACGATGGTTACACGGCGAAATGCAATCTTTGTAATAAATGTTTCAAAATGGGCAACTTCTTCTGTGAAATATAATTTACATTCTCAACATCCATCCAAATAAAATGAATAACAGAATGTTTTTTAAATAACACAATAAATAACATAAATGATCACTTTATGAAAAATTGAATTTATTCAGTAAAATTCACAACAAACAGTCAAGAAAATTCTTGTAAACTTTGAAATCAGAGGTTCTTGAAGAACATATATAAAACTGCTGGACTTTGTTGCACCAAAATTAATATTTTTATATCGCAATTATTCGGTTTTTGTGCGCAATTATTCAATATTTTGTGTGAAATTGTGTGTGATTTAAAAAAAAATGTTTGCTCTTGTGCGCACTTGGGAATGAGTGCGCATAAAATAAAATATTTTATTTGAACCTATTCGGATCGGATAAAAATTGCGCAAAATTGTGCAATTTTCGCATAATGCTCACAATCCCGCATCAAATGCAGGACTTTAATCCAATGCAAACAATTCTCATAACTTTTTGTTAACATCCTGTGCCTAGTGTATAGGCATGAAATTCTAACTGACTTAAGTTGTATGCTTTATTGTTTTTAGTAATTTATTGCTGCAACGCCTGCAACTACAGTGAAATGTTCTTTACAATAAACAAGTTACAAGCCTGGAGGACCCATAGCTCCAACCAGTTGCACACCAACAAGATGGATAGGATCCGACGTTTTAAGGTCATACCAAATTCCTTGATCAAGTAGCTGTCGCAGAAGTTCTATGGGAGGTTGAGCTCCGTAGACTTCTTTTACAGGCATGTTAAGGTCATCAACAAATATAACCTGAAGATTATTATAAGCAGCTTTTTTTAGCTTATAATATTTCAATAAGTTCAATTACAAAAAAAACAATTTTACAAACCACATTAGAACCTGGTGGTGCTCCAAACACACCTTTCTTTCTTTTCGCCAACTTAGACATAATCGTGTTCTGAGTTTGATTTGCAGAGGTTTGAGAAGAGAAATTCAAAATGTTTGGCTTGTACTGCTCTTTATTTAGCTTTTTCAATAAATAATTCTGTAAAACATTACGAACTTTTAGGTTATTTAAAATAAAATGATCTTTTTTCCCTAAATCTTTTAATATTTAATAAATATTCAAAATTAAAAAAAAAAAAACATACTATAATATAAGTACTTTTTCCAGTTCCAGTAGGTCCTACAAGGAGCATAGATTTTTGATGGGTGATAAGTTTATCCATGATGAAAGTGTAAGCAACACTGTTTTCAGTTGGAATAATGATCTCATTATAGAGAGCATCTTTAGGAATTGGCGTCATTTTTGCTCTCGATTCATTCCATTTAACCCATTGTGCAACACCATGAGTCAAAACAACATGATAATTGTAAATTGTACCAAAACTTGGAAATAAAGACAGATCTTGTGAAGTGCTTTCTGCTTTGACTAAATCAGGGCCCTAATAAAAACACCAATTCATTAAAAGATAGAAACACCTTTTGACACCTTTTATGTTTATCACTTACAATTTCTCTCAGAAGTAAATCAAATTTTTCTCTCTTGTCTGAATCCCCAGTAGCACCAAGAGACCAAGTCAAGCAGAAAATGAATACACACTGATAAAACATTAATTTCGAAAATTTAAACTAACAACTCAATAAAAACAGCATTTGTTTTAAAACAGCTGCAAGAAACCTCTATCCAATAAATGACATGCTCAGGAAGCATCTGGTAAATCTTCTGCTCATCTCTGAAATCATCCGTCATGCATTCAAATAAATTTATTAAACTTTTTACTAAGTTGATATCTGTAGTGGGTGATAATTCCTGGAATAAATTGTATATTCAGCAAGGCTTTAGTTTGCTCAAAACCATTTTTTTAGGTTGAAAGCATTTATATTTCAATGCATTTAGCATTTTGAATCATTTAGTTTACAGATCAAAATATTTATGTAATAATATTATATCAATAATTTTAATATCATGTACATTTGATTATACATAGAGAAGTTTTATCACATTAATAAATGGTCACTAATTTACCAAAAAAAAGACAAAATTAAAAAAAAACCCACTAATTTTTTATTTTTGTGACAGAAAAAACACATTTCTGATATATTATTAAAATTATATTTGTAGTTTTTGTAGAAACATTTACTACAAAATTTTTTAAACATTTGAGAAAATCTGCTTACCTTAACTTCATTCCTAACAAAATTCAAACATTTTCCGACATATCTTTCAAAAAATGAGGTGATTCTGACAACGATAGCTTCAGTGAAGGCTTTCGGTAGTGTGTTTATCCAGGAAGCAAATAATGGTCTCCAACCCATTGAACCAGGATCAACATAAATCATTCCACATCTCGAAACCTACAATTATTTGTTTTGGTTTATTTATAAACCAATTAGTCATTTATTAGTCAATATCATCTACAGTAGAAGATCTTAAACCTAACTTACGAGAAGGTTATAACAAGATCTTTTAAATATGACAGAGAAGTGCAAAATTTAATTTTAAACATAATAAGACATATTTTGAAAATCAATAAATATTTATTTGTATAGCGCTATTTTCGTGGCGTGCAATAGCACTCGGACATGAACTGATCGAACAGAAATGTTTTAAGTCCACAACGGAAAACTGTGAGTGACGTAGAGTTAGTGAGAGATGCAGGAAGAGAGTTCCAGAGAAAGGGACCAGAGTAGGAAAAAGAGCGTTTAGCAAAAGAATGCTTAACAGAAAAGATACGAACATGGCTAAGAGAGGAAGATCGAAGACCAGACATAGGAGGGATTTGTATCATTTTATATTTAAGAGGTAGCCAGTGCAGAAGAAAAAAAAATATGAGAGAAATGGCCAATAACAATTTTAAACCAATAGTTATTGGTGCACTTATTATAATAATAATAATAATAATATATCGGTTCAGAAGCATTAAGCAGCATAGCTTTAAAAATGTTAGGTGAGGGCAAACTGGACAAACCCAGAATTAACTATCCCAAGTATGTTTCTCAATATTTACCAATGATGATGATGATGATGATGATATTAATATTGATAAAAGAAACTACAACAAACAGTAGCAGGTGAAGCAGCTTCAAGATCAAGAGGTTCAAAGATGAGACTCATCATATGAGACATCTGTATGATTTCACCACTCATTAAACACAATTTTTTATTATCATCCAAGACTGTATTCATGCTTTCTATCCAAACAGCATCCACAGGCCCATCAAAAATCAACCATTTCCTATCTGGAGACTGGTCATAATAAAAACAGTCTTTAAAATAGTGTCAATGGTTATTCAGAAAATTTGAATATAGGATGAAATTCACAACAGTAAAAATTTATTTAAATAAACATTATTCCATAAAATTCTTTGAATTTGTCTTAGGAAACAAGAATAACATAAAAATAACAAAAATAAATTACAGGATCTTGTGCTTGCATTCTGAATGACACTGCCAAAATGCCATCTGACCATTCATGAGAAATAGGATCAAAATGTCCATACAATTGTCCTAATGTCACTGCTTTTGGATTGATAACTATATATTGGACTCTACTTTCATTCAAAATATTCTTGAAGTAAAAAAATTTTGTTTATAAATAAAAATAGTATGAAAAAGTTGTTTGTAATTTATGTTAATGTACAAGGAATTAGCTAAGCACTTAAACCTTTAATAAACATTTAGACCATCGTAACATTGAGCCGGCCTCAACATTTGGGCCTACTTGCTATGCCGAAATATTTTGAAATGTCGTCTAGTAATCAGTTGGATCAATGTAAATATTTATAGAGCACCTCCTACAGAGCTCGCTAATTTTGGTCTTTTACATCCCCCACTGAGATACGATTTTACTAGTTATCATTCCGATAACATGAGCCACTAGGCAGCAAGTGGGAGTTGAACTGTAGACCTTTTGAATAAAAACCTGCGGCTCTACCAACAGGCTATCTTTATTTGTGAAGCCTTTCCATTCAGACTTGTATTCAACACATGGTTTACATTTAGAAAATTTCAAGTGATGGTATGCTTAGATTAAAAATTAAATATTTTACCCAGCGACTTAATGTGCACTATTTAGATTAACTACCAGGCCTGTTTAGTCAGCATAGTAATCAGCATACTATCATACTGATGTGAGTGATATCAACGAAATCCACACTAATTTATCAATTACATTTACTATTTTTACAAGTTCAAATATTAAACTTTCTTCACTAAACATATAATTAATTGAATTGGATTAAGCGTGTATTATTTAAGTTCAAGTGTCAAACCAGCTTGTTTAACATAAGATTCAGCAAAAGAATAGTTATTTTGAGGCCAATTGAATCAATGCTATAATTAATATAACTATTAAATATTTATATTTGATAAGTGTAAGAATTCAAATATCAAACTTTATTTACTAAACATATAACAGTTAAACTAAACTAAATGTTATTAAATTTGAACTATTTCGGTTTAATTGTCAAGCTATTATAATCTCACTCTACAAACATGCACACTTGTCGATATCAGTCAGAATGGAGCATTCGAAGTTGTGCTACCAGTTACAGTTTAAACTCTTTCTTCTCAGGTATAACAAATCATATTAAGAACGAAACATGCATGTTATTTTAAGATCTGTCCCATACTGATTGTTTAAGTTTTCAAAAATTAAACAAATTATTTTTTTAACAATTATAAAAGTTATTTACACTATACAACATTTAATTATGCAAGTGGCATAACATTGAAATATCACATAAAAACAGCACAACAAAATACACTGCATAAAAACAGCACAACAAAATACACTGCATAAAAACAGCACAACAAACCTCAGCAGCTACTGAATTCAAAGCTTCAGCCAAAACTTTATAAGCACTGGATTTTCCAGCAAACGGTTCACCGACTATCATAAATCCATGACGTACAACCATCATTTCATAAACCTAACGTGATTTGAAAAACCTAATCATATCTTGGATTTTTAATTTGAATTTAAAACATCTTGAAAGCAATAACATTTTTATTATAATTTTTTTATTAATATAATGAATTAAATAAACTGAGATAATAGTATTATTAAATATTAACAATAATAATTTAATCAGACTTGTAAGATCTTTTCTAAAAAGTAATCGGTGCATTGAAGATTCAATTTGACACATGCTTTTGTGATGTGTTCCTTAAGAATTTCATTTTCAGGTGCAGGCAAATTAACACCAGGAAACAAATCTGAGGTGATTCCATTGAAAAGTGGAATGTCATGATTGAGAAACTTTGGAAGATTTACATCGATTATTGAACGAAGCATTATAATATCTTCCTTTTCATATGGATACTTCATCTAATAAAAATTTATCAAATAATTTATTTGTAAATATTTTAAACAAGTTTTTGTCAGTTCTAATGCCATTACTTTTAAAACATCTAACCATATAATTATTATATAGAATTCTATAGTATGTATCTGCATGTGAAACCACACACACACATAATAAGTCTATACGTGAGCACACATGCAAGACATAGCAGTATAAGTATGCACGCAAGCACATGCACACAACATTGAGATTAGGGATGTGACGGATACTATATTTTGCCGGATACCGGATAGCATCCGGATAATGAAACTCCCGGATACCAGATACTGGATTTCGGATGCCGAATATTTTTAAAACATCATTAATTAAAAAAAATAAAAAAGTTGATTGAAACTTGAAAGTTTTAAGTTCAAGGTTTAACTTTAAAAGTAACGAGTAACAACAGATCATATATCATATGAAAAGATTTAAACAAGTTGGAACTAATTCTACAAAAAAGTACAAACACAAAGTAACATTCAAATTATTTGCTAACTAGCCTAGCTGATTAAAAGCACCACATTTATTTTTAATATTATTAGTTGCTCAGTTTTTTTTGGCAAGAGACGGCAACGAGTGTCACTCAACACATTTCCTGCACAGCTAAAAAGGCATTCACTGTCAACAACTTGCTGGTGGCGGCGCCAGAAAACTTTTAGCCAACATATATTAAAATTAAGTTTTTTTTATATTTTACTGGATATCAAACTGCCGGATACCGGATGCCGGATATCCGGATCAACCGGACATCCGGCACATCCCTAATTGAGATATAAGTCTGCATACAAGCACATGCAATGCACACAACATTGAGATATAAGTCTGCATACAAGCACATGCAATGCACACAACATTGAGATATAAGTCTGCATACAAGCACATGCAATGCACACAACATTGAGATATAAGTTGCATACAAGCACATGCAATGCACACAACATTGGGATATAAGTCTGCATACAAGCACATGCAATGCACACATTGGGATATAAGTCTGCATACAAGCACATGCAATGCACACATTGGGATATAAGTCTGCATACAAGCACATGCAATGCACACAACATTGAGATATAAGTCTGCATACAAGCACATGCAATGCACACAACATTGGGATATAAGTCTGCATACAAGCACATGCAATGCACACAACATTGAGATATAAGTCTGCATGTTAGCATACACACACAACATACTTAGAGAAGTCTGCACACAAGCAATAGGCCTACTAAAACATGGCTGAGTTTTCTCAAATAAATTTGGTAATTGCAAAGTGAGAAAAAGAACAATTATATTTTAAATAACATACCCACATACAAATGGAATTGAAAGAGACACTTTTATACAACGTAAATAACGAACAATATAAGTCATGTGCCATTGATTAGAAACAAAAATATCATAAAATTAATATTTTAAATATTGAAAACCATGTTACTAAAATAATTGTTTACGTTACAAGGTTTAATGAGCCATAATGTCGTAAAATCAAATAAGCAATCATGAGTGATTATATAAGAAGATATTTAAAAAATAGAATGAATAAAAAATAAATGCATTAAAGAATCCCACTTTAAGATTTCCAGCAGCAATAAGAACAGACTTGACAGCTCTCATGCCATAATCATAATGAGATTGTGAGGACAATTGCTCTGAACACAACCTGTACGTGGCAACGATTTTTGCGGCTAGAGGTCGTGCCTTGAAGAAACCGCAAGAGTACAAGCTGATCTCTGAGATCAGTGCATAATCAGGTACCATCATTGCCACTGGTCGAAACAATGCCTTACAATTTAGAAATTTTTTCAGATAAAGCAAATATTAATTACTGTAGATTTTTTTTAATAGGTTATTATTAATTTATAAAATAGTAGAACATCATAATTTATCACACCTTAAGATTATCGGGCAATTCAGATCTTCCTGCATAACCAGGATTCATGGTAATGAATATAGCACAAGATGGAATAAGTTTTATTACGGTTCCCTCAAAATAAAAAGTATCACTGCCAGCTAAAATTGCTGTATAAAAAAAACAAAAAGAAATAACAAAACTAAAAAACAAGTTTTTTTGTAAATCCCATATATCTAAATTTAATTCTTAGAACATAGATAAACTATTTTTTAGATTAAAAAGTAAAATAAGATATTTTTAATTAAAAATTTTTTTAAAAGTGTATGCATTGCATGAGGAGCAAGTTTATATTCCAAGTTTCAGCTCAATTGGATGACGGGAAGTTTGTAAATCTTCACTTCCAAGATTTGCAAGCAAGCAAGACTGGCCGTGAAGTCAATAAAAGACAACTTTGTAACTATTAACAGATCCGATTTTAAATATTTCTTGCAACCAACTTTACATTAAAATCTTAATTAACAAATGTTTTAACCTCTTTGAATGGTTAAGATTTGCTGGGCAACCACAGAGAGTACTTCTAAATCAATCCTGTTGAATTCATCAAAGCACGACCAGGCACCACATGCTGCAAGCCCTTTGAAAAATTTTCCAAGAGCAATGTAATCCAACCCATCAGAGCAATTGAAAACAACACATTGTTTGGCAACAGCTTTTGCCAGATCTTTTGTCGTTTCAGTTTTTCCAGTGCCTGCTGGACCTTCAGGAGCCCCTCCAAGATGCAAGTGAAGTGCTCCAAATAAAGTTCTAACCATAAAATTGAATGAAATAAGGTCGCAGCCATCCTCAAAAAAATTAACAGGGAAGGCGAAAAAGAAAAATAGAAAGAAAAGAAAGAACAAGTGAAGCAAAAACAAAGTTTTTTAAAAACACACTTTTATATTTTTTACTACATAAACAACAAACATATTAGCATAGACAATAAATAGTTTGACGAAAATATCACAAATAATTATTTAATTAAATTTTGTCCAATCGATCCGAAAATTTGAAAGAATGCATTATTAATTAGTTCGGAAGTATGTTTAAATTTTTAAGTCTCTAGCTCATCGGGAAGTTAGTTTAAAATCGATTGCAGAATTTGACGACAGACAGATAGAAAGATAGAGAAGTCAAGTTAAGTAAAAGTGTGTAAAAAAGAGAGGGGGAGAGAGAAAAGGTAAGGAAAGAAACAACAAGAGACAACCTCAAATAAAAACCCATGCAATGTCAGATAGCCCAGCTGTTATATTATAAAAATGAATTATATTAAAAACAGCTTAATTAAATAAAACCAACCTGTAACACCTGTCTGTAAGTGGTGTAATAACAAGTCTCGAAGTATTTCCAAGATATTCATAGCCATATTTCAACTGAGAGTTGATCATTTTTACCAACACATCAAAATTTTTGTTGGCAGACTCCTGCAGCAACAGATATTTATTCACAAGCATATTTACTTTGAATTTTAGTTTGCCAAACTAGTAAAACTAAAAAAGTCTGTGACAAAACCATGATATGGAAAACCATAAATAATGTTTCAACAGAAAAAAATTAACTATCTTCATCAACTCACTGCCCAATAATATCTCAGCTGACATAGCCAATTAAAATCATTTTCACTCCTGACTTCCTTAGTTATGAGTTCAGCTAGCACATCCCTTGCATGGACATCCAGAACAATCAGTGCCTGGAAAATGATTCTGTGTTGTTTGGAGAGTTCACCACGCACCAATGTGACCAGAACTTCTATTTGTCTAAGAATAAAATAGTTCAATTCTTGGAGATATCATCTTTTACAATCAATAACGGCAATAACCTTTATTTCACTAAGAAATTATGATCTAACCTCCCAAAAACATTATTATAAGCTATAAAAATAATTAAATTGCAAAATGAATGAAACTGTAAAACAAATTAAATCTATATATATAAAATTTCTTAAAGTCTGTCTGTCTGTCTGTATGTATGTATGTATGTATGTATGTATGTATGTATGCATGTATGTATGTATGTATGTATGTATGTATGTATGTATGTATGTATGTATGTATGTATGTATGTATGTATGTATGTATGTATGTCCTTTATGCATTACTAAACCATTTATCCAATTAATTTTTAAAAAAATGCTTTTATTTTGCCTCTTTATCTGAGTCAACAAACTAAAATTTTTAAATCTTAAACAACCGTTACGCTCAATCTTGTACTTTCTATTTAATTTGTTATTATTAATTTTGTTCATTACAACAACACTAACTTTCATATAAAATCAATTTTGATTAATTTTAATTGATTTAAGGTAGGCAGTCGCACAGTTAAAAATCGCATGAAGACGTACGAGTTTGAGTTGAGCCGTTTATATCTCGATAATTCAGGCGTCTATATAGTCTTTGGTTACATCAGGAGACTCGTAAAAAATGCGGGCATTCAACGAGGCCAATGAATACACTTGGCCACACCTACTTATCCTATATTTGATCATCACAGACAAGCAAACCAATGAATACACTTGACCTAACCAACAAACAGAGAGACAAGTGAAGTTAAATAGAAGCCTTTAAAAAGACGAAAGAAAACATGGATTTTTTTGTCAAATTTCAACTTTTGACCTTCTATCAAAAATCCTGTTCTTTTCAAAATTTAATTTAAAATTTTTTTAATTTTTGTACACTACTTCCGTATTGATTAAAACCAAAACACATCAATTTCTCAAATTGGTGAAGTCATAAAAAAACTAGTCTGTCAGTCACCGGTGACCCAATCTTTCTTAAGGGGTTAAGCTATAAATGAATTGAACTATAAAAAAATTAAGTAACAAAATAAATTGAAACTATAAAATTAATTAAACTATAGAATAAATTAAACTATAAAATAAATTAAACTATGAATATACAACAATAAAATTCTTACTCATTATTAACAGCTAAATATTTTTTCAAAGCGCCAATTCCCTTGGGAATAGCTTCATGAATGTATGTGGTCCAATAGAGTTGAGAGATGCAGATGATTGTCTGGCCAGGCCATGCTAGAACCCACTCACCTCTTTTAGTTTCAGCATATGCTTGTAGTGATTTTGAGATGACCTATAAATTATCAGGTCATCATTTTTAACTTGTAGATGATTATTTGAGTATAAACCTGAAGTTCAGCCAAAATTACCACAAAATTTTATTGCAGCAAAACAGTTGCAAAAACACATAAGATAGAGTTTAGCAAATATAATCATTTTTTATGCAATGAAAACTGGAATGAAAACCAGCATAAAAATATACTAACAGATTTTATGGACAGAACCATGGATGTTTCTAACTCCAACAACCACTTTTCAACCTGGCCTTTTGCTTTTGCTGTTGACACATTCTGAACCAATTTAATTATCTCACCTTCACTACTCAGCATGTGAGTTATGTCTAGAGTGTCTGTAAATTTCAGTTTAGCAACTCCCTCAAAGCATTTCTTTAAATGAGGCTGAACTCTACAACACATTAAAATCTAACATTTAAATGCATTTTATCGTCCATAATTGTTTTTTTTAGCAGTTTTCTAAACTGAACTAAACAGTTTTTTTCATGTGTATGAGAATTGAAGCAAAGTTTTATCTCAGAGCCTTCCTTCAAACCTCCCTTTAATGCTCTATTTCAACAAGCATTGTAGAAACACAATAGTTCTAATCCAGCTTATCAAACCACAAATCATCTAAACATCATATAATTTTTTTTACTTAGGAATTGAAATACCTAGTTGGATCTTTTGTTTCAGTAAGAATCTCCAAGAGTTCATCGTTGGAAAGAAAAAAGAATCGTGGAAAATAAAGTCGCTTTTTTTCTAAGTAGTCATTCATTCCCTAAAAATAACATAACTAAATAGCTATCCATTCCATACAAATATAATGACAACCAAATATTCATCCATTCCATATTCCATACAATTATAATGAAGAACAAATAGTTTTTCATTCCTTACAGATAAGAAATTCATTAAATTTCACTAATGTCACAGCTATAACATTACTGAATAAAATATTTACTAAAAAAATTGAGACCATTTACCAATTGAACCATATCAAGAAGTTTGTTACAGGATTTGAAAGTTTCTACAATCTTATCTATACTGGCCAATGATAGAACTTTAGGGTCCTGTCTGACTTGCTTCATAATAGTTTTAAACATTTTATCAACCTGCCCAATGAAAAAAAATAACTTAAAACAGCATAAATGAATCATTTTGTTCTGAAAAATCAAAGTAAAGAAAAAATATCAATGTTAAAAAATTTCTGGAAAAATTTATAATGCAAAATAATTGTTGTGTTTTTCATGTTGGTTATTAAAAAGGCTATACGACAGTCCTCTAGCAATTGTATTATATTGATACGCACATACCCTAGCATAATATATAATATAATATATTAGGGCTGAAATAGTTAAAGCGATAAAACACATTAAACGAGCTAATATTTAAAGCATTTTAACGTAGATCAACATTTTTAACACATAGCAAAGAAACTCAAGCTGTCCTTCAATCTTACTCAGTTGGACGAAGTGAATACCTCTAACGATGATTAAGTAAATCGATAATAAATGGAGCATAGAGCAGAAATGGAATAACATCAACTTCATTGGTGGAAAGTGCACAAAACTTGATTTCCCTGATTGGCATCAATTACAACAAAATGTTTTAAAGCTCCAGAAACAACATTTTCAAGTGAAAAACTATTTTCTATAGCAGGCTTCATTGCCGACAAGTGCAGATCATTGTTGTTACCAGATTCACTGAATTTCAATTCAGTCTTGTAAGCATTCATTATGCTTACAAGACTGGCTTTCAAAAATATAAAATTGAAGCAAACTAAATAAAAATCTTGCTAAATTTAATTTGTCTTTATTGTTTTAACTTTTTAAGTGTAAATTACACAAGTACATGCATTATCTTACAAGCACATTACTATCTCACATTATTGTGTGCATCTTTTATTAATATTAACAAAACTTCTACTCTGCTATTAATCGCTCGATTAATTTCGATTAAAAACTTTAAAGATGCAATTAATTTTATTAAAATTTTAAATTGCATTCCAGCCCAATAAATATCTATCAAATACAAGATGCAACGATCATAAAAACTCTCAGCATGGGTATACTTTTACCTGCATAAACTTATTTCCTTCAGATGGCATTTGAGCCATTATATCCCTTGAGCTAAATATAGGCTCCAAGTAAAGATAATTTGCTTGCGTCTTTAGCCACTCTTCCAGGGCTTGTTGGATGGTTTGTAGAGTTTTTCCCCATTGGCTAATTTTTTGAAATGCAGAATTCCAATCATTTATTTCACAATCAAATTTTTAAAAAGCATACTAAAACCCAAAAAAACTATTTCAACTTTATTAAAACAAATTTTATCTAGATACAAATAAAATACAGCATAATAATATTGTATACATACATTGTAGCAGCTTCGTGAGGTTTTATAAATACAGAGCTGAGCATCGTCAATGTTCTGACAATATGATCTTCGAGTAGAACCTGAATTTCATCAACTGCTGAGAGTATATAAGATCCAGTGTCTCGATATGCAATCAGGGTGAACTCAATCTGAAAACAACAAGAGTTACATACATACATACATACATACACACACACACACACACAGACTGACAAAACTAAAACAGATGATTTCATAATTATAGGTTCCATATCTCAACATTTCAGCATTCTTAGTAGGATATGAACAATGCTCTGGAAATTCTGCTCAAGCAACAGAGAGGACACACCCCTCAATTATTCATATATTGTGGCTTTGATGAGCTAGAACATGTGATGTATACAAAACAACATTTTTAAAACAATACTTACAAACTATAAACAAAAACATATGTGCCTGTCTCTTGTTTAATATTTAAAAAGTTAATATATTTATATATTTCTGGTCCTAAAGTATAAAAATATTATCAGCTTTCTTAATTGGGATTTGAACATGTTTTACATGCAATATAACTTTAGAGATATCAAATGCTCGTTAATATATTGAACGTTTAACTTTTTGAATTAAAAAATTGTAACATGTTTTATAAATATATATATAGATATATCTATATATATATATATATATATATATATATATATATATATATATATATATATATATATATATATATATATATATATATATATATATATATATATATATATATATATATATATATATATATATATATATATATATATATATAAAAATCTCGTGTCATAGTGTTTGAAATTGAACTCCTTCGAAACGGCTGAACCGATTTTTATGAAATTTTTTGTGTACATTTGGTAGATCTGAGGATACGTCCATGGCTATTTAGAATATTTTTTTAAAATTATTTACAAAAGTTATTTTGGAAAAACAAAAAGGTGCAAATATGCCCTTTTTATAGGAAAATGCAACAGATAGACAGTCATATATATATGACTTTAGAGGTTTTTCTAATGTTTGTCTCTCTCGCTCCTGTTTCCTTCTCCGCTTTTATATATATATATATATATATATATATATATATATATATATATTTATAAAGTTTGATCAATGATTTACATTGATACTGTTTCCTATAAAAGAGAATTTTTAACTGTCTGAGATTGAAAATGTTTATCTTCTTGCATTTTGAGGTCAAAAACATGGCAGATTCTTTTCAGGTAAACTGCGGTACAATATTGTAGAAATGGCAGCGATTGTTACTCGCTATGTTCCACTAATGACTGATGAACAAAGAATAATTTACGGCCGCATTATACTGGCAGTTTTGGAAGGACAAGGTGGATTCTTTTTTTTGGATGCACCAGGTGGAACTGGGAAAACATTTCTCATTTCTCTAATTCTCGCCAATATACGATCAAATAATGGCATTGCAGCAACTTTATTGAATGGAGGCAGAACGGCTCATTCAGCACTTAAGCAATGTGCAACATAAAAAAGCAATCATCCATGGCCACAGTGCAATAATGAGTGGCTGGCAGAAAGAGTCATTTTGCAGCAAAAAATTTGGATGTCAATGATTTAAATTTTAAGATACAGCAGTTGTTGCCAGGCGAATTGGTGTCATACAAATCGATTGATACAGTTTGCGATGCCAGCGAAGCCGTAAATTATCCAACAGAGTTTTTGAACTCATTGGATTTGCCAGGCATGTCACCGCATCATCTACAACTTAAAGTTGGATCTCCCGTTATTCTACTTTGGAATTTGAACCCACCGCGGCTGTGCAATGGCACGCGATTAGTAATTAAAAATTGATAAAAAACATTGTCGAAGCCAGCATTTTGAATGGCAAGTTCTGAGGCAAAAGTGTTTCGCTGCCACGGATCCCAATAGTTTCTACAGAAGTGCATATTGAATTCAAATGAATTCAATTTACAATTAGATTGGCATTCGCAATGTCAATTAATAAGTCGCAAGGCCAAACGATGTCTGTTTGTGGCTTAGATTTGGGCACGCCATATTTTTCTCACGAACAATTACCTATATGTGGCATGTTCTTGCGAGGGCAAACCATCCAGTTTGTTTGTGTTGGCTAAAGATGGTGTGACAGAAAACATTGTACACTCGATTGCTCTTATATATTGTTTTTTTTTTAAATTGACATAATTTGTACATTAAACTTTTAATAAAAAAAAAACTTAAATAATTTATAAGGCAAACAACGTTTGCTGGGTCAGCTAGTTATATATATATATATATATATATATATATATATATATAATAATTAATTAATTGTGTACTAACATTAGCCCATTCACTGGTCATCTTATTGAGGGCTTTCTCTAATGTATACTCCTTGCTAGCTGCTTCAGCAATAGTTTCAAACTGCGGGAGAAATTCTTCAAGATGAAGTTCAATAATTTGCTCCAAAGTGGTTTCAGGTTTTGGAGTGATGTCTCGTCCTACAATCTCGCTTATCTTCACCCAGTGCCTGTCCCTTATACTTGGGTTTGCAAGGTTTTGAATGATTGGCATGTTCTTACTAAACTCTTCAATTTGAGCACGAGTCTGCAAATTCACAATAAATTATATGACGAAAAATAAGAACAATTTCATATTCTGAAAAAAATAGTTGCAAATCTGTCATTACTTCCTGATAAGCATGTGTAATATATAATGCACAAATTCTTGATGATGTCTTAGAATTTAATTTATGAAATATCAAAGTAATGTTACATAATCACTCAGTTTGCAAAGTTTTAAATCAACAGTTTCCAAAAAAATAATTATTTTTATACAAAGTTTATAATTACCAATGAAGCAAGTTTCTTTGGGGCAGGAAACTCAGTAAATATTTTTTCCAATTTAAACAATGTCCTTATATAGTTTGATATGTCAGACTGTACATTATCAGGAATAACATTTTCTCTCGGTCCTTTCATCCACATTCTTGAAAATTATTTATAATATAAATATATATATATATCTATATATATAAAACTGAATGTTTGTATATACTTTTTTTTTTTTTTTTTTTTTTGAACATTCATTGAGCACGAAACAAAACAATTAAGTACAACAGTGAAGTTATAAATAAGGGAAAAAATCAAGTGCTCAAAAGGTTCATCCAAAGGGAATTACTTCCCGCTAACTGGACGACCTATAAACGAAAATTCAGATTTAAATACGAACCGAGACAGAGAAATAAAAGTTAACATAAGTGTATAGGAGTAAACATAAGTATATATAAGTATATACAAGTATATATAAGTTAACATATTTGTATCGAAGTTAACATAAGTATATAGATATTGAAATTATGAATTTAGCTGTAATATGTAAGATTTCAACGATTTTTTAAATAGCGAAATGCTTTTCAATGAGGAAATTGTTATCGGAATACTTGAATACAACCGCGGACCAAGACACTTTATGGAGAATGTTTTGAGAGTTGTTCGAGCAAAATCAGACCGAAAGCAATGCAAAGAACGCACATCATGAGAATGTACATGAGACGATTTTGTGAAAAGGTTATCAAATGACGACGGTAACATATGGTTGTCATATTTGTACATGAAAATACTAACAAGAAAAAAATTATTTTGATATACATTCAGTAGGTTATTCTCGATCATTTTCATTTTACAAGATGATGTAAAGGGCAAGTTAAATAATATTCGGATGATTCTTTTCTGTAAGATGTGGAGAGACTTTAGACGTGTAGGATAATTTGAAGCCCAAACAATATTACAATAGGACAAGTAAGGGTAAACGAGAGCGTAATACAACATCATAGAAATATTTTTATCCACAAATCGACTCACGCGAGATAGAATTCCACAATTTTTTGCAACTTTTGAGGTGACGTAACTAATATGGTTAATCAGTGAGAGGTGCTCATCAAGCAACATTCCAAGAAATTTACACGAGGAAACTCGCGCAATAGGTTTATCGTCAATGAGAAGTTGATAATCAGAACAAATTAATTTATTTCTATGGTGGAATAGAATATAGTTGGTTTTACTTATATTTAAAGAAAGTTTATTCGCACAAAACCATTTATAAACGGAAAGTAGTTCATGATTAGTAACATCATATAAATCTTTTAGGTTTTCACCAGAAGCAAAAAGGTTGGTATCATCGGCGAACAAGACAAATTCGAGACGACGCGAAACAGTGCACAAATCATTAATGTAGACAAGAAATAAGAGAGGGCCTAGCACCGACCCCTGAGGCACGCCACAAGTTACCCGCCGCGTTGATGAAGTAACTTCGTTGTAGTGGACCTGTTGAGTTCTACCGCTCAAATAATCTCCAAACCACATTAATGGAATCCCTCGGACCCCATAGTGTTCAAGTTTTTTTAGCAAGACTTTGTGATTCACTGTATCAAAAGCCTTGGCCAGATCCAGAAACACGCCGATGATGTAGTCTCCTCGATCCATAGCCTCCGCAACCCTCGAGTGCAACAGAACGAGCGGCATGTAGGTAGAGTGATTTTTTCTAAAGCCGAACTGACTCCTGGTAATGATGGAAAATCTGGCAAGAAATCCATAGAGCCTGGAGTGCATAGCTTTTTCAAAAAACTTTGAGAAGAAACATAAAATAGATATTGGCCGATAATTGGAAATGGTATCTTTTTTGCCAGATTTGTGAAGGGGAATTACTTTTGCCGACTTTAACTGATCAGGAAAAACCCCTGAAGAAAAAGAGCAGTTTATTATGCAGGAAAGAATATGGGCTATCCGTGGAACAGAGCATCTTGCAATACACGGGTCAATTCCGTCGATTCCACTGCTGTGTGAGATTTTTAATCCTGTCGATATTTCAATGATCTCGCCCGGTGTTGTAGGTACAGCATCGAAAGAATGGACCACGGGATTACCAAGATATTCATCAAATGTTTCATTAGGAATTAATATATTTTTTGCGAGATCTGTGCCAATGCTGGAGAAATGGTTATTAAACGAGTCAACAATTTCTGTAGGAGAGGTCAAATAACTCCTGTCACCCGCATCAAAAGTCCTGCACTGCTCCACAGAAGATCGCTTGCCCATTAGGCTCCCAATGATTTTCCATGTTTCTTTAGCATTGTTTTGACATAAATTGAATTTTTTTGAATAGAATTCTTTGATTGTCGCAATTTTCATTGATTTGAAGCGATTACGGTACACAGTGAATTTCTCTTTATTGGCCACTGTCGGGCTCTTGAGGTATTTTTTATATAAGGCATTTTTCTTTTTGCAGCACTTCATGAGATTGGGCGTCATCCAATCCTTATCAAATCTAGCAGGACCACGAGTGTATTTAACCAGTGGAAAACACTTGTTATATATTTCGAGATACTTATTAATGAATAATGAGTAAGCAGAGGACGCATCACCACCATCGGCCATCCCAATCACCCCAGACCAGTCCATCTCACCCAACATCTGTTCAAACATCTCTTTCTGTCTCAGGCTGGTCAGCCTTCTAAATGAAACCTGATCTCTTTCAGTATTGGTGCGAGGTGCGAGATCAGTTGACAGAAAAATCGGAAGATGATCAGAGATATCATCAATCACAATCCTAGCAATAGAATGTTGTAAGGGGTAGTTTGTAAACATGTTGTCAATTGCAGAGGTAGTTTTAGAACTTATCCTGGTAGGCGCCGTAAATGCCGGAAGAAGGCTGTAAGAAGCTAGTAAATTGAAAAAATCAGCCATAGACGAGCTCTGTTCTCTACTGAGAAAATCAATATTGAAGTCGCCCATTAAAAGAATATTCATATTTCTTTTGACAAGACAATTTAACAAATTGCTGAATTCTATGTTAAAACTGTGTAAATTTGTGTCCGGGGGACGATAAATAACACCCACTAAGAAATTTCCAGTTTTTTGACAATCCATTGAGATTAGAAGAAGCTCGAATGAAGTAACACTGGTGTTCCAGAGTGAAGCATCAACTGTTGAATACTTGATCCGCTCATCAATAAAAAATCCAACTCCACCACCTCTTTTCATGTCTCGATTTTGGAACACGAAGTGGAAACCCGGTATTTCTATGCCTTTAGACGAATTTTCATCCAACCAAGTTTCTGTGAGCGCCAGAATTCGAGCTCGACTTTGGCGAAGTAGTATCGTTAAATCGTCTAATTTGTTTTTCATACTCCTGCAATTAACGTGAAGGAAAGAGAAAAATTCACGAGGCAGTTGATTGGTCAGGTCATTTAAATCTTTTGGAGAAACATAAATGCTGGTGTCTTCATACATTGAACGAAATAAGTTGTCATCCGGATCAATACCAGAATCATATAAAGAAGAATTATCTTCAAACCTCTCAAAACCAAAACAAATTTCTTCTTTAACGACAGAATCCATTGGATAAAATCAAACGTTTTCAACCTCCTCCAGACTTAGAACTCGGGTGGGCCTGTCAGACTCAGCCCGCCTGACAAAGACCGCACCATTCCAGGTCCAGATGGAAGCAATTCTCTTTTCTTTAAGAAGTTTTCTACCCTTTGAAAAGATGTCGGCATTTTTTTTTTTTAGGTGTTCGTTTATATAAACTTTTTGCGCAGTGTCTTGTTTTCTTAGTAATCTCCTTAATTCATAGATCCTATCTCTGACAATCTACACATATATATATATATATACATATATATACATATATATATATATATATATAGAAATGAATGTTTGTATGTATGTATGTATGTATGTTTGTATGTACCGCAGATCCCATTTCCCGTCGACATACCAACAATCGCCGAAGTGAAAGCGGCCGTCAAATCGCTCAAGAACGGAAAAGCGCCGGGCATCGATCAAATTACAGCCGAGATGATCAAAGCTGGTGGTGACATTCTATTGCAACGTCTACACGTCCTATTGACATGCATCTGGGACACGGAGTACGTACCATCAGCGTGGAAGAAAGCGATCGTCGTTCCCATTTTGAAGAAAGGAGACAGTCGAGAATGCAAAAACTACCGCGGCATTAGTCTCCTTTCAATCGTTGGAAAAGTATTCACGAAGATCATTCAGTCACGACTACAAAAACATTGTGAACAATCGTGCCGTGAGGAACAGGCCGGATTTCGACCGAATCGTGGATGCATCGATCAAATCTTCGCACTACGCCAACTCGTAGAAGAGAGGGTTCGATGTGGCCGGCGGACTGTTGTTGTCTTCATCGACTTCAAATCGGCTTTCGACTGCATCCATTGGCCATCATTGTGGACGGCATTGGAAAGAGAAAACATACCACCGAAAGTCATCCGTTTGTTACAAGCGTCGTATAGTGGTTCGACCAGCTGCATCCGAATTCGAAACGACCTATCGGACGAGTTTACCATTCAAATCGGTGTCCGACAGGGAGACGTCGCCTCTCCGCTTTTATTTAACGTCGTGATCGATGCGATCATGAGGAAATCGTTCGAAGGAAGGCGTGGTGTTCAATACGACAAAAACAACTTTTTCACTGATCTGATGTTCGCGGACGATAGCGCCGTATTCGCCGACACCGACGTGGAAGCTACAGATTGCCTAAACAACATCGGCTATATTGCCAAGTCATACGGCCTAAAGATCAACGCCGAGAAGACCAAGGTATTAACAACGGACGGGTCGCCAGCTCATGTCCACCTAAATGATGTCCAGATCGAGCAGGTGACGAAATTTAAATACCTTGGATCGATCGTGCAGGAAAAGAAGACGTCGTCGTCGGCCGACGTCCACAGCCGCGTTGGCCAGGCGACTGCGGCATTTGCAGCGCTCAGATGGTGCGTTTGGAAGAGAACGAACATTGCAATCAAGACAAAAATTCGTCTTTACCGAACATTGATTCTTCCGATCCTCCTATATGGCTCGGAGACATGGACATTGTTTAAATCCGATGTGAATAGACTTGAAGTATTTCAAATGCAATGCCTGCGGCGAATACTGGGAGTCTCCATCCGCGACCGCATTCTAAACGAGACGATCCGTGAACGGTGTGATCGACAACCACTGACCGACGAACATATCCAAAAACGGCGACTACGGTGGTTCGGGCACGTCTGCCGAATGGATGATAAATGGCTTCCCAATAGTTTACTTTGGCGGGAGCGACCGCCTGGCTGGCGCATCCAACGTTCGGCGCCAAAGAAAACATGGCTGAAAATTATTGAAGGGGACCTCAAGAGGAAGCGACTGACGATGGGGCGAGAAGGGTTGCAGCCGATCGAGGAAAATGGAAGATTGTCGTGGAAGACGTTCGTGGTCCCGTGGCACCGACAGCAGCGTATTGGCTTCGAGGACATCCTCCTCCCCAAGCGCCGGCTACGGACTAAATAATAATAATAATATAATAATAATGTATGTATGTATGTATGTATATATATATATGTTATTCATGCATTGCTACACCATTCATCCGATCGTAATGAAATTTTCACACAACCTTGAGAGTCAAGGGCAATCAAATATTGAGAAAAAATTTTTGAAATCCGTCACAAAATGAGCGGAGCGGAGCGGGTGAGCGAGCGGGAACTATATATATTTGTATGTGCGTATGTATGTGTGTATATATGTATGTGTATGTGCATGTATGTGTGTCTGTGTGTGTGTTTATGTATGTACTAGCGGAGATACCCGGCGTTGCCCGGGTTTTTAGAGCTTTTTCTAATGTTTGTCTCTTTCTCTCCCGTTTCCTTTCCCACCTGCTTTCCCACTCCTGCTCGCTTTTCCGTTTTCGGTCGTTTTCCCGCTGCCGGTCGCTTTCCCGCTCCCGGTCGCTTTCCCGCTCCCGGTCGCTTTCCCGCTCCCGGTCGCTTTCCCGCTCCCGGTCGTTTTCCCGTTCCCGGTCGCTGTCCCGTTCCCGCTCACGTTTGCTCTCCCATTCCCGCTCACGTTTGCTCTCCCATTCCCGCTCACGCTTGCTTTTCCGTTCCCGCTCGCTGTCCGTTCCGGGTCGCTTTCCCGTTTCTATAATAGACAAACTAACCCACAAACATTCATATATATATATATAGTCTTAGCAAATCTATTTTACGTTTTATAGGCTATAAGAAGTTATGAAAGAATGGAAAAGAGAAAATGAGCGTGAACGGGAACGGGAACGGGAGAGCAACCGTGACCGGGAATGGGAGAGCAAGCGTGACCGGGAACGGGAGAGCAAGCGTGAGCGGGAACGGGAAAGCGACCGGGAACGCGGAAAGCGACCGGGAACGCGAAAAGCGACTGGAATCGGGAGAGCAAGCTTGGAAGGAAACGCGAGCAAGAGAGAAAATTGATAACAAAACTTCTGAGCGGGAAAGCGACCGGGAGCTGGAAAATGACCGAGAGCGGAAAAGCGACCGGGAACGCGACGAAAACGGGAAAGTGGAGAAGGAAACGGGAGCGAGAGAGACAAACATTAGAAAAACCTCTAAAAACCCCGGGCAACGCCGGGTAACACCGCTAGTATATATATATATATATATATATATATATATATATATATATATATATATATATATATATATATATATATATATATATATATATATTATTCAAATAATTAGGTGTTAATTTTTTGTCGATACAGGCTCGGTTAAATTTTATTGACCAAGTTTTGTTGCAAACTTTTTCTATTATATGAGATAGTTCACGTAATTTAACTCGCCCACGAAGTTGTTCAAAGAATGTCCGATTTTACAAATCTTTATTACTTTTTAACTTGCAAGTTTCGGCTATTTTTTCAGCCATCTTCAGAAAAAGCAAATACATATACTAGATGTGCGCAGAGAATGCATTGGTCGATTATCGGTCACAAAATATCGGCCGATTAATGATTATTGATTTTTAAGCTTGTTTGTTCATTAATATATTTATCTTATTGACAAATGATAAACATTATCACATCACTGATGCTAAACTTCCCATGGGCTGCTAGTTACTGGTTTAACTGCAATTAAATTAAACTGACTAAACTACACATACAAACACAACATCATTTATCAGAAACTAGAGAGTGACAACGGTACAAAATGTTTTCTATCCCATTACATTACCACAGTTTATCCCCATATTCGTCTCATCTCCGCGGACAATTCCCCAACCACCTTTTTCTCTCCACAAAAGTCTTGAATAAATTTCATCCCCATCCAAATAAGTCACACCTATAGTGTTTAAATGTGTCAATAACATATTATTGGCTTGTTTCTAGTTGCTCATTGCATTCTCATCTGCAGGAGTAAACCTCATTAATACTAATCATAATCAGTGCCTGGATAGTCTAGTTTTTATTAAATTCAAATTAGTATATGCAGACATGGAATGACTACGACACTTACTATTCACAATAATTTGTTATAGTCTCCTCTACCTCTAAGTATTAAAAATAAGTAAATAATTTGAAACAAATATAATATTTTTTATGATTTCTTGAAAATAAAATTTATTAGATTTATTAAAACAACATGTGGAAAAAATAGATTATTTATTTATTTTTTTTTTTTGGTAATTCCATCATATAAATTGCACCAGTAATTAACAGTTGATGACCTTGTGGGCTATGCAATAAGGCCAAAAAAGGTTTTTGTCCATAAAACAAAAAATAAAAACAGTTTTTTTCACAAACACTTTTAATATCATCTTATTAAACCCTTTTGAGGACTACTTTCATCCCAATTTTTTGTTCAAATTGGTCCAGAGGGTTAAGATTTGTATACAAAACAAACATTCCTCTTTATATATAGAGAATACATTACCAAATAAACCAAATAAAAAATCTAACTTGTAACTTGTAAAGTAATCCAAGAATGTTTCATACAGTTGCTTATAAGGCCTAAGTGAATCACTAATTTTTTTAATTTGTTGAACAAATGGAGAGGTTGGCAGTTGAAAACATTCCTCCTCTTTGTTGTATTGATCTGCCTATAATAAATTATAATAAATTATAATAAGTTATTAGTAATTATTACATCATTTATGCGTGGTACGCCACGTTGCTGAGAAAAAAAATAATTTAAAACAAATAAAATCAAAACATAATTTTATAAAAGACTCTAAAAAGTAGAAAATAAATTTTCCAGACATAAAATCGCAGAGTACTATGTCAACGATCATTGGAGTGTGAAAGAAAGAAGAAACCGCACCATGCTTTTAAAATAAGAAAATTTATTTTCTACAAAATCTTTTTTAATTAGTTTATTTTTCAGAATATTGTAAAAATTTAATACAGTGCATTGTTATGAGGAGCGAGTCTATATTCCAAGTTTCAGCTCAATTAGATAACGGGAGTTTTGTTAATTTTCACTACCAAGATTTGTTCGAACATCAACAAACTTGTGAAGCTAAAGATAAGATAATAATGCATCAATATCTTTCTTTTATTATTATGACTATATCTCAATTATACATTTAATTTAGTACTCATAAGATAATTGACACAGTTTGTACATTGGAAGAATGTTTTTGGAAAAAATCAGTTTATATTGTGAGAACCTGTAATAGCCTAACCAGCTATGAATGTGATTTTATTTTTGAATATCATTTCTTGTGCTGAAAAATGATTATGCTGTAACTCCAAATCTTTTTATAATAGTTTATAGTCATTTACACTAGATGCTTAAAGAATGATATAGAAAATACTGAAGTATGTACTTCCTGTCATAGATAATAATTTTATGCCTTTAACTTTCCCTCCTCCTTAATCCAAGCTTGACACTGGCTTGCAATTAGCAAGGTAGAATTAACTTCCATATCATTTTTTACAAAAACTTGAATAATTAAATTAAAAACCTACCAAAGTCATTGCTTCTTCCAATTTCTTTTCCATGGAATTAGCCATTTTTAAATACATAGGAACATCACTCATGCTGAAAAGTGTCCCGAATTCTACAGTTTGTCGCAAATAAAGTTCCAAATCTTTTGCCAGTTTCTCTGTGTTTTCCTAAAACCGAAATTCATTATCCAAATATTTCTGACTTTAAGTACTTCAACTACCAAAAATGATTATCTGTGATTACTACTACAGCTTTAAAACTAGCGATAACCCTGAAACATAAAAACTGCCAAATCACTTTACTGCAAAATTTAAAAAAATCAGGTTTTGAATTTTTTATCAACTTTTTAAACGTCTAACCATATAACCAGCATACATAATTTCCGATTCTGCATGCATGTATGTTAGAAGTTTGCATGTTATTAGGTGGCGCTGCAATTGCAAAACTATGATTCATAATGAGCACTGACAAATGCACACAAAGAAAATTGTGCACAATGAAAATTATGACAGATATATATTATAAATTAGTGGCCTTGAAACCCTTTATGACTAGTGCCACTCTAAATTTGTCAAACATTATTATGAAACACTTATTGTACAAATATTATAAAAAATAACCAAAATGTAATATCATATTTTGAAAAAGTTAGTCTGAACTCTATTCAAATAATTCTGTCCTGGAGTATGCATGTTCTAACTTGGTCAAAATCTATGGAAACAGTTCAACAGATGAGTCCTGCAACAGCATACCTCGATGTCATAAATCTTAAAATATGCATTAAATGATGCAAGTGTTCAGCTTAGTTCCAACTGTGATGTTCTTGTAAATTTAAGAAAATCCGTCAACAGTTGCTCAGTTGTAGTCACATGACTTGTAATTCACTGAAAAAATACCTACATCCACAGATATCAAAGATGATGACAGGCTCAACCAAGATTTATCTTACAGCTGTGTAATGTACAATTTATATGATCCCATTATCAGCAAACTAAGTTGAGCCTTACTTCACACTCAAGTGATGTTAACTCTTTAGCATATTTGAGTTCATAAATATAGTCATGTTGAAATAGAATTTATAACAATGAACATTCTTCAAAAAATTATGACACTCAAAGAATAAAATAAAATATTTGTAAAAAAATCAACAAACTTGTAGTAACTCTTGGAACTGTTCAGTTTTCTTTTCAACAAGCCAGTTGTGTTTGACAAGTGTGTCGGGAATTCTGTAGAGGAATCTCAGAGTGTTGATGTTGAGATTGATGTCAGAAGGACTGATGCTTGTCTGCTCAACAAGGTAGATCATCTTGTTTGTTTCATTCTTCACAGCTGCATCCAAGCCTGGCAGTGTTTGTTCTACAATTATCTGGCCTATCTTTTTGAGTTCCATCAACTCTATTGTGTTCTCAGGCTCTTTCAAAAGAGCTCTTGTTACATGCTCAAATTCAACACACAACCTATATAATGTGACAGCTTCAATTTAATTGTAGAATGAGAACAAACAATTGTTTTTATACATTCAATACACTTTTTTACCACAACAGAAAAGCATTCTACCGATCAAAATTTCAAAACTGCTGAGAATGCTAATAACTAAGTTGTATGCAGATGATTTTATAAAATATCCCATATAAACTCAGAAAACAAACCAAAGTGAGAAATAAAGTCAAATTACTTTTCAAAAAGAGATCTGTGTAAAGAATGCATTGTGTTCAAAACTCTATCTATTTCATTTTCAACCATTTTGATCAGCTGGGCATTCAGGTGTTGGCAGTCTATGAAAAAATTTTCTCTCAAATATGTCTGTAAATATAATAGATTATAGAATACATTAAAAATTCTGTATTCATGCAATAAGGATATAAGTAGAAATATTTTTGCATGAACCTTTTCAAGGTTAGATAATGTTTCAATCAAGTTGTGCAATTTGCTTATCACTTCTGTCATTTCATCAAACTTGGTCTCAGGCTTGGCTAGCATTTCAACAATAGACTTTGTGAGCTATAAAAAGCAAACATAAAGCTTTATCAAACAGTGTAAACTTTATATTAAAAGCTATATTTGAAAGCACTTTTCCAGAAGAACAAAATAGGTGGGAAGGTAGGTAATGCTTTAATAAATTGTCAGAAATTCTATTATCTCACGAAACATAAACAAACTACAATCTAAAGCTAAACTGAAACAAAATATAATATAAAGTTTCCATAGAACATATAATATAAAATTTTGTGCACATTTTAGCCCATTAGATCTTACAACCTACTGTGGAAAGTCATTTTAAATATTTACAACTCTGCTGCTAATAAAATTAAACAATTCTTGCAAGCTAAAGCTGAATTTGTTCAAAGTGTTTCTTGATAACAATGAAAACATGAGTGATTTAAATTGCACATGCTCAGAACTTCAAGACTTCTATTTACTTAAGAGAAAAAAATCAGAGATGAAAAGTCTTGAAAGCTGCACGAAATGAGACTGAACTTGTTTACCAACATTAAAACTCTACATGATTGAACCAGCGTTGTAGCATTTCTTGCACTATCTTTAGCTCATTAATCAAATTTCATGCTATGAGGACACTTCATTTACCCTGCATAATTCAACTGCATTTTGACAAGTGATACATATATACAGTGCACTTCGCACACACACAAAATCGGTCACATCGAAAAATAGCTTATAACAAAAACAATTTAAAGCATTACAAAAACTCAGGATATTAAGAAGTTGGTTATAACGGAATTTTGCTTATAACTAAACGATTTGGATGCAAAAAAAGTTTTTTATGAAGCTACTACTGCACGATAATTCCTTTCGGCCGTTCCACCATTGGTGTTGACCTGCTATTTAAATTTATGTTAAATTGAATAGATCAGTAATAGAGAAGTTCACGCCATTGGAAGAACCTACGTGTAGTTACTAAGAGTAGTTCCATCTTCCAAATTCTACAACTCAAAAAAACCTGGAAAACTTCAAACTCTGCGAATGTTTTTGCGACACCAGAACGAGTCGCAATATAATCATCAGTAGCTTTCAAACTTGGACAACATCTTTAATAGTTTTCAGCACTTGCTATTGATTTTAAATTATCAAAGAAAATAACGCACTATAGAAAAAAACACGTGAATAGAATGTTCTGACTTACTCATATTTTCAGTGTTGAATGATTAATAAAATTTCGGTTACAAAAATTGTTTTCTATGTTATTGAAGCATGGTGAAAAAATTGCTCTACATTAATTTTGTGCACAAATTGAATTATGGCACTTTCGGCAATTATGGATATGAACTTGCAATGCAGTAAAGTAATTTTCATAGATGGTACAACTTCGTTATAAGCAGTGTACACCATATCAATGGTTCTGTCCAGAAATTTTTCAGAAAAATTCAATTGATAAATATAACTAACAAATACTAAAAACTTTTTGTAAATTATATCAGTTGAAAACTAGCTTTTTATCCATTATGAAACTGTTTCTCGAGCAGCAAATTAAGTTTAACACTATCTCTAATTCATAAAAAAAACTTAGTTGCAAAAATTTTATTATTCATGGCATCCACATCAAACAAGTTGTAATTATCCTCCAGTCACCATTTGCTGAACCATGGCAAAATAATGTCAACACCTGCAGTTTCTTCTGTTACCCTCATCTTTGATGGCTCTATAGATCTTAGCACAATCAGTAAAAAGATGTGTTTCAGTAAATATCTTGGATTTTGTCACAATACGCATGAACAAAATGAACAATGGTGTCAGCACAAGTTTCTGCAACAGGCCAATTGCTAACAAAGGCCAAGATAACTAAAAACTGAAATCAACAAAGGCCCAACAATTCTAAATTTATGAATGATCACTACTCACAGATTTCTTTTTTCTTAGCACCTTTTAAAAATAAAACCACATAATTCTGAAAATAGTTTACTAACTTTGCCTTCTACCAATTCTGAAAAACGATCATAAGTTTTCAGAATTTGATGTGGATATTTATAACTCATCTGCAATGCTTGATAAATAATATTCTTCTGAAAATTAATTACATTTGTTGGCACAAATATTTTTAGCTGCTCCAGACCCTGTAGAAATGTTTAAAAAATAACTAAATTCCCTATATAAGATTTAACTATAGCACTAAATAATATAGAGAATTAAAAGTTGAAAAAAGAATAAAGTACCAAATCATTAATCAACTGTGTCTCAATGCGAGGAAGAATCTGACAAGCTCCTACAATGCCATCATAAACATTGTAAACATTTTCTATAATTTCAGAAAACTGAGGCTCCAGTTTGATTTCATTGTTTTCCAAAATTAGTTCAACCACTATTCCAGAGTGATCACATTCAATTGTTTTAATGTGCTTGAATAAAACACATTGACTATATAATAATTAAAAAAGTTTTGGGAAGTCTTTACAATTTGTAGTTACAATTAATTTTAATACAAACCAATAACCATAAAAAGTAGAAACCCAGACATGCTTTACTTATAACACGATGCTGAACTATTCAATAGTCATAGAAGCATATTAAGATGCTTTGTGCAAAAACTATTAAGATAAGCTAATCTTAAAATGCATGAAAACATGTATACAAATTAATTTCTAACTTCATTCAATGTCATAATTCTGTGGAAAAGTTTGGTGTATTCAATTATAGAAGACAATGTCAAATGAAACATTAAAATTCTGATAAGCGTCCCAGCGCATTCAAAAAAATGTTTCATTTTCTTCTTCATTGACAGCCCTGGAACTATTCCTTTCTTACTTTCCATGTAAAACATTTTCTGAATACTTGGAAGAAACCTCAAATAAAAAAATACATTTTAATAAACCAAAAAATGAGCTATTTCATAAAAAACAGACCTTTCAAATGATTTTCTGTATTACACATTTATAAGCTACTCCATAATAAATAAACCCTTCTAATAACTTGTTGTATTTCATACATATCAGCTACTCCATAAACAACATACCCTCCTATGATTTGTTGTATTACATACATATAAACTACTCCATAATAAACATACCCTTCTAATAATTGTTGAATTACACAAAAATGAGCTAATCCATAATAAACATACCCTTCTAATAATTTGTTTTGAACTTTTAAAACCTGATTAAAACAAATTTGTGTGAATTTATTTAAATACATCGGCTCCTTTCGATCCTGGAAAAATTTCCGATTAAATATCTTCACACACCTGTAGAAAACAATTATGAACAAAAAAAATCAATTTTACACATTTTTTGTTAAAACATTAATAAAGTATTCACCAACCTCAGCTGCTGATGCCAAATAGCATTTGTTTTTTGCATGCAAGGGTGAATAATATACAAATTTTTAGACAATCTTATTCTGTTCTCCCGAAATTCTTCTTGCCACGGCTTTGGCAAAATCATCAACTCTTTTTTTTGAGAAGGAATAATTACATTTTCATTTACAACTGTTTTGTTCTTGTTATTAGTGATGTAATCAACTGAATGAAGTTGTAATAAAAAGCTTTGCAGGTTTTATCACATAAATTAAAAATAGTAATATTAAAGGTAATCATACTTATAGCCTGACGACTCTTGTCAATATAAAGACTCATCACTTCTTTTACTAAGTCTTTATACAATAATTGTCTTTCAATCTAAAAAATATCAAATAACACTGTTAATTATTTTAACTCATCTCTATAAAAGATGGATAACAAGACTCAGCTTAGAAATTTGCATGCATGAATTGTTTAACCATTGATGCTGCATTAGCTTTCACCAGAGTTTCAAGAATTAATATAAACAAATGCAATTTAATATAAAACAGAAGCACGATGCAGCAATGTGTTTAAGAAATCTATCAATAATTGAATGAAATAAACTAACATAGATTGGAATTTTTATGGACATTAATATTTTTAACTGAATATGAGTCAAACTGAATTCGCTTCAATAAATTTAAACATTTATAGAGTGCCTCGTTCAGAGCTCAGCAAGGTCATCTATCCTCTAAGGTCAATGGTACTGACTGCCCCTCAAATGTCCTATTTCAAACACTAAGTAAATTTGCGTTCAAGTACACATATAATATATATAATTGTTATAAATGAAATAATTATTCGTATCCAATTCAGAATAAAGTTGTTGCACTACATATAGCGCTAAGAACTTAAATTTCCAGTCTCAGATAATATTTTAGATAAAACTCACTAAAAAGAATGTAGCTTGCAGATCAGCAATATAATCTTAACTCGTTCAATTCAACATTCAATATTTATTTCAACAGCTTGTAGCTTTAACAAAGAAAATATCAACTGATGTATTAATTTTCTTTTTTGATTTATTAATTTAAAAATGTTGTGTCATTGCCCCTTCAATTTTTATTTGTATGGTGCAATATAGACGTCCCTGGAGCTTGGTGATTTTGTTCTTTTACATGTCCCATGGAGAAACGATTTTACCAGCTAATTTTCCATTAACAGGGACTACTTGGAAGTTGAACCGTTAACGTTTTTCATTCAATTCTGTCTGATGATCTACCAACTTGTCGATTTCTAATTCTTACACTATTCCCATTTTAAATCATGAAATAATTTCTACTTGTTATTCTAACTCCATTGTTTCCATGCAATTTTCATTCCTATCTCTAACTCAGTCCCATTTCTACTATTCATTACTGATAAAATAAAATTTTTATTTTCATTCCTATCTGTTGGGATAACAATGAAACAAGAGCTTTATATTGAATGGAAATATATTTATTTGGACTTTTTATTGATTATTAAAGGTATTCAAAATGTAATATTTATAATGTTAAAAAATAAAGTTATTTTGGTTTTTATATCACTATTTTTCATTTTCATAAAAAAAATTACAGATTTTTTAAAATCTCATTTTAGATTATTTTTTGATTGAAGCGCTATCTCTTTTGATCTTTAGGACTGACAGTGTACATAATTACAATTGTGTAATAACTTTTATTAAACGCAATAATAAGCTCTTGCATAATAAGCTTAAGGAAAACGTTTTGGATCTTTAGGACTGATCAAGGACTCCTTAATAATAGCATATGGACCTGAATCGTGCACGTGTTGGCATTGGGCCACGGTCTTGCAGCCTTTTAACAGGCAAGATGCGGGCTCACATAAGCATTATTGATTAATAAAAGAAGAGCACACAAATAACATTTTATAATCTCAACACTTTTATTTATAATTTATTATATTATATATATATATATATATATATATATATATATATATATATATATATATATATATATATATATATATATATATATATATATATATATATATATATATATATATAAGTTTAATAAAGTATTTAAAAGTTTATTCAATTAAAAGCATTAGACAATTTAGATAATTTTCTTTTTCAGAAGTGGATTTATAAATAACTTAAGTGGCATTGCTTGTTAACTGTTTCACAAAGTTCTTAGTGACGCAGTTAAAAAACCTTCTAACTATATGGTCCTGTAAATCATAACCGACAGTACATATGTTTCTTCCAAACATCAAATGCATGTACTTTTCATTGTATGTTGACCGATCCATAATTTTGCAGAAAAACTTTTGCTGAACAGAACTTGACAGAAACTTAGATTTGAGGTCTGGAGTCATCCACAGTTCTTCAAAGACATGCCAACAATGGACAATAAAGTTGTATCAGAAGTTACTTGGCTTTACAAGACCACCACAGTTAATGCTGTCTAAGAAATCTGACACATCCTTTTCCTCATTTATAGAGTTGGTCTGAACAGCTAAGTCTTCTGACGAGTTGATGAGCACTTCACGACATGAATCGCACTTAATGACCCTGACTGTAGAATGAGCAATGGCTCCTCTGACATAAAATATAACATTAGCATCGCTAACTGTTGGCTCAACATCAAGTTTTAGACTTGCTGAAGCCGAGTTGTCCACTCCTGTGCTGCCACTTATTTGTCTGGTTATCTTAAACAGTGTTGTGCATAAAGGCAGACATAAAACATCCTGTTCCAGTAGGACCTGATATGTAGCTGAACTTGATGCATTTAGTATGTAAGCAGAAATCATCAACTGGAGTGAAGAATGACGCTTGTATTT
Organism: Erpobdella octoculata; assembly: GCA_963978895.1. Taxonomy (NCBI): domain Eukaryota; kingdom Metazoa; phylum Annelida; class Clitellata; order Hirudinida; family Erpobdellidae; genus Erpobdella; species Erpobdella octoculata. The sequence goes on along the minus strand of OZ022238.1, from coordinate 37,923,919 downwards.
GTTCTTTTTCAACAATCGAAGCTGTTCCATTATGAAACTTTGCTTGTGGTGCTCTTCACTGTCATCATCCAGACTGTCAATGTAGTTTTGAAGGTTGGTGATGGCAATGTCCATATGATTTATTGGAAAATGAGATTTGTTTTACCCCAACTTTTAACAAATGCCATCAGGTTTGGGAGCTGTGACATTTTTTTATAGATGACCTGGTAAAATTGTTTTATAATGTTTGGCTGGAACGACTTTCTTGTCATTCATTACAGTGACTGTTAAATCAGCTGAAACCGTTATGGAATCAATAATTTCTGGAATAGGTTTGTTCATTTTTAGATAAAGGATAACTAAATTTTCTTCGAATAAAAGTATCTGAAATCAGAAGCTTTGTTTCTGTTAAAAGTTGATTTTTCATTTGCAAGGGAGTCAGTGATTTCACATCGTCTTTCGTCTCAAACATTTCATAAAGTTTCTCTAATCTTTCTGCTTCCAACTGCTGACGACCTGGCGTTGATGCTGCTTTAGCAGAAACATTGGGTGTAGAAAGTGTTGATGTCAAGAAGGACGGCGCGTTGGGAAATATCGATGGGACAGCATTTTCGATGAGATATCTCTTGGCAAGCTTATTGTCTGAATAATTTTGTCTATTATTGCTATCATGATGTTCAGTGACAAAATCACATTCTCTGAAATGTAATGAACACATCCTGGAATTTTTAAACGGTTTAAAGTCTTCTCGAAGATTTGCTTAAATCCACTGTTCATGAAGTTCTGGGTCGCGAGAAAATGAATGCAAAGTAATCCCTTCATTATTATAACCATGATATCCACTTCAACAATCGTAAGCACTGCATTTATTAGGCCTTCTTTAAGTTCAGTAAAAACAGATTACATCCTGAAAATAGAATTTTAAGCAAACTTGATAATTTTAAGGTTATTGTTAAAAAAATATTAAAACATCAATTTGTTTTTTTTACCGAGATAAAGAAACCCCATAAAAGAGGTCAGTTGATTTTCAACTAATGAGTTTAGTTTCAATGAAGTGTTTAGTTGCACCCTTCGAAAGCTACTCGGTCCGAAATTGAACAATTTATTCCTATTCTAATAGCAGCATAAAACTGAACAAATACATCAAACATTGTTATTATCAATCTCAATTATGATCCGATTTTCGTTTAAAATGCTATCTCCTAATAAGTCTAATCAGAAAGTTAGGGAAAATTAGTGCGTAGCTTACTATGTTGTTGAACACTAAGATTAATTAACTGAACAATTTATAGACAAAAAGTATACTAACTAGATAAGGAAAAGTAATTGTAATAATTATTACTTAAATAAATTTATAATATTGAACAATTTTAACGAAGAAAAGAGACACAGCTACACGATCGACACTAAACAACCATACACGTTACTGTACGTACGAAAGCACACTTTAATACACACAAAGATTATACTTACTAGTATTAGATATAAAAATATAACTTTAATAATCCTCAAAATTAATTATACTATTAAACAATTTCAACGGAGCTAAGAGAGCACGGCAACACGATCGACACCACGCACGTTAATGCACGACGGCCCAATCATGTACGCATTTGCAGTTCCCGCCGATTCAGATTATTGTCCATATGCTATTATTAAGGAGTCCATGGACTGATACTGTACAGTTGCGTGATAACTTTTATGACACCCCTCCGCGCACTAGTTTTAGCAACTGCTGAAGGCTGACTTATGCGGCGGCCGCGTTATGCGAAATTGCTAACATACATACATGCATGCATACATACATACATACATACATACATACATACATACATACATACATACAGACATAGGAAATTATGTATGTAGATTTTTCATTTTTATAAAAAAACATACTACCAGTAAATGTATGAATTCATTTTCTTTATTTTCATTAAACATAATGGTTGCTTATAAATGTACAGTAGACATATGGAATAACAATAAAAGGCATGACAACAACTATACATGTTTCGGATATAACCTTTAAATTGCTGGAAACTCTACTATCGATGCTAATAAACCATTCATCCGGCATTGGTGATATGGTATTAACTTCATTGAAACCATGTTTAATAAAGAGCTCATAGTTTTTTTTCTGAAAAGAAATTTGTAACATTTCACCACAAAATTACCATAAAAGACTCAATTTAAATTACCAGTTCTTCAAGAGGAGGAGATGGCTCAATTGTTTGCTTTGGAAAACATTTTACGTCCTCAAAATGTTTCTCCACTGGTTCATATAGACTTTAAAAAATACACAAATAAATATTTGTTTTAAATGTTTTTTGTTCTGTTACAACTGACAACTAATATAGAATAAGAGAAAAAATAAACTTTTAAAAAATCTTCTCTCAGCTTAAGATAGAACCAAGACAGAGGCGTGGATTGGGGGGGGCTGGCCATGGCCCCCCTCAAGATTTTTCCACCAAATAGAAAAAATATCTTTTCTAGCTAACCCATGAACGAGTATTTAGATTAGTTGATAAAAACAGTATTTATCAAACTTTTTGAATTATATTACTTATAATCTACAGCTAATATTTTTCTATCTTTTAGTGCTTAGTTTCTCGCGCCTCTTACTTTTCTCATATCTCTCCATATTTTTTTCTTCTTCTCTGGCTTCCTCTTAGATATAGGGTGATTTTTAAAATGTGCTTACTAATGTTTAAAAATGAAAATTGCTCTTCACTCTTTTTTTCTGTTAAGCATTCTTTTGCTGAAAGCTCTTTTTCCTACTCTGGTTCCTTTCTCTGGAACTCTCTTCCTACTTCTATTACTAAATCTATTTCTCTCACTGTTTTCCGTCGGGGCTTAAAACCTACCTGTTTAATAAGTTCGTGTCCGAGCGCTATTGAACGCCAAGGAAATAGCGCTATAGAAATTTAATGGATTGATTGATTGATTGATTGCTTTCGGCCCATCCGATCAAACTCGTATGAAATTTAGAACCTTGTATCTGTCCTAGCTTGAGGAACAATTAACATATTTTTATCCTACCCGGTCGCTTGAGCTCTCTCACCAAGATTTTTCTAATTCATTTTAAATTATTTTTATTAGCTCACACACGATTGAGAATTTAGATTAGTTGATGAAAACAGTATTTATCATACTTGTTGATTAATATCCAGTTACTTAAATCTCTGTTAGTATTTTTCAATCTTTTAGTACCCTTAGTCTATTATATCTTGATGATTCAGTGGACAATTTTGTAAAAATGAAAGAACGTCGATATCCTTTGTTACATTCATAATTACGTTTTTTGTCTGCATTCAATATTAAATAAAATTTAACTTTGTTGAACTGTTTTTTTAAACTAATAGGCTGATTTACATGAAAATACAACATACAAATGTATATTGGGATGGTCATTTTTGTTTGAAGATTCTCTGGGTTTAAGTTAAAAAATCTTCGCCCCCCTCAACATTTTGCTGAATCCACGCCTCTGAACCAAGAACTTAACACTTACCGAATTGAGCAATTAAGACTAGCTTCTCTTTTACCAAGCTAGAATGTCTTACAGCAAATGTCTTGGAATTGAACAACTAAGTAAGTAACTATGCTTTTCTTATGAACTATTAATGCATTATATATTATCGTTTAATTTTATTTATTTTTTTTTTTTATTTTTTTATTTACAAACCACAAGTGGGGAGTCAATAGACCTCTAATACCACTTGGCGCAAATTATAATAAACAGAAACATTTTGGTCAGTCAAGCAAGCCGAACAAGAACAGACAAAATTGAAATTATTTGTGGCAGACAATTGCGTTCAGTCTTCTTCTTTTTCGGTTTTACATCAGTTTTTTCCCTGCTTGTACGGGTTGAGCAGTTTCTTCCAATTTGGCGCCTCCATTTATCTCTATCTTGCGCTCTCAGCCCAGACTGCACAGATCACGGCTGGCACATTCTGTACTGATTCTAATTTGGAACAAAAACTGGAGATCGTTGTTGCTGCAACCACATAGACCATTCCATACATTATTGGTACGATTTCACAGTAGCAAGTGCTCAGTCGCAGCACAAGACAGTGGCTCCTGGTACGTGTCTCACCCAGGAACTGAAAGTGCCCCATCACTTTTGAGTCCATCATTCCATTTATCATCTTGTAGCACAAGCACAAATCCGTCACAAGCCTTCTGTGCTCCGGGGGTCTTTTAAGAAGAAGTTTTGATCTGATTGAAGTAGTACGCACCACAGAATCAATGTGAGAATTAAACTTTAAGTTGCTGTTTATATATACCCCTAGATCACAGATAGAAGTAGTTGATGCAACCCAACAGAATAAGACATTGATGGATTATTTGTAGAAGAGCTTTGGATTGTGCATACATAGCATTTTTGTTTGGCTAATTATAGTTGCCATTCCCCGGGCCAGGCAACTAATTAGTTGATAGATTCTTGGAGCTCCTGACTGTTGGTATTTTTGGAGTAGAGCTTTATGTTGTCCACAAACAATTTGTAGGAAATTGGAAAGTTGTTAAATTTATCAACGATATCATTAATGGTAACACGCTTGATATGATATTTTAACCACATTAGTAAACTCCCACCAATTCCATAAGACTCCAGTTTGGCCAATAGCTTTTGTCAATTGCAGGTAGAGGAAGAAAAATTTTAAAATTCAAAGTCTTTTCGAGGACAAGTGCTACTCCGCCTCTTTTAGTTTCTCTATCCCAACGAATAGCAACATAATCGCTAGGCATAAACATCGAACTCTGATATTTCATCAAAAGCCAAGTTTCGATCAAACAAAAAACACTTGGCTTATAAGTAACTATAAATAAAAGTATATCTTCTATTTTATTATTAATGCTTCTGACGTTTGTAAGACCCATGGGACCAAAGTAGTCTTGGTCTGAGAAGCATTATTTACGAAAAGCCCGAGGAGCAGGATGATCAGAAGACGACATTGTTCCCATAAGACACGATCTATTTCACTTTTGGCAGCGTCTCTGATAGACAGCCTCAGTCAAGTCTATATTTAGATACACTTTACGTATCAATGGATCAGTGGAAGAATGCAGAAGTCTAGACAATTGAATCAAGTCTTTAACAGTCTCTGGGTTGGAGAATGTAACACAAAGCCTTGTATTTTCCAAATCATTATCGAGGTGTCGAGCTTTGACAATTGCAGGTGTGATTGCAAGATTTTTCAAAAACTCCGTGGCATACTTGACATCAGAATGTTTTGGGTGAGGTGGCATGCCAGAAACTATCATGTTATTTTCACAGTTTTTTTCCTCACACTCTCTGTCCATATTCCAGAATGATTTTGTTAGAGCGGCTTGAACATATGATTAATTTAAGCCTTATACTGAGCTAATCTTCTCGAACCTCAACTGAAATGCATTAACTTGGTTCTCTATGACGTTAATTGACTCTCCAATAGAGTCGTTGATAGTTTTAGACAGTCGGTCATAACCGTCAAATTTGACCTCCAGAGAATCAACTCGCGTGGATAGTCATCCGATCGTTCAATCCGTAGAGTCAGTTATGGTTTTTGTGACTTGAGCCAGCATGGTCTGGAGACCCAATGTAATTGTCTCTGTGATCTTGATCAAATTTTCATTTGCTTGTTTAATAACGCCATTGAGAGTCTCCTGGAGAGCCTCTGACGTATGGACATGGCCATTACAACACAGCTGTCACACCAACAGAAACTCCATAAATAGAATACTCAGTATATATAACTCTAGCAACATAAACTTTTGTACGACTTTGTTGTTTCTCTATGTAACTTCGTTTAACGTAAATAATAATGAATTTAAAATATTGGTAATAATAATATATTATATTATAAAACTGATATAATTAAAATAAAAAAACCATTTAGTAAGATATTTGAAATCTAGCTAGCACATTTACACAATGTAAACAATTGATGTCAAGAAATTGTTTTCAATCATTGGTAATCGAAATGATCATATCCTGAAGTAATAAACGAATGAGAAAGAAACTGTTCTGTTAAGGTTCAAACTCAGAACATTACACCAGAAAGCAATAATGCACCTAGTTGAAAGCACCAGTTTGCATTTGTTTGATTAATTTTTTGACTCACAAAATAATGAGAGGCATTTAATAATAAGTGCAGCTAACAATTTTTTTAAATTAAACTTCAAATCATATTTTTTTCATTTTGCCTTTACCAACAAGCTTAAGACAGGCTGTGCCTAAAACTAGATAATCACGCCACATATGGCTTGTTATTTACTCATAATTATTTGAAACAATTTAAAACAAGTAAAAGTTCAAGTTGCTAACGCCAGTTCCACTAATTTTTCCCGAAATTGCCTTTTCTTCTCTCTTTTTTTTTGTTCTTCTTTAATAGCTCTATATTGAGGATTCAACATTTTTGCCTTCTCTGTACGAACCCTATATTGTTCACGTCTAACAGTACTATATCTGTGTATTTCGTCAGACAAAAACTTTGTAAAATCTGTTTTCATTCTCTTTATATCTAAAAATTAAATTAGTCCTTTATAACTTAATAGAAAAAATATAACTAAAAATATAGCACTTGACTCACAGTCTTGATAATACTTTGAATTTATTGGAGCACAATTCATATCACCCCCATACTTACGATACAGATCCTGAAAAATTTAATTCATATTTAGAATTATATAAATTAGAGTTTTGGAACATCTGGTTATGAATGTTCTAAACTCTAAAGTTTTGCTAACACATTCAGAAAAGATTTTATATAATTTGAAGTGATGCTTGCCAATGATTAGACATGCTAGTGTTGCAGTTTTTTAAAATAGGCCTTATTTCAATCAATCTTGAGTCCAAAAAGTATTTGGAATGACCTAGTTTCAAATGATAACAATAATGATTTCTATAGTTTTAGCGACCAATTTGCTAAAAAATTAAATTAGGTTAGACAGTCGCATAAAATAAACGCGCCCTAGCTCGCAAGGCCAGAACCTTTGACTTTCAAAACTGTCCCATGGGACGCTGATGGGGTTTCATAAGGTGTTACATAAAAGCGTATATCTCGAGAACTAATAAACTCCCAATAAAAATTATTACATAAAAATCATTGTAAAATAAACCTAGATTAAAACAACCACAAATAAAGAATTTAGCACAGTTCATTTTCTTTTAACTTTACTTCAAAGTCACTTGTTTATGCTTTTCTGTCTCACTCATTATGTATTTGATGTAAAAATGTAATTTTTTTAAAATCGAATTTACTTTATTACTTTAAGATGATAAAATTTCATAGTTCTACGATTTTGAGGGTCGGCTATAACTTTCCAAAGTTGAAGAGTGTAAAAATCAACGCGCCCTAGCGCGCAAGGCCAGAATCTTTGACACTCAAAGTCACTTGTTTATGCTTTTCTGTCTCACTCATTATGTATTTGATGTAGAATTTTATTTATTTTTGAAAAATCGAATTGGCTTTATTACTTTAAGATGGTAAAATTTCATAGTTCTATGACTTTGAGGGGCACGGCTATAACTTTCCAAAGTTGAGGAGTCCATCTATAGTAGTCAGTCGCATAAGATAAATGCGCCCTAGCGCGCAAGGCCAGAACCTTTGACTCTCAAAGTCACTTGTTTATGCTTTTCTGTCTCGCTCATTATGTATTTGATGTAGAAATGTAATTTTTTTTTTTTAAATCGAATTGACTTAATTACTTTAAGATGGTAAAATTTCATAGTTCTATGACTTTGAGGGGCATGGCTATAACTTTCCAAAGTTGAGGAGTCACATAAAATAAACGCACCCTAGTGTGCAAGGCCAGAGCCTTTGACACTCAAAGTCACTTGCTTATGCTTTTCTGTCTTTCTCATTACGTATTTGATGTAGAAATGTAATTTTTTTTTTTAATCGAATTGACCACTACTGAAGATGACGGAGTAGACTACGACCTACAGACGGAAAGCCTGATAGCAGACGTAATCACCAGGGATTTGACTTTTGATAATTAAATAACTTTTTTATCTGATTTTATTAATATTTCTTTGTTTTGTTGTTATTTTCTAAATAAAAATGTACAAATAAATAGTACAACAACTAATGACTTCTGAGTTAGGAGAAAGCTAGAGATTGTGGGGTAGGCAAAAATAATAAACTAACTACACCACTGCCTAGGAGAATAGATGATCACATGAAAAGAGAGTGGACACTCTATCACACAATAGCATAGGTTTTATTGAAAATATTTAATGCTCATCCTGTGCCAGAGTTATGGAGCATTTTCTGACCTCACTGAGGTGCGTCACTTAGCTTCCGATCTTTCCGCCATCTTTCCACGGCTTCTATAGCTTCATCATAACTTAAATTTAATTAATTCCTATGTGCGCGTGCTGGTGTGCGTTTTGGTGTCAAAGTATAGCATAGGCCTGAACTTTCCTATGTGCCTGTATGTGAGCGTGTGCTGGTGTGCGTGTTCGTGCGCAAGCCGCCATGGCAATAGATATCGATATCACGTATAAAAACAACAGTTAGTTCCCGTTGAAATTGACTCAGGCTGTTGAACTAACTAAGAGATTACCCAATTGTCTACACGCGCAAAAACGCTTTAAATTCGGAAAAATCATTGCCATGAAAACACTTTAAATTCGGAAAAATTATTGCCATGGCAATAGATATCGATATCACGTATAAAAACAACAGTTAGTTCCCGTTGAAATTGACTCAGGCTGTTGAACTAACTAAGAGATTACCCAATTGTCTACACGCGCAAAAACGCTTTAAATTCGGAAAAATCATTGCGCTCTCCGCTACTCCAATTACATGCCTGAAAATACTATAGAAAAAAACTACTTTAAAACTTTATGTTGAATATCTCGTAAAAACCGATTCTAAGTACACTCATACTAATGACTAATGCTAGTGTCGTATAAATAACAACTTTGCAAAGTTAGTTAGGCGAGCACCATTTTGTTTTCTTGCAACAAACTTATAAAGCCATTGGTTAACTTTTAAAAGCAGTTGTAAGCGAAAGACTTAGAAGGCTGTCTCATATTGAGGCTAACTATATTTTAACTATGAAACAATAAAAAACATACACTGGTGGTCATTCTCTTCATTTTGCAGACACTTTCAAAAGCCAACGCTTCTGACTGTGTAGTTTCAAAAAAACCAGTATGGCACACTCACCCCAATAATATTATTTCGAAAACATGCACAGTTTTTTTTTCTTAAATATTTTTAATTTGTTATAATTATCTCAATTACAAGTTATTTTTAATTTTTAATCAGAAAACGTTTTTATACTGCTTCCAGGGGCGCCACCAGCAGGAAATGCTGGGGGCTCATGTGTAAAAAAAGAAAAAAAGGCCGCCGCAGGCGAAATTTTTTTTGACTATCTTCAATCTGCAAACTTTTTTGGTATCTTTAAGAATTTATTAATAATAGAAAATATGGACTACAAACTGAAAATAGTCAAAATCAGTCTCAAACTAGTTAAAGCAATTGTAAAAAAATATTAATGAATAAATGTAGCACCCCTCGCCACCCACCCCACCCAAAGAAAAACCTCTCATAATTGGGAAAATTGCAGGTCCTTCCAATTTGGCCTCGGGGGGGGGGGCTAGCTAAAGTTGTAAAAATAAAAAAAACCCGCCGCAGCCGAAATTTTTTTTGACTATCTTCGGTCTGCAGTCGTTTTTTGGTATCTTTAAGAATTTATTAATGGTTAAAAATAAAGATTTCAAAAATAGTCAAAATCAGTGTCAAACCAGTTAAAGCAATTGTACAAAAAAATTAACAAATAAATGTTGCACTCCTCACCCCCCTACCCAAAAAACTCATCGAATTTGGAAAAATTTCAGGACACTACGATTTTGGTTTGGGGGAGGGTTTGCGCCTCTTTGCTTTTTTTCCTAGCTGCGCCCCTGGTTGGAGAAAATTTCTACATAGGAAACAATCGGTTTTTCACAAAATATTTCTCATTATTCCGCGGTTTACCTTTTCGCAAGTTCGCAGCTTACTCGCGTTTTGCTTTTCTTCGCAAATTACATTGGACCAGCAGAAATAGAAATAGCAGAATCTAATCAGCCTGTGGATCGCGGCTGCTAAACCGTCAATTTTAAACGTTTAGAGAGGTTGTCGCCTTATTATTTGCAATGTCAAAATGCAGGAAGGCTAGTCATGCTGGCTCGTGGTACAAGTCGAATGGTGTGTTTTAGAAAAATGTTCTTTTTATCTTTACTACTTTACTGAGGCATATTTTTCCTTTGTCTCTGTTTAACTTAACTTACCGCTGGAATGAAGGTCGCTGCTATTGCCCCGGCGGTTAGCCGTGGAAATAATCGGTAAAATTGCTACTGAGCCGGCAGTCCCGCCATATGTCTACCGAAAATTAAACCATAACCCTAAACCTTTAGAAAATATGTACGTCTTTATCAATTGATTGAAGAATCAATTGTTTTGGCAAAACCGCTGGCTCAGTAGCAATTTTACACTGGAGTGAAGCTAGCAGATGCTCGTTGTATGGCGATAGATGTATCTTAATGTATGGGTGAAGCTAGCAGATGCTCAAATAAATTTATTTTTTAAAAAAAAAAAAGTATCGGTAATAGAAGAAATATACTTTATATAATCAAATATGTAAACAGATTTGTGACACAAGTGTTATTTACCGAAAAAATTGACTTTGATGAAATGTAAACAAATAATGGAAGCGCTTCTGTTCCATAGTGAAACACCGCTGAACTTTGACCGACGATATCTCAGTAACTAGCATTTACAGAAATTTTTTATTTAGCTTTTTATATTTATCTATAGTGATATTATACTTGTGCAAAGTTTCGTTTTGACACAAGTTGTTTTAATATCTGGCCGACTCAGGAGAAAATGTACGAGTTTGGTTGTTTCCATAGTGAAACACCGCTGAACTTTGACCGACGATATCTCGGTAACTAGCATTTACAGAAATTTTTTATTTAGCTTTTTATATTTATCTATAGTGATATTATACTTGTGCAAAGTTTCGTTTTGACACAAGTTGTTTTAATATCTGGCCGACTCAGGAGAAAATGTACGAGTTTGGTTGTTTCCATAGTGAAACACCGCTGAACTTTGACCGACGATATCTCGGTAACTAGCATTTACAGAAATTTTTTATTTAGCTTTTTATATTTATCTATAGTGATATTATACTTGTGCAAAGTTTCGTTTTGACACAAGTTGTTTTAATATCTGGCCGACTCAGGAGAAAATGTACGAGTTTGGTCGTTTCCATAGTGAAACACCGCTGAACTTTGACCGACGATATCTCGGTAATATATATATATATATATATATATATATATATATATATATTTATATATATATTTATATATACATAAACACACATACACACACGTAACTGTTAGTTACCGAGATATCGTCTGCCAAAGTTCAGTGGTGTTTCAGTGTGGAGACGACCAAACTCGTACATTTTCTCCTGAGTCGGCCAGATATTAAAACAACTTGTGTCAAAACGAAACTTTGCACAAGTATAATATCACTATAGATAAATATAAAAAGCTAAATAAAAAATTTCTGTAAATGCTAGTTACCGAGATATCGTCGGTCAAAGTTCAGCGGTGTTTCACTATGGAAACAACCAAACTCGTACATTTTCTCCTGAGTCGGCCAGATATTAAAACAACTTGTGTCAAAACGAAACTTTGCACAAGTATAATATCACTATAGATAAATATAAAAAGCTAAATAAAAAATTTCTGTAAATGCTAGTTACCGAGATATCGTCGGTCAAAGTTCAGCGGTGTTTCACTATGGAAACGACCAAACTCGTACATTTTCTCCTGAGTCGGCCAGATATTAAAACAACTTGTGTCAAAACGAAACTTTGCACAAGTATAATATCACTATAGATAAATATAAAAAGCTAAATAAAAAATTTCTGTAAATGCTAGTTACCGAGATATCGTCGGTCAAAGTTCAGCGGTGTTTCACTATGGAAACAACCAAACTCGTACATTTTCTCCTGAGTCGGCCAGATATTAAAACAACTTGTGTCAAAACGAAACTTTGCACAAGTATAATATCACTATAGATAAATATAAAAAGCTAAATAAAAAATTTCTGTAAATGCTAGTTACCGAGATATCGTCGGTCAAAGTTCAGCGGTGTTTCACTATGGAAACAACCAAACTCGTACATTTTCTCCTGAGTCGGCCAGATATTAAAACAACTTGTGTCAAAACGAAACTTTGCACAAGTATAATATCACTATAGATAAATATAAAAAGCTAAATAAAAAATTTCTGTAAATGTTAGTTACCGAGATATCGTCGGTCAAAGTTAAGCGGTGTTTCACTATGGAACAGAAGCGCTTCCATTATTTGTTTACATTTCATCAAAGTCAATTTTTTCGGTAAATAACACTTGTGTCACAAATCTGTTTACATATTTGATTATATAAAGTATATTTCTTCTATTACCGATACTTTTTTTTTTTTAAATAATAAATTTATTTGAGCATCTGCTAGCTTCACCCATACATTAAGATACATCTATCGCCATACAACGAGCATCTGCTAGCTTCACTCCAGTAATTTTACTGCTTATTGCCCCGGCTACCGGCGCCTTGGTAATTGTTATAACGTATAACGTGGAATAAACGTGTCTCAATATAATTTAGACTTTAGAGCGACGTTTAATTCATTTCAATTTACTATGTCGGTAAAATCGCATAACTCGTGGTCCTCCAAAAATAACGATGCTTTTTGATTGTCTGGCAGCTAATGTTTGATTGACCGTTAGTGGTTAATAAGTAAGACTATTGGTAAGGTTTCCCATGGACGGCCCGTGCCGAAAAATAATCGTATTATTTTTATTTTGTCACAATAACATAAAAAAACAAATTTAATACCAATTTTAATTTAAAAAAAAAACATTTATCGTAATTTGAGAGACTTTGAAAACGTAAGTAGTACCCTTTCAAGCCCTATTTACATCGTAGTTGTGAGTGGTGAGGTACGATGATCGTATGAATGAAATGAATAAAAAATAAATAAAATTAGTTTATAATAAAATTTTATTTATAAAACAAACTATCAGTTGTAAATAAAAATTCCATTAAAATTTTAAAACTCACCGCCCGGTAACTCGGGACGGTTTGCAAGAAGTAAGAAAATTGGAAATTATTAAACTAAGTTAACTTCTTTAAATAAACGAAATTTCAAATTTTTAATGAAGAAAAACTAAAAAATAAATGTTAAAAAAAGTAGTTTATTCGAAGCAACGTCGAAATTTGAATATTTGTAAGCGAACATTGTGTATTTGCGTCGTTTAAACTTTTCCTTCAAATCCTTCGTTTAAACTTTTTCTTAAAACTCAAACGTACATAAATTATAATTACATTATTTATTTTTTTATATGACATTTTCCCAGTTTAAATAAATTACTTATACTAATTATCATAATTTTTAAACTAGTGTTTACTTTTAATCGTGTTTATAGTTAATTATAGCCGAGAATTATGTATTAATCCGCCACACGGGCCGTCAATGGGAAACTTTACCAGACTATTATGCTGTGAATGTTTATTTACCTTTATTTTTACTTTCATTAGGTTATCTTACTATTGAATAATATGCACATGTCCATATTAGGTAGGCCGACAGGATGGTCAACCCAGAATTAAAATAAATTGTGACAAATGTTTTATTGTTGATTTTGATAACCTATCATCAAAGCCTGTCAATGGACAGATTTAAAAAAACATATGTTTAGATCTGAAAAATAATTTTATTTTTGAAATTTTAATAAAACAACATTTGTTGCAGTTTAATTTCAGGTCCCATATGTAAAGTGTCGTGAAATTATAGTAATTTATTACAGAAATTAATATACAAAATAATTTTGTTTTAAATAAACTAATGTGGGATAAACAGAAAAAAGTGTCGGTTAATAGATTTTACGAAGGTTCACAACATGGCTATTGTTTATATTTCTGGCTTATAATAGTAAATGGGTGGGTGGAGGACTACGATTATATGGTTTTACCTGCTATGTCAATCTACCATACATTATGTGTGGTTCTGTGGCTAACAAGGTTAAGTTGCAACTTTTTTAGTTAGTTATTAAATGTTTATTTTATTGTTTACCTGAATTTTCAAGGCAAAGAACTGAGTAAGGAACTGGGGAACTGGTTGAATGACGCTACTGTAACTCATTCTCCTGCCAAAGCAATTATTGCTCCGTTTGTTTACCTTCTTAATTTTTTTAAATGATTTTGAACTGATTTTTAATGTCTAATAAGTTCAAGTTACTTGTTCTGAAAAACTAGGTTTAAGTATCTGAGTTGAATTTTGGATCTATTTTATAAATAATTAAAACAATATACTTCAGACTGAACTTCGCTGTGCTTCACTGGACTGTTCCAACTTCACCATATCTAACTGTGTGGTACAGTAAAGTCAGGTGAGGTCTGGTGAAATTCAGTGAGACACAGTTAAGTCAGAAGAGGTCAGGTGAAGTTTGGTGCTGTCTGGTAAACTATTTCGACATACCGTTTCATACCAACATGAAATTACTTTGTTGGGTGATAAATTGCTTTCACTTATAAATGTTCAAATCATAGTCTAAAAATAAGAAATCATTCTGTTCTTTTATTTCATTTTTAATTGCTTTTATTAACTTTCGCTTGTCCTGATGTCTGCGGACGTTTTTAGGCTGACCCACTTCAAAAAAAATTATAGTTTAATTGAAAAAAAAACTTTTAAGAAGCAAAAATTATTAAAAAATAAATTAAAGAAGCATATTAATAATGACAAAAAAACTTTCATAGTCATAGTCAGGCTTGCGGAGCCGCTAATTTTTGTCGGAGCCAGAGCCGAAAATATGTGGCGGCTCCGGCTCTCAAAATTTTTTTATAATAGCAGAATTTTTCAATGAACAAACAATACATTTATTTTTTGAACTTTTATTTTGAATTCTTGATATTTCAAAACAGGAAATATAAGTACAAGTAGATACATAGAATAATATTTATTTTTTTGCTTTTATTAATTCAAAAATTTGGTTGACACAGAGTAATACAACATTCAAGTAATATTTTTAAAAATTATATTTTATTTATGCAGCACAGAGATAATATATGTAATTTGAAGAATAATTATAATCCTTATTTTAAACAATAATGCCTAAATTAATTAAAACTAAAAATCTAGAATGCAAAAAAACCAATTTCATTCCTATAACATCTTTAAAAAATTAAATAAAATTAATTAAAACAAAAAAATAAATTTTAATTAATCATTCAGAAGGCACTGTTTATCATAAATTGCGCTTTCTTTTTTTGAGACAATGTTTCAGTCAAAAGTTTGCACAAGTTTGTCTCGTGTGACACCCCTTTATAGGGAGCCGGAGTCAGGAGCCGAGTCACACAAAAAAAAATGGCGGCTCTGCAAGACTGGTCATAATAACTATAAACACCTTTGTTTACTATTCATTGGGGTACTATTTTTACAATACAATGTCGCTATGAAATTGTATAACTGTCTTAAAAGCATGTTTTAATTTTTTAATAAACTTTCACTTTTATTGACAGCCATGCCGGATATTCCTACTGTGGAGCATGCTCAGCATATGCCTACAAGCAAATAAACCCTTCGAATGTGTTAGTGTATGAGCATTGGCATTTTTCATTCTGTTAAATTGAGTTAAATCCATTATTTTATTTGTATCAATTGGCAGCAAGTTGATATTTGTTCTGGGTCCTTCGCACCACGTTCACTTGGATGGATGTGCTCTCACATCTTCACAGTCATACTCTACTCCTTTGTATGACATGCCTATTGATTTTCAAGGTTTGACAAAATAGACTGTAATACAGGTCCACTCTCTTTAATCATTTTGTTTAATTTGGGGGATTAATCATGAGACTGCATTCATTCTGTATAATTTTGGTGAATTAACGAATTTGGCAGATGAATGAGTGACAGATTAACGTGAGTGGAGCTGCACTTTCTAAACATTATCTTTTTGTGTTTATCTTTCTGTCTGTGACCATATTTTAACTTGTGAATTCAACATTAGTATTAGACCTTCATAAGGCTTTGTTAACTAAATTATGTTTATAACATTTAGTTTGTAAAGACTTGAATGCCACTGGCCAGTTTGAAACCATGACCACAGAAACGGATGAAGATGAGCACAGCATAGAAATGCAGCTGCCATACATTGCCAAAGTTATGGAGAAGTGAGATGTTTAGCTGCATTTAATAAGGCAATATATGCTACTGGAATATAACATAAACTCTTTGATCTAGCTATTGTAGTTATAGTGGCATGGAAGAAATGCTGACGTGTGCCACATCTTTTCAGTTTCAAAGACAACTTTAAGATTGTGCCAATTTTGGTGGGATCATTATCTTTTAAGAAAGAACAATTGTATGGTGAAATTCTTGCTCCTTATCTGGCGGATCCCAATACCATTTTTGTCATCTCTTCAGACTTTTGCCATTGGGGTTAGTTTAAGCTGAACTTTTGAAAAAATGTATAGCTCGTTCATAGTTTGATTGTGTTTTGTGTATCTTTGGAGGATCAAGATTCAGATTCACTTATTACAATGAAAGTCTGGGCGAGATATGGGAATCCATTCAGAAGTTGGATCAAATGGTTGAAACTTATTTTAATTGATAAATAATCTTTTAACCTATAAATTTCATAACATAATATTGATTCACAGGGAATGAACATAATTGAGTCCATGGATCATAAGAAGTTTAATGACTACTTGAAAGAATATCGTAATACCATCTGTGGACGACACCCCATAGGAGTCTTGTTAGCTGTAAGCTGTCGGTCCTTATATTTGCTTAAATAGTTGCTACTGTTTCATCAGAAATTATGTTTAATGCATAAATGAATTATATAAGTAAATTTTTCTTAAAATAGGCTTCAAGTCACCTAACAGAGAAAAAAGGGTTCAAGATGGCTATAAAATTTGTTCAATATGCTCAGTCCAACAAGTGTAGAAGCATGCAAGATTCCTCTGTTAGCTATGCTTCAGCTTCTGTTATTGTTGGCTAATGTTGGTTTCTGCTGCCTTAATTTATATGCATACATGTTCGGCTTCAAAGCACAAGTTATCGTGTGACATTATCTGCTATTTGTACAACTTTCAATCTGTGTATTGTTAAAAATAAGAAAACGTCTTTTGCATTAATTTTATAGCATAACCAACAATGGGTTTCCTTATTGTGTGTGGTTGAGATGCGCTTAGGGTAATCATGTACAATAGGTCCAGTAGTTATTTTCGGTGTTTTTAATTATTTTTTTAATATAAAATTAATATAATTAGAAACAGAATAAAATTACCAATCGGATGATCCAAATAATGTCTTGAAAATATAATTAAAGAAGAAGTTAATGACAGAAAACCGTCAGGTAGTAGGAAAAACTAGGTTCATAAACAGTAAAACTAACTAAAGGCGAAGCGAAATGAAATGTCAAATAAATTAGTTGTCAAATAAATTTATTGTGCGAGTTTTTATAAAACAATTTAAAAAAAAATTACTTATTTTTAAAAAAAAGTATGAATTAATTTGTATGCCTTAATTGAAAACTATCGCGTTTAACATTCTATGAAGAACAGTTCGGACTTGAATAAACTTAAATTTTTGTTGTAAATAATGTTATTTTGACTGCGTGATTACTATTTCTTGTGTTACTTTTGCTAATAATATTTTTTTAAGCGCTGTAAGTATTTCTTGTCTGCGCTATAAATAGTAATTTCTGTTTGACTTCGCTATTCATAGTTTTTGTTGCTGTTCTCTTGCGCGTTTCGTGAGTTTTCCGAGAAAATTTTATTATCAAAAATTAATAAACTGCTTGGATCATTAAATTGGAGTTATTATTGTGATTACAAATATATAATTATTATTGCGGGAAAATAATTAAAAACACCGAAAATAACTACTGGACCTATTGTACATGATTACCGCGCTTAGTATGACCAATTGAAAACACTTCTTTTGCAAACAAATTTTCTGACACAATAATAGACCAATTACATTAGCATATTACCTATTATAATCAACAAATGCATAATTGTGTCTGTTGCTACATTAATCTCTTGGAAGCTCAATATCATCTAGATGATGGGAAATTTCCATGGCCAACTCTCTTGTTCCTGCACAGAGAATCTTTCTATTTAAGATATCCATGGCTGAACCTGTAATATAAATTCAATAAACTCTTAATTGAAAATATAAAAAGCAAATAGACTTTTGAAGATCAAATTAGCAATACTGAGTAGGAGTAAAGGGTGATCATGAATCTTTTAAAGCAACTTGAGAATAACTTATTTAGCTTAAAGTATTGTTTTAACTGAGCCTACCAAACTCCACCTAACAAACCACTAATCAAAATTCTACTGTAAAGGAAATAAAACATTTCATAGCATTAATTAGATGGTCTGTGTGAAGCAACTGAATACGAATAATTTAACAATTTAATTTATTCATAACTAAAAATAAACATTTAGCTACATACAGTCAAACTTATGTATAATGAAAATGTGTCTATAACAAAATAAATAGCTCAAAAATCTTGACAAAATCCTTTATATTAACTTCATATTTATATTTGCTTGCTTCAGCCATACTTTGAGACCCTTTGATGCCTAAAAAACCAATTTCTCATTATTCAATCAAGCTGAAATTTGGTATTGTCATCAAGGAATTTACATTCTATTGAATTTTCAGATCAAGTGAACAAAATTTGAATGAATTATAGAATACAATTAATTAAAACTTTAAAATTTTTTAAATTACAAACTTTCTATAGAGAAATGAACCATCAGTTTTTAGTTTATTAAAAGAAAGAGATATTTAATTTAAAAGCTTATAATAAAAAATTTGTTTTTTTTCCGAATTGCTTCAAAAGTTTCTTATATTTTCACATATCAAATATTTAGAAGACTGTGATCAATGTTTTTCTATTTTATAGACTTACTAGCGGGGTGCCCGGCGTTGCCCGGGCTTTTTAGAGGTTTTTCTCTCACGCTCACATTTCCTTCCCCCGCTGCCATTTCTACAGATACTCTTTTATAGGAAACAGTATAAATGTAAATCATTGATAAAAAGGACATATTTGCACTTTTTTGTTTTTCCAAAATAACTTTTTAAAATAATTTAAAAAAATATTCTAAATAGATTACACCCTATTCTCAATTCTCCCAAATGTACAAAAAAATTCATAAAAATCGCTTCAGCCGTTTCGGAGGAGTTCAATTACAAACACTATGACACGTGATTTTTATATATATATAAAGATTATAAAAAAAATTCTTTGCAAAAAATTAGAAGCTGGCGAATAAAAGCATCTTTGATATAAAATTATTTATAACTAAAGTATAGGAAAGTTAAATGAAAATTTACTTTTAAATAACAAATTTTGACAAACAAGAACTTGTACTAATGAATCTGCAGAGCGACAGATTGACTATTTTCACAGCAGATATAATGAAATTATGGCAAACACAACTGTTAATAAGCAAGAAAAAGGGATTATGGTGAATGAGATATTATGTACACACACAACGAACAAAGGTGAGTCAGTGCAAATAGCCATTTAATTTATCAACTTCCTGAAGTGCACCAGCATCTCCACTAATGAAGAAGAGAAAACATTCTATTACGAAACTTGTCTTTAACAGACGGATTTCTACAGTCCCTTTGATTTCATTATAGACAAATTTAGCTGTACTTTATGTGTAATTTTTGCCAATCTTTAATCCAGGAATTTTAATAATTTAACTAAGAGTTGAAATTATTTTTTACATTTTAAGTAATTCATAACCTTAAAAAAAAACAAAAATACAGCCCCATGAAAATGCAAACAGGGCAAGTGGACATGACAACTGAATTGAAACAGATACCTACACCTCTTCAGACCAAAGTTCTAAAAGTTAATTCACATCAGTTTGGAACAAAAAGTAAGAAATAAAACTTAATTATAACTATTTCCCAAATAAATGTGGCTGAGTATGTGCATTTGTACACATGTGAAATGGTCACTGAATGCACTTGTCGCTGTATGCATTTCTCTATATATAAGTACTCATCTGTTCATGACATGGCAGATTCTCTTTTTGCTGAAGACTGCTGTATGGGGAACTCTACAATTGAGTTTAAAATTTTTGAAATGTTACTTTATTCTTTTTCACTGCGTTCCTGTTTATATTATTTCGCTTGATTTTGTATGGCGAGTAGGGATGTCACGGGTACCCGAACCCGAGTTCGGTACTACCCGGTCTTTTTCTGATACCCGAACTCGAACCCGAAAGTGTGAAAATTTGATACCCGAACCCGAAAATGTGAAAACTTGATACCCGAACCCGAAAATGAGAAAACTTGATACCCGAACTCGAACCCGAAAATGTGAAAACTTGATACCCGAACCCGAAAATTTATAAGCCTAATACCCGAACTCGGAGTTGTGAACAAATAAATCTTTATAAAAGCTGTGTCTTAGAGATTAATAAATTACAAGTTTTGTTGACGTAACATATTATACTAATCGCGAGCGTAGAAGTTTTGTATTATCACCTTTGCGTAACAAATAACACAAATACGTCATTTTATTAGTGATTGTGTAAACTAGACCACTAATCCGTTTGATTATCAGGCAGGACCGAGCCGCGAACGAACTAAAATAATTAAGCCTCCTTCGGTCGAAGAAATCGCGGATAGCCATGACTCTAAACATTTTACTTCAGTTATATAACCTTATATTTATTCATTCATATACTCAAAGTTTTTCTGATATAACAAAGACCCTTTGTTATAAAGATAATCTTGCATAATCCTAAACTTTAACTGGCAAAGTCTATAAATGATCTATGCGTCACAGTCATTTTATTGGCAAACGTGTAAGCTAGAACACTAATCCGCCTGATTACCAGACTGGACCGAGCCGAGAAAAAAATTAATAAATTACAATAATTTAAGAGGTAACGTATTATACTAATCGCAAGCCATGCAAGTTTTGTATTATCACCTTTGCGTAACAAATAACACAAATAGGTCATTTTATTGGTGAGTGTGTAAGCTAGACCACTAATCCGCCTGATTATCTGGCCGGACCGAGCCACGAACGAACTAAAATAATTAAGCCTTCTTCGGCCAAAGAAATCACATTATTTGGAAAGCTAAAAAAATAACTTGTTAGAGTTTATTCAATACGTGTAATGTCCAATGGATGAATTGATCGCTCTCGTTTGTATATGTATATACACTAGATAAATTTAAAATCAATCCAGGAATTTGAAATCATAAGCCAGTACCCGAACCCGAACCCGGTTTTTGGAAAACTACAAACCCGAAAACCTGAGTTTCACAAACCCGAACCCGAAAACTCGAGTTTTACAAACCCGAACCCGAAAACTCTAGTTTCACAAACCCGAACCCGAAAACTCTAGTTTCACAAACCTGAACCTGAAAACTCCAAAAAGTACTACCCGTGACATCCCTAACGGCGAGGGACTGGGTTTTCAAAACAAACATCACTGCAACCTATTTTATGCAACCATGTTATATGATTATGTTAATGAAAAAGTTATTTTAGTTCACTCGATCTGGTGGCCCCATATGTAAAAACAGATGTCACATGACTACTATTCTGATTTGATCACACCACTGCTATTTTACTGAATAGCTATTTGACTATGATTATGCATCGAAACAAGTACTTAATATAGCCCTAGCTTAGCTACTATAGTTTAATACTGCTAAACTGCAACTATATTTGATAACATTTCTATGTACATGCAAAGTAAAATGTTCAGAACAAAAAATGTAAGATTCTGATCTCATATTTCTACATTATGAAATCATTTCTAGCATTAAAACAAACGAAATGTAACCAAATCATACCATCAGTGCAACACACAGTTCCACCAGCTTCTAGGACAATGATATGACCAGCAGCAGCATCCCATGCATGTGTTCCATACTCCCAATAAGCATCACATCTTCCTGCTGCTACATAACACATGTTCATTGCTGCAGAACCTAAGCTACGAATACTGATAAAACAAAATTTGACGTAAAAAATTTCAAATATGCAGATAACAAACAGTGAGAATGAACTAGAAAGCTGTTGAGCTAAACCACGAAAAGACCTAGTGGGGCCGTTAAAAAATGAGTTAGGCGAAGTGGTTGAAAACGATGAAGAGGTAGCTGAAATGTTAAATAATTATTTTTGTACGGTTTTTACTGAAGAAGACATAGAAAACATACCGGAACCTGTGAACATGTTTAAGGGAAAAATAGACGAGATAATGACTGATGTGGTTATCACAAAAGAGAACGTTGAAAGACACTTGAAGGACCTAAAAACAGATAAAAGTCCGGGTATCGATGCATTACATCCCATGTTTTTAAGAGAAGTAAGACACGAAATAAGCGATGTATTAGCAGAAATAATGAACAGGTCCTTGAAAACTGGAGAAATTCCTCGTGATTGGAAAGATGCAATCATTGTACCACTCTTTAAAAAAGGTAGCAGATCTGAGGCAAGTAACTATCGTCCAGTAAGTCTCACATGTATTATTTGCAAAGTCATGGAAAAAATCATTCAGCTCGAATTAATGAATCACATTAGACACCACAACATTTTGATAAACAGCCAACATGGATTCGTACAAAGGCGATCATGTCTAACAAATTTGCTAGATTGTTTTGAAAATGTTTATACCCACTTAGATAAAGGATCCCCTGTAGACATAGTCTATCTGGATTTTGCCAAAGCCTTCGACAAAGTACCACATACACGGTTGATGAGAAAAATAGAAGCGGCTGGAATAGGAGGTAATATTCGAGGATGGATCAAAGAATGGCTAGCTGACAGAAGACAAAAAGTGGGAATTAAAGGGAAATACTCGGAGTGGAAAAGCATAAAAAGTGGTGTACCGCAAGGATCCGTTTTGGGACCATTACTATTTGTTCTGTTCATTAACGACCTTGATTTAGCGACTTGTTCAAAGGTCTCGAAATTTGCTGATGACACAAAGTTATCCATGAAAGTAGAGTGTGAGCTGGATGCCGACATTTTAAGAAAAGATCTTGAAAAAATATACCAATGGTCCCTAGACTGGCAAATGATGTTCAACGTAGATAAATGCTCAGTGATGCACATGGGTAAGAGAAATCAAGAGTTTCAGTATGAGATGGGAGGAATATTGTTGAAGACATCTGAAGAGGAAAGAGATCTGGGAGTTGTAGTACACAATAGCGGCAAACCATCAAGACAGTGTGCGGAAGCAGCAAAGCGAGCCAATAAGATTTTAGGATTGGTCAAGAGAACAATAATAAGTCGAAACCAGGAAATAATTATCAGACTATACAAATGTTTGGTAAGACCACATCTAGAATATTGTGTACAAGCTTGGAGCCCTGTTTTAAAAAAGGACATCGTAGTGTTGGAGAAGGTACAAAGGAGGGCTACAAAGTTGATTAAGCATTTAAGCCAGTTACCTTACGAAGAAAGATTAAAACAATGCGGCTTAACAACTCTAGAGAAAAGGAGAAGTAGGGGTGACTTGATCGAAGCCTACAAGATAATAACAGGAAAAGAGGATTTAACACCAGCAATGTTTTTCGAACAACCACCGATTCAAAGCACTAGGGGACATAGATTCAAGCTTTTTAAAAAACAAGAAAAGACTTTAAAAAAGGCTTTTTTTAGTTCTAGAGTGATAAACATATGGAATGACTTGGACGATGACACTGTAGCATCTGAGACTACCACATCTTTTAAAGTAGCGCTATCCAGGCATGGATACTGATTTTTTATGCAATTATTTATTTTTTATTAGTTTATTTATCTATTATTATCATTTATTTTATTTTATTCTATTTATTATTATTTTTAATTCGAAGTGGTTGTCTATAGGCGTAAAGTCTTCTAAACCACTATAATAAACGTTATCTTATCTTATCTTATCTAACCACATATCACAACTGCCTAGTTGGGTCCAAATGCATAATTATTTAACCTAATAATTTGTTGCAGCAAGAATTTAGTTTTTTGTGTGTTGATTTAAACTCATTTCGTATTTATAAATTTATAACAAGTGGCAACACGGAATTTAAAAAAAAATGAAAACTAAATTAACCCATGAGCATTTTGAATAACTTTTTTCATGCTGCTTAGTTTTTTTTGTACTGTTTCATCATCACGGCTGGCACCGAATTCTGCACAAACCAGGGCTTTGTTGAGTTCTGTTAAATATAAAATACTGAATTTAATTATGCCAGAGCACAAATTCCAACTATAGTAATGAAAACATTTTCACACAAAAATACTGGAAAATTAGCAGGTTGACCTTGTCATTATGATATAGTTTATAAATTTTTCAATGATTTCCTATTTCAGTTACCTAGATTAATATTAGTGTCAACAGTCAATCTGGATTAATGAAAGTTTACTGTGCATTATTGTACAAGTGTACATACATAACAAATTAAGGAATTAGATTAATTTTTTGTTTCCCATTTAAAAAAAATTAAAATCTCAAAAAACAAAACACATGTTTGGCACGAAGAAACCAAAGGTACTTACTAGAGACACTTGAAACTGTCAGTCTATGGCCATTAAGGAAGGAGCCTTTTCCTCTTTGTGCTGAGAAAAGTTCATTCGTAATTGGATTGTAAACAATTCCAAACTCTGTCTGGAAAAATTGTTTTAAAAAAATTGGGATAATGAATAATGATCAAGATAGCCTCTAACAAATACAGCTTATAATGAATAAATGTGTCTGTCCGAAAAAATTGGTATTTAAAGCATTTGAAAAACTCTGAATATTATAAAGTCGGTCATAACAAAATTTTGTTTAAAACAAAAATTATTTGAATTCAAGCAGTTTATTTTCTTCAATTTAGAACATAGTTCTTTATAAAACCATGAGTATACCGATAATTTAATACATTAAAATCATGAAGTCTTTATAGTGGACAACTGAAAAATATTAGAACTTTCAAATACTTACTACTTTATTAACTAGCAAGCCAAGTGAAATACAACAGAATGGAAACCTAAGAAAAATCAAATTTTTTCACCCTTTATTATAAGCTATAATAATATCAATTTAATTATTATTTATTAATAACCTGTGAATGAAGTTTGTAGTTCCATCAATAGGATCAAGAATCCAAGTTGGTTTTTCAGACAAAGTTAATGGCTCATCATTAGTAGACTCTTCTCCAATAAAACTTTTAAAAAAATAATATATAAAAAACACAAAAATTAATAAAATAGTTTAAAAACAAAATAATACCAGTGATCTGGAAACCTTTCATTCAAGTAGGACTTAATCAGATGTTCCACGTTTTTATCTGTCTCTGTTACTAAATCAGCAAAGTTGATTTTCTCAGAGACACTTTTATTTTCAAAAAAAGATCGCTTTACAGTCTGTGAAAATAAGCATTGATGTAATGTTAAAACTATAGGTGGAAATCAGCGAGCTGTGACTAAACAAAAAAAGAGCACATATGCAGGGTAATCTTTCACTTTATGAGAAAAAAAACTATTTCAACTATAGAATAATAAAATATCATATAGAAGTAATAGAAAGAATATTTAACTAAAGAATATCATTAGAAATACATGATTAAGATAAGATTTGTAGCAGTTATTGCCATTTAAAAACTAGGTGGTGTAAAAGGTAGAGAAGAAATAGTTTCCTATGAAGATTTGTCCTCATTCAGCCAAGAAGTAAAGCAAAAACTAACAATTGGAAAATCATTATTACAAAATTAGTATAAATAAATCTCCAGAATTTAAAAATTAACTAACTTTTAATATCGAAAAAAATTCTTCTCTAACTAAAGAAAGTGAAAGGTTACATTTACAAACTACATTCACATGATCAGTACTCTACTCTCTTTTCTATGGGCTTGTTTTTGACACTACTTCACTACCATGACTTAAAAAAATAAATAAGACCTAACCTCATCCTAACCATGTTCCTAACCACATACCGGTAATCTTTAATTAGTTTTTACAAACTTTTATTTAGGTTACAATCTCTGTCTGTGTGTGTGTCTTTCTCTGTACGCAAATCTTTCAAGTAAAATTTAACCAGCTTTTTGACTAGCTAGGAAGCTGAAACTTTCAGCATAGCTTTAGATGACAATACATGATTCAATTAAAAAAAAACAAAAACAAAAAAGCATTTAAAAATATAATAAATTCTTTTAAAAATTATTCTTAAAACCGAAATGCCGAAATTCAGAGGCGTGGATTGGGAGGGGCTGAGGGGGGCTACGGCCCCCTCAAGATTTTTCAACCAAATAGAAAAAATATCTTTTCTAATTCACCCATGATTGAGTATTTAGATTAGTTGATAAAAGCAGTATTTTATTCATCATACTTTTTGAATTATATCTATCTAGTTATATTCCTGCCAATATTTTTCTTTTAGTACCTTCGGTCCATCCGATCGAACTCGTATGAACTTTAGCCTCGTGTATCTGTCCTAGCTTGACGAACGATTAGCATATTCTTATCCTACCCGGCTGCTTGAGTTTTCTTACCAAGATTTTTCCAATTCATTTTAAATTATTTTTATTAGCTCACACACGAGTATTTAGATTAGTTGATGAAAGCAGTATTTATCATTCTTGGTAAATAATATCCAGTTAGTTAAATCACTGCTATTATTTTCCAATGTTTTAGTACCTTCAGTCTATTTGATCTTGATGATTTAGTGGACAATTTTGTAAAAATGAAAGAACGTCCTTACCCTTTGTTACATTCATAATTACGATTTTGTCTGCATTCAATATTAAATAAAAGTTTAATTTTTTTTAAACCGTTTTTAACTAATATGATGTTTTACATGAAAATACAACATACAAAACTACAAAACATACAAGTGTATATTCGGATGGTCATTTTTGTTTGAAGATTCTCTGGGTTGAATTTGAAAAATCTTCGCCCCCCCCTCAACATTTTGCTGAATCCACGCCTCTGCCGAAATTGCAGAATAGTTTCAGCCTTCAACATTTACCTCTCCAGCCTTTGAAACTATGACTTCAGCTTCCCTTATAAAAGCAGCTATATTACTCTCAGTTTTTTCCATGTTATATAATAATCTATATTATATTATATTTTCTTTGTATAGTTATATTGTACAGCTATCGTAACTGTAAAGTCATAAATTCCCCACATTATAATATAAGCAATATAAACATAAACATGGCAGGTATTTATTTTGATTATGCGTTTTTTTAAATTTCTTAACTATTTTGTAAATTGTTTTAATTTAAATTTTATGTTAAAACAGTTTCACGCAATTCTACATTCCTTATGTTGTTGAAAAATCTGTAGGTATAACTCTTAATAATTAAAATAAACATGTTTTAAATAGGAGAAAAAAATCTAAAAGATTCACATACGACAATAATTTAGAAATAGAGATTAAAATCACTTCATCATTGTCAAATACTTCTGCTCAATAGACCGTTTCACCTTTGAATACCTTGGACAAAGAGTCAATGGCAATGGTGAACGCGCCAAATGGTTTGAAAAATCTAAAACCAAGTTGGAGAAGTCTGGGAGACAGTGAAAAAAAAATTGAAGCGAAGAGACTCCAGAACAGCCTAGCGAACCAGTAAACAAGTGGTTCCGTGATGCGTCCTGCCCGCGGAATCAAAATGCATCTGAAACAATCATGCTTCAGGTACAGGTCCTTGAGTCACAAAAACTTGTGGACCCTTTTAAAATTCAAAATTTTTTGACACTTTACTGGTTGAAAAGTCTTAATTAGGGCCCGTGGTACAAGATTGAGTGTCATGACACGATGACACTGTCGACAAAGAAAGGGAAGTTATCCTTTCCCTTTCCAAAGTCGATAATTATTGCGTAAAAGTCTTCACCTCAAAACCCGCACCTATAACTAGGTTGTAATAACCGGAGTGCCTTTTGATTTGACAAACGATGATGTCAAAGAACAAACCGGATGATGCACCTCAGCATATCGCATAATCAAAAAAGTAAAGAGAGTCATAACCCCAACAACAGCCATAATTTTTACTTTCCAAAAAGGTAAGGCTCCAAAGAGGCTTCAATTCGCCTATCTGTCTTTCCGCACAAAGGTAAAGAGTGCAGAATTAAACACAATGAAGTGCCCAATCTGTACAGATGAACATGACTACAAATCATGTCCCGAAAAAGAGAAAGCAAAAAAGACAGACCTTGTATTTGCGCGAGCTGCAACAAAAAAAGGCACTGTACTGGCAGTAAAATCTGCCCAAAGTACACGATGTCCCTTAAAGTAAATTCGACAGTTGCGAAGGAGGGGATTTCGTATGCCGCTGCTTTGAAAAAAGTAGCGTCAAAAACCCCTGCCAAAAGTCCTTCAATAAAAAAGGATTCAAACGCAACGAAAAAGAGACAAAAAACATTGAAAACTGGTCCTGGTAGAAATAATAACAATAAGCCTAAAGAGAAACGACTGAAACACAGAAAAACCTAATAAAAAAGCAGATTTTTGAGAATGAAAAAAAGAAAAGACAAGTAAAAAGAAACTGACAGGATTGTAACGAGATGATTAAATTACCAACACTACAAAAGCTCCTTTTTGAGATTCAATTGATAACAAAGGACATACCACAAATGCCTTTAGATGCTAAAATGAAAGTCATTGTAAACATGTTTAACAGCGTACTATAGTACAGACTCTGAAGAATGTGGAAAAAACATGGAGATTTCCGAACCCACAGACCAGAGGCGTGGATTGGGGGGGGGGCTGAGGGGGGCCATGGCCCCCCTCAATATTTTTCTACCAAATTGAAAAAATATTTTTTCTAGCTAACCCATGAATGAGTATTTAGATTAGTTGATAAAAACAGTATTTATCATACTTTTTGAATTATATTACTTATAATCTACAGCTAATATTTTTTTATCTTTTAGTGCTTAGTTTCTCGCGCCTCTTACTTTTCTCATATCACTCCATATCTTTTCTTTCTTCTCTGGCTTCCTCTTAGATATAGGGTAATTTTTAAAATTTGCTTACTAATGTTTAAAATTGAAAATTGCTCTTTTCCACTCTTTTTTTTCTGTTAAGCAATTTTTTGCTGAACGCTCTTTTTCCTACTCTGGTCCCTTTCTCTGGAACTCTCTTCCTACTTCTATTACTAAATCTACTTCTCTCACTGTTTTCCGTCGGGGCTTAAAACATATCTGTTTAATAAGTTTGTGTCCGAGCGCTATTGAACGCCAAGGAAATAGCCCTATAGAAATTTAATGGATTGATTGATTGCTTGCTTTCGGTCCATCCGATCAAACTCGTATGAAATTTAGAACCTTGTATCTGTCCTAGCTTAAGGAACAATTTGAATATTCTTATCCTACCCGGTTGCTTGAGCTCTCTCACCAAGATTTTTCTAATTCATTTCAAATTATTTTTATTAGCTCACACACGATTGAGAATTTAGAATAGTTGATGAAAACAGTATTTATCATACTTGTTGATTAATATCCAGTTACTTAAATCTCTGCTAGTATTTTTCAATCTTTTAGTACCCTTAGTCTATTTTATCTTGATGATTCAGTGGAAAATTTTGTAAAAATGAAAAACGTCGATACCCTTTGTTACATTCATAATTTAAACGCATTTTGTCTGCATTCAATATTAAATAAAAGTTAACTTTTTTTAACTGTTTTTTTAACTAATAGGATGATTTACATGAAAATACAACATCCAAATGTATATTGGGATGGTCATTTTTGTTTGAAGATTCTCTGGGTTTAAGTTAAAAAATCTTCGCCCCCCTCAACATTTTGCTGAATCCACGCCTCTGCCACAGACTAAGACGCTTGGGTGAAACAAAAAGATAAACTAAACCACTTATCAAATCAATCATGGGTACAAAGTTAACCATTTTGCAATGGAACTGCCAAAGTATTCAAGCAAGAGTGGATGAGTTGAGTGTTTTTTTTAAAGGAAAAGACTGTCAGACCAGAGCCGTAGCAAGCTATTTTGGCGTTCTGTGCAAGTTACATTTTTTTGGCGCCCCCTAAAAAAATGGAAGAGTGAAACAATTGATAAAACATTTTAATTTTCTATAAAGCATGAAAAAAAATAATTTTGTTATTTAGATGAATTTGCTGAGGTAAATGTTGCTCGTTTCTGATATCTTCAAATTTATGTTCATTGTTTTGCATCTCCTCAACGATTTCACTTGACTTCAACCAACTTGACATTAAAACTGCTAAATGTTTGTTGTTATGTTGTTCTTCTCGTCGCTTTTTCTATTCTGATCACCTGTAAGTTTTTTACTACCTGATGCGGACGACATTTTAACTTTTTGATCTGAAATTTAGGCAAACGCAAAACAAATTTTAGCATTTACATTAACGACTGTTATTGAATCGGGTCCCTTATGACGTAGGGTAACCAGTATGTTTATTTTTTTTTAAATTTTACCTCTTGATAATCAGGACTTTATTGTAAATTTGCTAATAAAAAATAAAACTGTAAAACGATAACAAAAGCAAAATATATAACTAAACCTACCACTTTAAAAAAACAATTTAATTTTAACAAGTACGACAACTAATAAAAAAATCTTTCACCGTGCAGTGAATGAAAGTTGAAATAATAGAAATAAAAATGACATCAAAGGAAACGTCGACATTTTAAAAACATTCTTTAGTCATTCGCGAATGAAAGTAAAGTATTGATTGAAAGAAAAATAATTTGATAGAAGAATATAAAAATGACATCCAAAAATTGGGCGGCATGTTTTGAAAATTAACTGGTTTAAAATGATATTATCAATTTAAATTTTTAACTCTCTTTGATCTTGCAAAATATGTATTAAATGTTTTTTATTTATGTATATTATTAGCGCCCCCATGACGCCGCACCCTGTGCGATGGCACAGCCCGCACAACCCTTCCTACGGTACTGTGTCAGACCTTATTGCCTTGCAAGAAACATGGCTGAAAGAAGGAAGCAAATTTAATGTTTCGGGCTACAATATTGTCAGACTAGATAGATTTCGCTCTCAAGGAGAAGGGATTGCTACACTCATTCGAAATGGTGTTTCCTACACCTCACAAGCAATATAACAAAGCGAATATGAATCACAATCATATTTTGATTTTCATATGAATCATCACAGTTAACAAATTATTATAGATAGTTATTCACTTATAGCTAGCAGCGGCTAACGAGTTTTAAGCAGTTGTCAGAATTATCAAAATAGAAAATAATTTCACAATAAGTCAAAAAACGAAGGGCTGATTAGTTTCAGAACTTTGTCGTCTCCCTTTCTTGCTGATCCTTGTCAGGTTGATCATCCGTTTATACGAAGTGGTATTCTGAATAATTGAGCATTTTTGCAAATCTGAAGTTCCTGTTGTTGTCTTTGTAATTGTGATAGAGAAGATCGAAGCTTTCGTGTTCACCACTCTGGCTTTCTTCACCACAGACACAATCACAAGCGAATATGAATCACTGCTCGTGAACAATAAGTGGGTGCTCACATCAACATCATCAATACCTACATCCCACCAAAACACATGCATCACACTTTGCTTACCACATTGCATAAGTCGTTTGCATACAACAACTCAATCATCCTTGGAGACCTAAACGCATACTTTGTAGTTTTTGGTGCTGACACATCGGATAAAAGAAAAATTAAGTGAAAAACTACTGGATCAGCATAATTTGGTTGCCCTGTTTACAGAAACAGGAACCCATATTACTCCCAGCGGCAAAACAACGCCTATAGACATAGCAATGTGCTCTCCCTTCTTGTCCCGGAAGATTGCAAGTGTGGTGTTATACGAAAATATAGGTAGTATCACTACCCGGGTTTGATCAAACTCAACGAAGAAATCCACTATGAGACAAACAACAGAAAAATGTGGAGTTTAGGAAAAAGTAAATGGGGAAATATATCAACTGCTTACAAAAAATGCGTTGGGTGCATTCCCAAATTTTAACAATATAGAGGACGCAACAAGAGAAATAACACAACGTTTAAACGAGGCAGCCGCAGCATCTATACAGGTAAAAAACAACAAAATATCATGACTTAAGCCGGTACCGTGGTGGAATAAGGAGTCTGCGAGAGCAATTAAAACAAGAAACCAGGCCCTGTATTCACAACGAAGGAAATATACTACGGATGGTTTTGATAGATATCGTGAATTTAAACAAATCGCACAAAGAGTGGCGAAGGAAGCAAAACGAAACCACTGGCGTACCTTTCGTGGTTCTCTTAACTCACATTCCGAATTCAATTTCAATGTTATGTGGAGAACAGTAAAAGGAATGTTCCACACTCACGCAAGCTTTAACGTCCCAGCGTTGAGGTTAAATGACGGAAAGACCGTTTTCACTGACAAGGAAAAAGTTGATACGCTGGCAACAGCTATAGCTTAAAACTCGTCAGACAAAAACCTCAACAAAAAATTTGTCCAAAAGAAAAATGCTTTAAGGGAAGACGTGGGGTTTGTTTTCAGGGTCGGCAGTTCTTCGGCAGATGATCCACATCGATTAAACACTGCAATAACAATAAAGGAACTGACTGAAGCTCTGGAGCAAAGTACCAAAGACAAATCCCCAGGTCAGGACACGATCTGTTATGAGATGTTACAAGGACTAGACAATAATGGTCTAAAAAGGCTCTTAGAAGTCATAAATATATCCTGGTCAAAAGGAGAAATAGCGACATTATGGAAACAATCCATAATTATTCCTCTTTTTAAACCTGGAAAAAA
Source organism: Erpobdella octoculata (assembly GCA_963978895.1). Classification (NCBI taxonomy): domain Eukaryota; kingdom Metazoa; phylum Annelida; class Clitellata; order Hirudinida; family Erpobdellidae; genus Erpobdella; species Erpobdella octoculata. Next base: position 37,891,178 of record OZ022238.1, on the reverse strand, counting down.
TCTTTCTGATACAAATTATATTGCCCTATTTCCTTGACATCATCCTTTGCAAGGTCACTGAACGTATTGTTCAAAATCGATTGCGATACTACCTAGAACAGAATAATCTACTGAACCGGGAGCAATCTGGTTTTAGAAAAGGCAGGAGATGCACCGACCACATTCTCAGATTACATAACGACGTAAAACGTTCGATGTGAAAACGAGGTGGTACAATGGCGGTCTTTCTCGACCTAGAAAAGGCCTTTGACTTACTATGGCAAAAAGAACTCACAATAAAACTCGGAGGGCTTGGTGTCAGAGAGAAAATAATAAAGTGGATACAAAGTTTTTCGAACAATAGAGAGGCCAGGGTTTGTGTGGGGTAAACATTATCAGATCTAGTGCACCTAGAAAACAGTATTCCACAAGGCTTAGATTTAAGCCCGCTCTTGTTTATAATTATGATGAATGACATACCATGTCAGGAAACCCCTGGACTTTGGACATCGGTGTTCGTAGCTGAAGTTGCAATATGAATTTTTGGAAAAGACCCCCGCACCGTGCAGAATCGTTTGGGGAAGGTCCAGGGGTTTTTACAGAATTGGGAATTTAAACTATCAACTGAAAAATCGGTGGGAGTTTGTTTCACAAGAAACAATGTATTCCGAAATGATTCTCCACCCATTTATATGAATGGAAAGATGATTGGTTGGAAGAACAAAGTCGCGTTTCTTGGTGTAGTATTTGACACGAAACTGACATGGAAAAAACATTTTGATAAGATTATAAATCGCTGCAAAAAAGGACAGAAAAAGCCACGTCGGCATTCGAGGAAATGAAATAGCAGATTGCATTGCTAAGGAAGCTACTAAACGACCTGAAATCTAGATTGACATTCCTCCAGAACTAGCCGACATAAAAAGAATCATAAGAAGAGAATTTATGACAGAATAGCAGAACGGATGGGACTTATTTCCAGAAAGCCGACACTACTGATCTCTTGAAAGAAGAGTATCCATTACAATAAAATTTGCTTCAGCAAATATGAAAAAAGGAGTGATTGTTTCCAGACCTCGTCTAGGGAAATGCCGTTTAAATCACAACATGAAAAAATAAATCTCAACGAAACAGGTCTATTTGAAACATGTGGAAAGGAAGAAGACATTGAACATTGGTTGCTAAATTGCAAAAACACAGTGCAGTTAAAAAACAACATCGAAAGTTTTTGTAAAAAAATACAACAACCGACAACACTCCAGACAATTTTGAACTCAGAGATTTGCCACGGCATAATCTTCAAATTGACGCCAGAGAATCACAAAAATTGTGATTATTGAAAAGAAATGTATATATTGTAAATGTTTTATTTCTTTAATTAACTGTTATTTTTTTCTGTCTTAAAACACCTGGTGTAAAGGACTATAAACTATAATAATGAGCGGAGCGGGAGCGGGAGAGCAAGCGGAAACTGGAACTGGAGAATGAGTGAGAACGGGAAAACAAGCGGGAACGGAAAAGCGATCGATAACGAAAAGGCAAGCGGGAAAAGAAAAGCGACTAGGAAGAGGAGATCAAGCGGGAGCGGGAAAACGACTGTGAGCGGGAAAGCAACCGGGAGCGGAAAAACGACCGGGATCGGGAAAGCGACCGAGAAAGGTAAGCGACCGAGAAGGGAAAGCGACCGAAAACGGAAAAGCGACCGGGAGCAGGAAACACACCGGGAGCGGAAAAGTGACAGGGACGTGACCGGGAACGGAAAAGCAAGCAAAAACGGGAAAGCGACCAGGAGCGTGAGAAAAACTGGAGCGGGAGAAAAAAAACCTCTAAAACCCCCGGCAGAGCAACCGGGAACGTGAGAGCAAACGGGAACGGGAAAGCGACCGGGAGCTGGAGAGCAAGCGGGCGGGGAAGGAAACAGGAGCGAGAGAGAAAAACGATAGAAAAACCTCTAAAACACCAGCTAGTTATCGTAAAAAAAACATAAAATTTCATTTCCGATAATCAAACATGAAATTTTCTCAATAGTTTTGATAGTCAAATCTTATCTAGAACAAATGTAAACAAATCTGCAAAATATATATTCAGCGTTATTACTTTTATTACTCGCCAGCATGCACTAATTTGATCAACAGCTGACTGTTCAGAACATAGTGTGAATATTACAATCATGTAAGAACTATCCATTTTAATCTGACATTGTAAAAAAAACAATGTAAAAGCTCACACAGTGCTCTTTTGATGCAAACTAAAAAGTAAGGGCCCTTTTGTATAACTTGATCAACAACTGGCCCTACATTTTATAACATAACTAGCAGGGGCACCCGGCGTTGCCCGTGGTTTTTAGAGGTTTTTATAATGTTTGTCTCTCTCGCTCCCGTTTCCTTCTCCGCTTTCCCGTTCTCGTCGCGTTCCCGGTCGCTTTTCCGCTCCCGGTCGCTTTCCCGCTCTCGGTCGTTTTTCAACTCCCGGTCGCTTTCCCGCTGTCGGTCGTTTTCCAGCTCCCGGTCGCTTTCCAGCTCCCGGTCGCTTTCCCGCTCCCGGTTGCTTTCCCGTTCTCGGTCGCTTTCCCTTTCCCGCTCTATCTTTCGCTCTCAGTTGGCTTCCCGTTCCCGTTTTCGCTCATTTATGTATGTATATGTATGTGTATATATATATTTGTATATATTTCTTGCTCACTCACCCGCTCCGCTTCGCTCATTTTTCGACGGATTTCAAAGTTTTTTTTCTCTATATTTGATTTTCCTTGACTCTCAAGGTTGTGTGAAAATTTCATTACGATCGGATGAATGGTGTAGCAATGCATAAAGAACATACATTTATACATACATACATACATACATACATACATACATACATACATACATACATACATACATACAAACATTCATTTTTATATATATAGATGACTGGCGGGGTTACCCGGCGTTGCTCGGGGTTTTCAGAGGTTTTTTATCATTTTTCTCTCTTGCTCCCGTTTCATTCCCCGCTTGCTCTCCCGTTTCCGATATATATATATATATATATATATATATATATATATATATATATATATATATATATATATATATATATATATATATATATATATATATATATATATATATATATATATATATATATATATATATATATATATATATATATATATATATATATATATATATATATATATATATATATATATATATATATATATATATATATATATATATATATATATATATATATATATATATATATATATATAATGTAATATCACTGGTTTGATAATCAACTTCCTATCGATAAACCTTACATTTATTAGGGACATTAATTATTTATCATTAAGAGATTTGAAGGTATAAATAGCCCTAGCAAAGCCTTCATTTATTATTTCCAATAAACTGCAAAACCATTCTATTGAGCCCGGTATACGATTTGGTGATATCGTAACATTGGTGTCAGAATTGGGATACAAGAATGGTTTTGAAATCATTGGATGAGCTTTGGGCGAGTGAAATGAAAGACGAGCTGGAGAAATGTGGCCTGAGCGATACAGGTAAAAAGGACGAACTTATGGAACGCCTCTTAGCGCGTTAGTGTATATACTAGCGGGGTTACCCGGCGTTGCTCGGGGGTTTTTAGAGTTTTTTTTATCGTTTTTCTCTAGCTCCCGTTTAATTCCCCGTTTTCTCTCCCGCTCCCGGTCGCTTTCCCGTTTCCGCTTGCTCTCCCACTCCCGGTCGCTTTCCCGCTTCCAGTCACTTTCCCGATTCCGGTCGCTTTCCCGATTCCGGTCGCTTTCCCGCCCCATCTATCTCTTAATAATTTGTAATAACGCGCAATCGGTCACAATATGCAAGACTGGGAAGCAAGTCATGGACTTCTTAATATTAAGAAGTCCATTAGCAAGTAATGCCTGTTACGCAATTGTAAACAGTGCTTCGAAAACGTATGCAATGATCATGTATAGGCACTTTTGGCCCGGAAGGTTTTTTGGCCCCCTGAGCCGGGGGATCGGAGAAGGAGTCCAAACCTTTTTAACTTTTTCCCCTTCCTAACTTTCCAGGCCAAAACTTCCTATGTACGACCATCGAAGGTAATTGCGTAATAAAATTCAAATTTTGTTTACGTAACAACGTTTGAAGGATTCAAGCAACTTTTAGCAAATCTATTTTACGTTTTATGGGCTAAAATAAGTTATGAAAGAGTGGAAAAGAAAAAATGAGCGCGAGCGGGAATGGAAACGGGAGAGCAAGCAGGAACGGAAACGGGAGAGCAAGCGGGAACGGAAAAGCAAGCGGGGAAGGAAACGGGAGCAAGAGGGAAAAATAATAAAAAACCTCTGAAAACCCCGAGCAACGCCGGGTAACCCCGCTAGTATATATATATATATATATATATATATATATATATATATATATATATATATATATATATATATATATATATATATATATATATATATATATATATATATATATATATATATATATATATATATATATATATATATATATATATATATATATATATATATATATATACTAGCGGAGTACCCGGCGTTGAGCGGGGTTTTTAGAGGTTTTTATAATGCGTCTCTTTTGCTCCCGTTTCCTTCCCCGCTTGCTCAGAGGTTTCTATTCGGAAAGATAAATCAATATACTTTTTCCTATCTTATTTTGAATAGTGGAAGTTTTATTTTGCATTTATCTTACAAATATGGTTCTCAAAAGCAAGGAAATGATTAGGTGCATTAACTGTAGTATGTATGGAAGCGGTGAAAACTTCATAGATTCCGTATGCTACAATTGTTTGAGAATTGACAAGTTGGAGAAAGAGGTCGAGAAATTGCTATTAAAGACATCTCCAGAAAAGGAAGAAGAAGGAAAAAACTCGTTGAAAAATAGCTGGAGGTATGTGAAAAGAAAGCATATCAAAAGATTGAAGAAAGGTTTGCTGAGTTGCTTGATTCCAAATCACCAGCAGCCAATAATAATGGGACCAGGGAAACTAACGTTTCAATCCAAGAAGAGGAGTGGACCAGAAAAGAGATAAAGGCAATAAAAGAATAAGTAAATAAAGTGGAAAATAAGATAAATAATACAGACCAGCATGAACTTAGAAGAAACAACATTATAATTCATAGGATGGCAGAGAGTGCTACAGATAAAGAAGATCAGAAGAGAACCGATGATAGAAAATCTGTGTTGTCACTATTTAAAGTACTTGAAGTATCTTGTGAAAGTGCAGATATAAAAAAAGTGATCAGACTTGGCAAGGAATCTGAAAAAGACAGACCTCTACTTGTTGAACTGAAGGAAGCAACAAAGAAAAATTGATATTAGAGTCACTTTTTAAACTCAAGCATGCAGAAGAAAAGTTTAGAAGGGTCTCTGTGACCCACGATATGACTAGAATAGAGAGAGAACAATACAAGAAACTTGTTATAGAAGCAAAAGAAAAACAGAACAATGATCAGTCGGGGGAATGGATATACAAGGTGAAGGGTGTGCCAGGGAATATGAGAATAGTAAAGCTCAAGAAGGTGCAATAATAAAAGCAATAAATAGGCAGAGTTTCAATAGTGTAACTAAACTAAAAAAAACAATATTGAAATGTTTCTGTGCCAATGTAAGAAGTATAGTAAGCAAAGAAAAAAGATGTGCATTGGAAGTTTATTTGGAATTAGAAAAACCTGACATTATTGGTATAACAGAATCATGGGCAAAGGAAGATATATTAGATATTGAACTAGCAATTAATGGGTACACTATGTTTAAGAAAAACAGGCAAAACCAAAATAATAAGGGGCATGGTGCAGGTGTGGTATAATTTTATATGTTAAAAATGAAATAAAGGCATTGGAAAGAAAAGATATATCAAGCGATAAGTTTAAAGAAAGTCTCTGGTGTGATATACAGTATGGAGCTAAAAACAGTTTACTAATAGGTGTTTGCTACAGACCCCCAAATGTAGATGAAAGTGTGAATAATGGTTTGTGTGAATTATTGGGGAGGGTTAGCCAGGAATCTGTATTGATAATGGGAGAATTCAATTATCATATAAACTGGATAAGAGGAAAAATAATCTTATGCTTTACAGATGCCCAGAGTCCGAGACAAATCCTAAGGACGATAAAGAGTTCTGCTCAGAAATGTTTAGACATTTGACAGGTGGAGTGGTTGGTGCCGCAGATGTGAAAGGTGTTTTCAGAATAGGTCAAAAGTGTGAAAACAGAGATAGACCACTTTTGGTTAGACTACACAATTATGCTGCAAAGAATATGATAATGGAAAATGTCAGAAACCTAATGAATAGTAAATTCGAAAGGATTGGTGCTGCACATGATCTGTCACAAAATGACAGAAATTCTCAGGAAAAGTTGGTGCAGGAGGCTAAAAACAAACAAAGCCAATGTTCGAGGGAATACAAATATGTGGTAAGAGGGCAACCCGGTCTTATGAAGATTGTAAGACTGAACATAAAAACAATCAAAGTATCAAAATAAGATCAATTCCATATTTTTATTCAAACATGGACAAAAGAAAAGACTCGAATAAAAGAACAGAATTGATGCTGTACATAAAATCATTAAAAGTATTTCCAAAATTGATCATGCTGAGTGAAGTAAACCCTAAACATTCGAATTACAAAGCTCTGGAAGGTGAATTCAGTCTGGATGGTTTCAACATGGTGAGTAAAGGATTCTACGAACACGGTAAACGAGGTATAATTATTTATGTAAACAGAGATCTAAAATGTTCTTTTCATGAGCTGGACTCAAAATTTGAAGAATACGTGTTCTACAAAATAGAAAATGAAAAATCTTGCATACACATTCTGGTTGTTTATAGATCTCCTGGCAGCGATGAAAAAAATGACAAAAATCTGATAACTCTTTTAGATAAATTTATGGCTTTCAGGGGTGATCATCTGATAATTGGAGATTTCAACTTACCACGAGTAAACTGGACAGAGATGATGGCTGAAGATAGAAGTGGTACAATGTTTGAAAAAAAAAATTGATAGACTGTTTAAGAACAAGAATTAGAGGTACTCAGAAGTCTAATATTTTGGACCTTCTAATTACGGACGTCGATTTTGTAACTAATTTGGAAATTGGAGAACCAGTGGCCAAAAGTGATCATTGTACATTACAGTTTGACGTCGGTTTCGAAACAAGTCTGATAGTGCAAAAATCAAAAAGAATGTATCCAAGAGGTGATTATGATTCAATGAGAAAGCAAGTCCTTAGAGATCTAAAAATACACAACCTCAAGACAGCTGACTCAAAGTTTAAATATAATAAGACGAGAAATGAAGCATCAAGTATGATTAGAAAACTACATGAAGATATTCAGAAAAAAGTAGCGAAAAATAGTAAAAAGAACCCTAAGGCTTTTTGGAGTTACATAAACAGATTTAGAAAAAGCAAAGAGCAAAGTACTCATCTGAAAACATTGCTAAATGGTAAGGAAGTGAAAGTGAAAGGTGATCGTGAAAAGGCAGAACTACTAGCAGATTTTTTTTGCATCTGTTTACCTGAGGGAACCTGATTTCAACCCAAAAGACCTCGAATTTGAAATAAAATTGCCTGAATATAAAATGGAGACTCTGATTATCAATGAAAACATGGTTAACAGGAGATTGAAGAAATTGAACGTTTTCAAAAGTCAGGGTCCAGATGGTTTGCACCCAAGAGTTTTGCATGAGTGATGTCATAACTTCGGATATGGCAAAAATAATGAACTGCTCTATGGAGAATGGAAAAATTCCTTTAGAATGGAAGCAAAGTGAAGTTGTTGGATTATACAAAAAAGGATCGAGGACCGATGTAAGGAACTACAGGCCTATTTCGCTGACATGTCTTTGTTGCAAGGTAATGGAGACATTTGTGAAAGAACATTTGCTGAATTATTTCACAAATAACAACTTCTTTAAAAAAGAGCAATATGGCTTCTTGAGAGGTAGATCTACTGTGCTTTAGCTTCTGAGATTTCTTGATGATGTTACTCAAAGTTATAACGAGGGAAATGAATGTCATGTAGTTTACACTGATATCGAAAAGGCATTCGACAGAGTTCCACATAACAGGCTGTTATATAAGCTGAAGATATACGGTGTTGATGAGAAAACCTTGTCATGGATTCGTAGTTTCCTGGTCAATAGATTTTTCCGAGTACGAATGAACGATTCTTTTTCAGAATGGTTAAATGTCAAGAGCGGAGTTCCACAAGGCAGTGTATTGGGACCGATTCTGTTTGTGATTTATGTTAACGATTTGGTTGATGTGATGGAAGGGGCTAGTGGAATGCTGCTGTTTGCCGATGATACAAAGATGTACAAAACAATCATGAGGGAAGAAGACTGCCACCAACTGCAGAGTTGTATCAACAGGGCCATGGCAGGGTTTAATAAATGGTTGATAAAAGTTAACGTTGAAAAATGTATGGTACTTAAATTCGGTGGTAAAGTGAGGTTTGATCATACTTATACTATGAATGAAAGAAACATAAATAAAGTGGAATCGATCAAGGATCTGGGTCTGACTTTTCAGCATGATTTGAAATTCAAGATACACATATCTGATGTGATAAACAAGGCCTACTCAACACTCGGAGTGATTAGAAAAAACTTTAACCTGTTGGATAAAACGTATTTCACGAGTCTGTATACGTCGCTAGTAAGAAGCAGGCTTGAGTATGCCGCTAGTATCTGGTCGCCTCAAGCAATTGGATTAATGAAGGAATTGGAAAAAGTACAAAAGAGGGCAACGAAAATACTGAAACAGTGTAAAAATATGAACTACAGACAAAGGATGGAATACTTGAACTTGCCTACCCTAAAGTGCAGAAGAGACCGGGGTGACATGATCGAGACCTTAAAAATTCTCAAGGGTTTTTACGATAAAAATTGTTCTCCAGCCTTAAAGTTGATGGAAACAAAGAGAACGAGAGGAAACTCCTTCAAACTAGTAGTTCTACAGGCACATAAAGACATAAGGAAATACAGTTTTCCCCCAAGAGTGACCAGTTTATGGAACAATTTGAAGGATAAAGTAGTCTGCTCAGAAACAATGAATGATTTTAAAAATAATTTAGATGAGGCGTGGTTGACGAGGAGACATGTGTGGTGATTGTGCAGCGGTTGATTGTGACTGAGAGGCAAGAAGGCAATGTGCCTTACGCCTTATTCAATTAATAATAATAATAATAATAATAATAATAATAATAATAATAATAATAATAATAATAATAATAATAATAATAATAATAATAATAATAATAATAATAATAATAATAATAATAATAATAATAATAATAATAATAATAATAATAATAATAATAATAATAATAATAATAATAATAATAATAATAATAATAATAATAATAATAATAATAATAATAATAATAATAATAATAATAATAATAAACATGGAAGGAGAAAGACATCAAGATAATAAATTCTTGGATTGTATTAATGGGGAACTTTTACATCAACATGTCATGAACCCAACAAGAAACAAAAATATATTAGATTTGGTAATAACTTCAGATGAGAACATTGTAGAGAACACCTCTGTAGGAGAGCCTTTTCATTCTAGTGACCACCAAATTGTAAGATTTGAAATAATATTGCAGGATTGTAACATGAAAATAAATTCTCATATTAGCTATAATTTTTTTAAAGCAAATTATAACAAAGTAAGAAGCAAAATAAGAGACATGAATATAATGAGAAAAATTTAATCGGTGGATGTAAATGGAGTTGCGGAAGCAGCAAAGCGTGCCAATAAGATTTTAGGATTGGTCAAAAGAACAATAATAAGTCGAAACCAGGAAATAATTATCAGGCTATACAAATGTTTGGCAAGACCACATCTAAAATATTGTGTACAAGCTTGGAGCCCTGTTTTAAAAAAGGACATCGTAGTGTTGGAGAAAGTACAAAGGAGGGCTACAAAGTTGATTAAACATTTAAGCCAGTTACCTTACGAAGAAAGATTAAAACAACATGGTTTAACAACTCTAGAGAAAAGGAGAAGTATGGGTGACTTGATTGAAGCCTACAAGATAATAACAGGAAAAGAGGATTTAACACCAGCAATGTTTTTTGAACAACCACCGATTCAAAGCACTAGGGAACATAGATTCAAGCTTTTTAAAAAATCAAGAAGACTATAAAAAAGGATTTTTTTAGTTCCAGAGTGGTAAATATATGGAATGACTTGGACGATGACACTGTAGCATCTGAGACTACCACATCTTTTAAAGTAGCGCTATCCAGGCATGGATACTGATTTTTATACAAATTATTTATCTATTATTATCATTTTTCATTTATTTTATTTTATTCTATTTATTATTATTATTATTATTTTTATTATTTATTTATTTTTAATTCGAAGTGGTTGTCTATAGGCGTAAAGTCTTCTAAACTACTATAATAAACGTTATCTTATCTTATCTTATCTTCTCTCCCGTTCCCGCTTACTCTCCCGCTCCCGGTCGCTTTGCCGCTCTTGGTCACTTTCCCACTCCCAGTCGCTTACCCGCTCCCGGTTGCTTTCCCGCTCCCAGTCGCTTTTCCGCTCCCGGTCCTTTTGCCGTTCCCGGTCGCTTTCCCGCTCCCGGTTTATTTATAATAAAATATAATATATGCATAAAATATAATAGATATATATATATATATATAAAATATAATGTATATATAATATAAAACTTGGACAAACAGATAAGAAAGCAAGTTAAGAAAAACGTGGTAATAATGCGCCCCCAACGTTTTCCGTTGTATATGAATTATAGAAATATTATTTTATATTTTTTAAGGTGCAAGAAAACCATTGTTTTTCAACAAATGTATTTTTTATGATGTAAAAATTTAAAATAAGAGTAAACAATCCAATCATCCAATCAGAGCGTGAGTTTTCTCAACCAGTTCTGGAGAGAAATAGAACATGCCCTGTGAACATTCTATATGGGTCCTATAGTGGGCTAGGGATAACCTATATTTGGTTGTATATGGGTCCTATGTTGGATTCCTGGGCTATGGATATCCTATATGGGTTGTATATGGGTCCGATTTAAGCTAAATGGGCTTTTGCAAAAGCAAAACATCTATATGGGAGGTATATGGGTCCTACACGGGTTCATGCGCTAATTTATATCTGGGCTATATGTGCGCTGAACCAAGTTTGTTTCAATTTGTTTGTTTTATTAATTGTATCAATAAAAGTTATTTATTCTTTTATTAATTTTTTTAAATAAACATAATTTTCAGCCCCCTAGCCCCCTCAATCGCCGCCTCTGCAGCAAAAACTGGTCGGTCTGTACTGGGCTTTAAAACACCTGGTGCAAAAAACTATAAGCTATTATAAAAACAAAACATGATGTAATTAGTAATAACACAGTATGCTTAAATAAGTATTTTTGTATTATGTTGTGGATCCAGATGTTATATCAAGATATCTATAATCTGTCTTACGAAGGCATGGCATGAAATGTAATGATTTTAGTTTGCTTGAACCAGGTTCGATCCCAAGCTTTGAACAGTTTTTGATATTGCTGAGCAGGCAGAGAAACTACATTATGTCTAATTACCACATTTAATTTTTACAGCGATTGAGACGTTGCTTGATTGAACTTCCTATAATAATGGTATAGAGAAGGAAAACGTTTTTTATTTAATATCTGACAGTTTGATAAAAACAAAAAACCTGTAATTTTTGACGGAGTGTTTTTAGTATTATTATAATTTATTTTAACATTGTCTTTTTATTCAAACTCTGTTTCGTCTGTGTGACAAAATATTTAGCTTGCCAAAACTTATATTAAAAGATATCTACTTGATAACATTAAATTGATCTAGATAAATAATATATTCATTAAAAAACAGAACAAAATGCTTTTCTAAATGAATTGAGTAATAATTAACGAACGCAACTGTATCGATCGGTGCATCCAGCACAGCAGACTGCTGCATCGCCGATAGACCTAACATGAAAGCTTCACGCATCATGCATAAAAATTTGCTGAGCTGGCAGGAACTGATGGAACTGTGTGAGAATTCTTCCGGGATGACGACGATGCCACGCTTTGCATCTAGCATCTCTTAATCTGCAAGCAAATATGTTACTTCCAATGTTTCTATTGTATTAATGGATTACATGGAAAACGACGACCAAGTGTATGCTGCAGAATGCATACTAAAAAGTAGAAAAAGACGAGTATGAATGATTTTAGAAACATTCACTTGTAACTTTAATAATCAACTATTTTGATTGTTTGTTTTACAAACAGGGCAAAGTCGAATATCTTGTAAAATGGCAGGGATGGAGCAATAAGTGAGTTTTAAACCGAACAGTTGTGATAGTTTTTATGAATAAAAAAATATTTAGCTGTAAGTCAATCAGTGAAGATTGTCGGTTTAATTTGTTCAGTTATTAAAGAAATTGCACTGGTAATGAAAAATAAATCATTAAAGTTTTAAACTGCTATGAAATCAACCAATTAATAATGTGCTTTTATTGTTTACTGCCTTTTACTGAG
>OZ022238.1:37738666-37873666 GCA_963978895.1 Erpobdella octoculata | reverse complement strand
ATTAAAAATAATAATTATCTATGTTTTAAAACAAAAAAATCAAACACACTGATATATATTTTTACCTATATAAATTCAAAAAAATTTTTTTTTTTAAAGTTTAAATAAATGAAAAGCCGGCAAATCCTGAAATATAAGGGGTTTGAGAAAAACCTCGTTTTTACGGCTTACTTGTTCATCATTAACATTGGCATTTTTCCGTAATTTTATAAAAAATATTCATTAATTGATTTAATTAAACTAAAAAAAAATCTTACACGTTGAAAACAAAAATTATTTTAGATTCGAAGACAAAAGTCGAAACGAAAAACAACCACCAGTTGAGAACTTCCGCTTTGATTGCAGCAAAGAAGAGAACAACAATTAAGTTAACTTGTTTATTTGTTTTTATTTCAGAAAAAATCCTTAAGGACTGAATATGATAGTTCGTCATCGTCGTCACGCACAGCAGGAGAAACTGGTGAGAGCGAATTTCTAGTCAGTTCAGAAAGCGAAGAAGATGAGAGAGCTTTTCTTAAGAGAACTGTCACTGTAAATATTCCGACCATTAAAATGTCTGCCGTTCACAAAAAATTTTCTTTTTCTAAAACGATTGACATTAATCGTAAGTCGCTTCTGAAGCCAAATAACAATTGGAGCTCAAAAAGAAAAGTCGGCAGACCAAAATGCACCTCAAAAATTAAACGACACGGCAAAATTAAAAAAGCAGCGAATAAAAAGGTGAGCGATGGAAACGCAGAAAAATATGAAAAAGAAAAATCTCCTGCCAAAGAACTTGTGACAAACAAGAAAGCAGATGTAGTTAATTCTGAAATTGCATCATGCATACCAACATATCTGCCGGCAAAATGCACAAATTTTTTACTGGATAACGTTAGCATTACAGACGTTTCTTGTGACCAGATCGTCGTCACTGTCAGAGAATGTCCAACTGACGATGGTTTCTTCAAGACAAAACGCAACACATATACAAACTTGTAAATCTAAATTTTTTGATGACTTTTTGTGTAACACCTCAAATTTAAAAAATTAATTCTAGTGTTATAAAAGTTTAATTTTTGTACAGGATTCTTTAATATGCTGATGGTTATGGCAGGCATTATAATATTACTATAATATACAAAAACCGTTTAAAATAGTATTTTATTTTGTTTGTTAAACAATTGTTGTACAAAAGCAGAACGTTATGGAATGAATAATTTTATAGTTATATTTTGTTATAACTTGTAATAACAATTTTTGACTAATTATCAGCCAATCTCAACGCAAGACTTGACTTAATTGGGCATGTGCAATACATTGTGAGAGAAGCCCGAGAAGCAAATGCTGTATTTCTACCAAACAATAGTGTATGAGACAAAATTTAAAACAGGATTTTATATAATGTTGTAAAATTTTTGTTAAAAAGTATTCTTCAAACTTTGTTTACAAAGTCTGCTCTCTAAAAATAAACAGCATCGTTTAAATTTTAAATCATTTGTATTAGCTTTAGGTACTCGTGTTTTTGGAAGGCAAAATCTTTGGCTGGCTATTATTTTTCGTCATACAATCTTTCTGAAGGTTATTGTAAGGTTTATCGACAGTTGACAGTTAATCGACCCTAATTGGAAAGTCGACTAACCTGCAAAGGAGTCGACTAACCTGCGAAGGAGTCGATTATCCTGCGAAGGAGTCTATTATCCTGCGAAGGAGTTGATTGTCCTGCGAAGGAGTCGATTATCCTGCGAAGGAGTCGATTATCCTGCGAAGGAGTTGATTATCCTGCAAAGGAGTCAATTATCCTGCGAAGGAGTCGATAATCCTGCGAATGAGTCGATTATCCTGCGAAGGAGTCGATTATCCTGCGAAGGAGTCGATTATCCTGCGAAGGAGTCGATTATCCTGCGAAGGAGTCGAGTATCCTGCAAGTCGATTAACCAGCGCACGCTTTGCTGTGCATGACAACAAAAAGCATCCGCATGGGTCGATATAGGTATATTAACCTATGCGACCATTGGCTCCTATTCAACTCTCTGGTCTATTTAAGGATGGTGTTTTTACATAGACTATATGCTAAACACTTCTATATCAGCACTGTACTGCAGTATCAATATTTAAAACATATTAGAAATTTTTCTGAATTATTTAAAAATATATTTGAAAATTTTCTAAATTTTGAATTGAGTTTGAAATTTTTTATTTTTTTATAATTCAGTCGCTAGAGTTACGCGCTATAGGCGAGTTCCTGTATATGCCCACAAGGCACACACACAAAATAACCATCTATCTCATCTACAAAAAAGACAAAAAAACATTCTCAGGCTTTACATTTGTTTAGCATAAATACTAAAAGCTACCATTATAGTTTAAAACGTTGGTCCTGATTGTTTCACATTCTTTGATGCGGCCCACGTTTTCAGTTATAGAATTGTACTATCGTACTGATAGTTTTTATTATGTATACTTGCTTGCAACCCGGCGTCGCCCGGGTACTTTTTTGGTTTTTTTTTTATGTATACATTTATGCAAATAGCCTGGTCAGTTTATAATTAAAATTAAAAACACACATGTTGTCTGGCCATTTTAGAATCAATTTAAATGAGGCAATTGAGATTATTTTTTAAATATTTATTGACATCAAATTGAATGTTATTGTTGAGCGTAATGGATGGTCAACCTAATAAATTAAATGAATAAAAAGTTACCGTTCACTAAACCTTTGTGTAATAAAATAAAATTAGTTAAAACAAAAATATTCAATCACAAGTAGGCACTCTTATGTAATGCCTTATAGTGAACAATGTTTTTAATTTTCTATTGTGAATAAGTAGATAATGCATAAAAACAAATATACTTTAAACATATGTCAAACATGAAAAAACTAACCAAGTCTAGTAAAACGCAAACAAGCAAACAAACTAAGACGTTTAACAAAACAAAAAACTAGTTTCTTTGTTATAGAGTCGCTACATCCAACAGTTCCTGTTATACAATTCATAGTGAATGCCTTAGGTCTAGAATCTACTGGTACCTCTTCCAAGTCTTATTTCTCCGTTCTTTGACACTCCCAGAAAAAAAATCTTTCTATTTAGACTTCGGTTAAATCGAATTCTTCTAAACGGACGACTTAAATCTATGAATCTTCATCCCACTGGTCACTGCGACATATGTGATATTCCAGAAACACTTGACCACTTTTTAAATCTTGTCCAAAAAGAGCTCCACTTCATAACTACATCAATAAATACTGCTTAAATAAGAAAATTCCTCCAACAACTGAAAATATACTTGTACATAAAAAACTCAGAAACGCTGTTTACAAATGGGTCATTCAGAAAGAATTCCAGCTCACATAGAAAACAAAGACCGAAAAAGTAACAACAAATGAAACTACTGAAGACGAAAGGACGAAAAAAAGAAATTACTATTATTATTTTTTTTCCAAACGTTATGTTGACTATTTGTTTTATTATTTTATGACGTGACTTAAACATCGAAAGGTGATACGAGTCAATAATAAACTACTATATATATATATATATATATAGCGGGGTGCCCGGCGTTGCCCAGGGTTTTTAGAGGTTTTTCTCATGTTTGTCTCTCTCGCTCAGTTTTTCTTCTCCGCTTGCTTTCCCGCTCCCGTTTGCTTCCCGTTCTCGGTCGCTTTACCGTTCCTGGCCGCTTTCCCGTTCTCAGTCGCTTTCCCGTTCTCGGTCGCCTTTCCGTTCCCGCTTGCTCTCCCGTTCTCGCTCATGCTTGCTCTCCCATTCCCGTTCTCGCACGCGCTCATTTTCTCTTTTTCATTCTTTCCTAACTTCTTTTAGCCTATAAAACATAAAATAGATTTGCTAAAACTGGCTAAATCTTGCTTGAAGCCTTCAAACGTTGTTACGTAACCTAAATTTGAAATTTATTACGCAATTACCGATTTTGAATTTAATTACTCACCCCCGAAGCGTTTCATACACGAAAAATACTCGTCACCTTAGCAACCGAAACCGAAATTATTTAAGTATTAAAAAAAAGATAATTAAAAAAAATAAAATAAAAATAAATAAATAACAAATATTAACTCCGGCTCGCTAATTGCGAGCCAGTCCCAAACCTGGATAAAGGAGGAGGGACAGTTAAAGAGATCAAACTTTGATCCACGACAGGAAGAACTTATGTGCTTCCTTCATACAGCCAATTCTCAGTCTTAAAACACTTGGTGTAAAGGACTACAAACTATCATAAAAAAAATAACAAAGATTCAGTAAACAACGTATTCGTTTGAATTTTAGTTGTAAATATGTTGCCCGGGGTTTTTAGAGGTTTTTCTAATGTTTGTCTCTCTTGCTAAGGTTTCCTTCCCCGCCCCCGTTTGTTTTCCCGTTCCTGCTTCCGGTCGTTTTCCTCTCCCGTTTGCTCTCCCGATCCCGGTTGCTCTTCCGTTCCCGGTCGCCTTACCGTTCCCGGTCGCTTTCCCGTTCCCGCTTGATATCCTGTTCTCGCTCATGTTTGCTCTCCCATTCCCGTTCTCGCTCGCGCTCATTTTCCCTTTTTCATTCTTTCCCAACTTCTTTTAGCCCCATAAAACTAAAATAATATGGCTAAAACTGGCTAAATCTTGCTTGAAGCCTTCAAACGTTGTTACGTAAACTAAATTTGAATTTTATTACGCAATCACCGATTAGAATTTTATTTAACTATTAAAAATAAATAACCAAGATTCAGTAAACAACGTATTAGGTTGAATTTTAGTTGTAAATATGTATTATTTTATAAAATTATCTATATATATATAAATGAATGTTTGTATATATATATATATATATATATATATATATATATATATATATATATATATATATATATATATATATATATATATATATATATATATATATATATATATATATATATATATATATATATATATATATATATATATATATATATATATATACATATGTATGTATGTATGTATGTATGTATGTATGTATGTATGTATGTATGTATGTATGTATGTATGTATGTAGAATTGGATCTAGGGGGGGGGAACTGAGAGCGAAAAAATGAGCGGGAAAGCGACAGGGAACTGATAACGACCTGGAGCGGGAGCGCAAGCGGGAAGGAAACGGGAGCGAAAAAGAAACGCATTAGGTAAACCTCTAAAAACCCCGGGCAACGCCGGGTGCCCCCGCTAGTTAATAAATAAAATAAAAAACTTTTCGAAATTTTTCGTTAACATTTAATTAATTATAAGTCCGCGGTCTGCATTTTACCCACCCCTAACTCGTTTCAATACAAAGAGATTACGCATTGTTTATTCTTCGAAATAGGGTGATCTAGGCCGAATTTTTTAAAACCTTTTTTCAGTGAGCAACTAAGAATCAAGAGAAAGATATATTCCAAATTTCATTACAATCCGTTCAGTGGTTTTTGCGATTTCGTGATGAGTCAGTCAGTCAGTCAGTCAGTGGTATTTGAGTTATCTTTATATATAAAAGAACATGTCCTGACTGACTGACTGACTGACAGATGACTGACTGATAATCAACGCCGAGCTCAAACGCCTCATCCTAGGAACGTGAAATTTGGAACTTATATTACTTTTATAGCGTAAACATCCGCTAAGAAAGGATTTTTGAAAATTTTGCTCCTGAGGGGAAAAAACTGGAAAACAAACTTTTTTCTAAAACAATGTATATCTCGAAAACCAAAAATGAGGAGATTTTGAAATTTGGTATATAGATTCTTTTTGAAAAATAAAAAGATACATGTTTCACCATTTTTTGAAAATTCGGTTTCCCGGACCTCAAATGTGGGTTGGAAAATTGGGTTATTTGGTTTTTAAAGTAGCTTCTACTCAAAAACTGTTACTGCTACAGGAGTAAAAATTAGTATTTAGTTTCTACTCCAAAAATAATGAAACACGTGTTTTAGCATTTTTTGAAAATTTGGTTTCCAGGACTTCAAATGTGGGGTGGAAAATAGGGCTAATTGTCTTTTATAGTAACTGCTACTCAAAAACAGTAAATACCACAGATGTAAAAATTATTATTTAGTTTCTTTTCTAAAAATAAAGATATACGTGCTTCACCATTTTTTACAAATTTGGTTTCCCGGACCTCAAATGTGGGTTGGAAAATTGGGTTATTTGGTTTTTAAAGTAGCTTCTACTCAAAAACTGTTAATGTTACAAAAGTAAAAATTAGTATTTAGTTTCTACTCTAAAAATAATGATATACGGGTTTCACAATTTATTGAATATTTGGTTTCCAGGAATTCAAATGTGGGGTGGAAAATAGGGTTATTTGGTTTTTAAAGTAACTGCTACTCAACAACTGTAATTGCCACAGATGTAAAAATTAATACTTAGTGTCTACTAAAAAAAAAAGATATACGTGTTTCATCATTTTTTGGGTTAATTGGTTTTTAAAGTAGCTGCTACTCAAAAACTGTTAATGCTACAGAAGTAAAAATTAGTATTTAGTTTCTACTCCAAAAATAATGAAATACGTGTTTTAGCATTTTTTGAAAATTTGGTTTCCAGGACCTCAAATGTGGGGTGGAAATAAGGGTTATTTGATTTCAAAATAACTGCTACTCACAAACTGTAAGTGCTACAAATGTAAAAATTAGTATTTTGAAGTTTTGTGCCGGTTAAAAGTAGCTAAGTCCAGTTTATCATCGGCCGGGCCAAGCCGTTATTTTAGAGTCTTCACACGGGCCAGGCCAAACCTTAAATCAAAGTGGGACGGGCCGAGGCTTTTCAATAAGTATATAGATATTTTAGTGATTTTAGGGTCTTCAGTTTGGCCGGGCCAAACCTGAGGTCAAGGTGGGACGGGCCGAAGTTTTTCATCAAGTATATAGAACTTCTAGGCCTGTAAAAATGGGCCGGGCCTAATTCAGACGGGCTGTGCCGGGCCAGGAGTTTGGGTTTTTAAAACGGACTGGGCTAATTTGTCGACGGCCGAGCCGTTATTTTAGGGTCTTCATACAGCCCTGCCGAAACCTTAAATCAAGGTGGTTCGGGCCGAGATTTCTAACCAAGTATATAGACATTTTAGTGATTTTAGGGTGTTCAGACGGGCCGGGCTAAACCTGAAGTCAATGTGGGACGGGCCGAAGTTTTTCATCAAGTATATAGAACTTCTAGGCCTGTAAAAATGGGCCGGGCCTAATTCAGACGGGCTGTGCCGGGCCAGGAGTTTGGGTTTTTAAAACGGACTGGGCTAATTTGTCGACGGGCCGAGCCGAGACCTAAAAAAATGATCTCTACTATGGATGCACGGTTCAAACTCTCAAATTTCATGCGAGCGAAGCCGCTACGGGCACTGCTAGTATATATATATATATATATATATATATATATATATAGAATGTTTGTATGTATGTATGTATGTCCTTTATGCATTGCTACACCATTCATCCGATCGTATTGAGATTTTCACACAACCTTGAGAGTCAATGGAATCAAATATAAAGAAAAAAAGTGAAATCCGAGAGCGGAAAAGCGACGGGAGCGGAAAAGCGAAGGGAGCGGAAAAGCGAAGGGAGCGGAAAAGCGACCGGGAACGCGACGGGAACGGGAAAGCGGAGAAGGAAACGGGAGCGAGAGAGACAAACATTAGAAAAACCTCTAAAAACCCCGGGCAACGCCGGGACCTCAATTGTGTAAAAGACTATAAACTATTATTTAAAAAAATGAAGACCTCAAAATCACGGCCTACCCGGCCCGTGCTGTTTTTTAATCCATAGAGCCCTAAACGGATTTTTTAGACCCGGTCCGGCGTAATTTATAGGCAGAAAATTTCAGCCTGGCTTGTTATTTAGGCCCGAACTGGCCTGACTCATAAGCACAACAATCAAAGCTTGGCCTGGCTGGTGATCATCTGGATTTAGCCAGTTTTAACAGGCACATAATCTCAAACAATGAAAACTAATTTTTCAAAAAATAAAAAAAACACGTATTTTATTATTACATTACAAATTTTAAAACCTTCACTTTTTTAGTTTTTCTTTTTTCCACCCCACGTTTGAATTCCTGGAAACCATATCTTCAAAAAGTGGTAAAACACGTATATCTTTATTTTTTAAATGAATACTAAATACTAATTTTTACATCTGTAGCACTTAGAGTAGCAGTTATTTTAAAAGACAAATAATCCTATTTTTCACCCCACATTTGAGGTCCTGGAAACTAAATTTTCAAAAAATGGTGAAACACGTATATCATTATTTTTTGAGTAGATACTAAATATTAATTTTTACATCTGTAGCATTTACAGTTTTTGAGTAGCTGTTACTTTAAAAAACAAATAACCCTATTTTCCACCCCACATTTTAAGTCCTGGAAACCAAATTTTCAAAAAATGCTAAAACACGTATTTCATTATTTTTGGAGTAGAAACTAAATACTAATTATTACTCCTGTAACATTCACAGTTTTTGAGTAGCAGCTACTTTAAAAACCCAATAACTCAATTTTCCAACCCACATTTGAGGTCCGGGAAACCGAATTTTCAAAAAATGATGAAACACGTATCTTTTTATTTTTCAAGAAGAATCCATATACCAAATTTCAATATCTCCTCATATTTGGTTTTCGAGATATACATTGTTTTAGAAAAAAGTTTGTTTTCCATTTTCAAAAATCCTTTTTTAGTGGATGCTTACGCAATAAAAGTAATATAAGTTCCAAATTTCACGTTCCTAGGATGAGGCGTTTCAGCTCGGCGTTGATTATCAATCAGTCAGGACATTTTCTTTTATATATATATACTAGCGGGGGCACCCGGCGTTGCCCGGGGATTTTAGAGGTTTTTCTAATGTTTGTCTCTCTCGCTCCCGTTTCCTTCTCCGCTTTCCCGTTCCCGTCGCGTTCTCGGTCGCTTTTCCGCGTATATATATATATATATAACTAGCAGTGCCCGTAGTGGTTTCGCTCGCATAAAATTAGAAAAATTGAACCGTGCATACATAGTAGAGTACTGCACGGATCAATTTTTCAGGTCTCGGCTCGGCCAGTCGACAACTTGGCCCAGCCCGTTTCAAAAACCGAAATTCCTGGCCCGGCACGGCCCGTCTAATATGGGCCCGGCCCGTTTTTACAGGCCTAGAAGTTCTATATACTTGATGAAAAACTTCGGCCCGTCCCACATTGATTTCAGGTTTAGCCCGGCCCGTCTGAACACCCTAAAATCACTAAAATGTCTATATACTTGGTTAGAAATCTCGGCCCGAACCACCTTGATTTAAGGTTTCGGCAGGGCTGTATGAAGACCCTAAAATAACGGCTTGGACCGTCCGTCCGGTGATAAACTAAACTCATCTACTTTTAACCGGCACAAAACCTCAAAATACTAATTTTCACATCTGTAGCACTTACAGTTTTTGAGCAGCAGTTATTTTAAAATCAAAATAACCCTTTTTCCACTTCACATTTGAGGTCCTGGAAACCAAATTTTCAAAAAATGGTGAAACACGTATATCATTATTTTTAGAGTAGCAACTAAATACTAATTTTACTTTTGTAGCATTTACAGTTTTTGAGTAGCAGTTACTTTAAAAACCAAATAACCCTATTTTCCACCCCATATTTGAAGTCCTGGAAACCAAATTTTCAAAAAAATGGTAAAACACGTATATCATTATTTCTGGAGTAGAAACAAATACTGATTTTTACTCCTGTAGCATATACAGTTTTCGAGTAGCAGTTACATTAAAAACCAAATAACCTTATTTTCCACCCCACATTTGAGGTCCTGGAAACCAAATTTTAAAAAAATGATAAAACACGTATATCTTTATTTACAAAATAGAAACTAAATACTAATTTTTACATCTGTGGTATTTACAGTTTTTGAGTAGCAGTTACTTTAAAAAACAAATAACCCTATTTTCCACCCCACATTTGAAGTCCTGGAAACCAAATTTTCAAAAAATGCTAAAACACGTATTTCATTATTTTTGGAGTAGAAACTAAATACCAATTTTTACTCCTGTAGCATTTACTGTTTTTGAGTACCAGCTACTTTAAAAACCAAATAACCCAATTTTCCAACCCACATTTGAGGTCCGGGAAACCGAATTTTCAAAAAATGGTGAAACACGTATCTTTTTATTTTTCAAGAAAAATCCATATACCAAATTTCAAAATCTCCTCATTTTTGGTTTTCGAGATATACATTGTTTTAGAAAAACGTTTGTTTTCCAGTTTCTTCCTCTTAGGAGCAAAATTTTCAAAAATCCTTTCTTAGTGGATGCTTACGCAATAAAAGTAATATAAGTTCCAAATTTCACGTTTCTAGGATGATGCGCTTGAGCTCGGCGTTGATTATCAGTCAGTCAGTCAGTCAGTCAGTCAGTCAGTCAGTCAGTTAGTCAGTCAGTTAGTCAGTCAGTCAGTCAGTCAGTCAGTCAGTCAGTCAGTCAGTCAGTCAGTCAGTCAGGACATGTTCTTTTATATATATATATATTAGGGATGTCACGGGTAGTACTTTTCGGAGTTTTCGGGTTCGGGTTCGGGTTCGGGTTTGTGAAACTAGAGTTTTCGGGTTCGGGTTCGGGTTCGGGTTCGGGTTTGTAAAACTCGAGTTTTCGGGTTCGAGTTCGGGTTTGTGAAACTCAAGTTTTCGGGTTCGGGTTCGGGTTCGGGTTTGTAGTTTTCCAAAAACCGGGTTCGGGTTCGGGTTCGGGTTCGGGTACTGGCTTATGATTTCAAATTCCCGGATTGATTTTAAATTTACCTAGTGTATATACATATACAAACAAGAGCGATCAATTCATCCATTGGACATTACACGTATTGAATAAACTCTAACAAGTTATTTTTTTAGCTTTCCAAATAATGTGATTTCTTTGGCCGAAGGAGCCTTATTATTTTAGTTCATTCGCGGCTCAGTCCGGCCAGATAATCAGGCGGATTAGTGGTCTAGCTTACACACTCACCAATAAAATGACCTATTTGTGTTATTTGTTACGCAAAGGTGATAATACAAAACTTGTATGGCTTGCAATTAGTATAATACGTTACCGCTTAAATTATTGTAATTTATTAATTTGTTTCGCTGCTCGGTCCGGTCGGGTAATCAGGCGGATTAGTGTTCTAGCTTACACATTTGCCAATAAAATGACTGTGACGCATAGATCATTTATAGACTTTGCCAGTTAAAGTTTAGGATTACGCAAGATTATCTTTATAACAAAGGGTCTTTGTTATATCAGAAGAACTTTGAATATATGAATGAATAAATATAAGGTTATATAACTGAAGTAAAAAGTTTAGAGTCATACCTATCCGCGATTTCTTCGACCGAAGGAGGCTTAATTATTTTAGTTCGTTCGCGGCTCGGTCCGCCTGATTATCAAACGGATTAGTGGTCTAGCTTACACACTCACCAATAAAATGACGTATTTGTGTTATTTGTTACGCAAAGGTGATAATACAAAACTTCTACGGCTCGGGATTAGTATAATATGTTACTTCAACAAAACTTGTAATTTATCACTTTAGACGAAGACCCTCTTTTGTGGTGGAAAGATAACAGAACAAACTTTCCAAATTTAGCGGTGATCGCTAAACGCTACTTGGAACTCCGCCTTGCTTTTGCAAGCCAGTCCCAAGCCTGGAGAAAGGAGGAGGGAAAAGTTAAAAGGATCAAATTATGATCCACGACTGGAAGTACTTAGGTGCTTCTGACACAGTCGTTTCAGTCTTAAAACACTTGGTGTAAAGGACTATAAACTATTATAAAAAAAAACGCTACCTGGCGG
Organism: Erpobdella octoculata; assembly: GCA_963978895.1. Classification (NCBI taxonomy): domain Eukaryota; kingdom Metazoa; phylum Annelida; class Clitellata; order Hirudinida; family Erpobdellidae; genus Erpobdella; species Erpobdella octoculata. The sequence goes on along the minus strand of OZ022238.1, from coordinate 37,861,921 downwards.
CCCCAGTTACCAGCGTTCCATCGGAACAGTTGTTCAGTGGTGCTGCAATTATTTATGAACCGCTAAGGAACCGATTATCAGGCAAGACAGCAGAAAAACTGTTGTTTATGAAGTAAAACTTGCCTGAAATCGGTTCCTAATACTATTTCATTTTTATTAAACTAGAAAAGTTATGAAAACTCTGTTTGTGTTGCTATTTTTAAAACTGGAATAAATATTTATTTACTAAAAAAATTTATTTGTTCACAACTCCGAGTTCGGGTATTAGGCTTATAAATTTTCGGGTTCGAGTTCGGGTTCGGATATCAAGTTTTCACATTTTCGGGTTCGAGTTCGGGTTCGGGTATCAAGTTTTCGCATTTTCGGGTTCGAGTTCGGGTTCGGGTATCAAGTTTTCACATTTTCGGGTTCGGGTTCGGGTTCGGGTATCAAATTTTCACACTTTCGGGTTCGAGTTCGGGTTCGGGTATCAGAAAAAGACCGGGTAGTACCGAACTCGGGTTCGGGTTCGGGTACCCGTGACATCCCTAATATATATATATATATATATATATATATATATATATATATATATATATATATATATATATATATATATATATATATATATATATATATATATATATATATATATATATATATATATATATATATATATATATATATATATATATATATATATATATATAACGGTTGTTTTAGATTCAAAAATTTCAGTTCGTTGACTCAGATGAAGAGGCAAATACAAGCTTTTTTTAAATTTATTTTTTATCTTTACTTGTTTAAAGTATAATTTATTTGAGCATCGACTAGCTTTACCCATACATTAAAATTATTTTTTTTATTATAATAGTTTATAGTCCTTTACACCAGGTGTTTTAAGACTAATGGCTGTATGTAGGAAGCATTTAAGTACTTCCTGTCGTGGATCAGAATTTGATATTTTTTACTTTTCCCTCCTCCTTTCTCCTGGCTTGGGACTGGCTCGCAATTTGCGAGGCGGAGTTACATTAAGCTTAGGCATGGATATCTTTACGTAACATCTGGATCCACAACCTAATAAAAAATAATTATTTAGGCCTACTGTGTTATTACTTATTGCATCATGATAATGAATTAATCGATGTAAAAAACAACAGTAGCGTTAGAAGTTATGTCACACTTATAAAAATATTGATATAACTATGGCTTAACTGGTCGTACCGTTTAGGCCTATTTTATTAGGTTGTGGATCAAGTAGTTATATCAAGATATCTATGGATTAGTGAGTCGCACAGCTGAGACGCGCAGGCGAATCACGCCAAACTATATCTGTCCAATAAATTGCCCACGTAGGTAACAAAATAGACCGTTCAAAGTAGGTTTACAAGAAAATGCATATCTCCGGATTTACTGGGTTAATTTTAAAAATGGTTACATCATTGAACTTGTAATAAACCTTTCCCTTTGATGAAGCCTATAAATAGTCTAAATTTCAAGTCATATTCCTTGAACATTCGTTCGAAGTAAGTGGTTCTTTGAGATTATGTATCTTTAAACGGACACAATACTTTAGAATTTTTTAAAGACTATTCTACTTAGCAACTATGTAGTTACAACATTCTAAAATTTCATTTTCTTAGGCCGATGAGTAATTTATAAAAAAAAAGTTTTTAGACATAGGCGCTTTTTTATTTTGGTCCGGTTGTGATAATACGCTATTCATACAGGAGCGGGTCCAAAAAAGCTGTTTTTTTTTTAAATTTCACAGAATGTGGCGATATCAGGTAATTACAAGCCTATTCTTCTGATTACAAATATGTAATTGTTTTGCTTGTTTTTGTTTGTCAATTGAGAAAAAAATCACCTTTTTTCGTCCCGCCATTGTATGAATAGCGTATTATCACAAACGATCAAACTGGCAAAAAAATCAAATATTTTGTTTTTTTGCTGGTTTGCATATGTTTAATATGAAGAATAAAGAAAACAAGAAAAAATATATGAATAATTAAATTTTGAATGAGTGGACGAGACCCGTACTTGAGGCAGAAGTCATGTCTCATTTCCGTAGGTCTACTTACTCAAAATTTAATTATTCGTTCATTTTTTCTTATTTTCTTATTTTTTATATTAAGCATATGCAAATCAAACAAAAAAAAACAAAATATTTAAATTTTTTGTCAGTTTGATCGCCTGTGATAATACGCTATTCATACAGGAGCGGGACTAAAAAAAGGTGATTTTTTTCTCAATTTTACAGAATGTGGCGATATCAGGTAATTACAAGCATATTTTTCTGATTACAAATATGTAATTTTTTGCACGATGATTGCTGCAGTTAGCCGCCCCACTACTTGTGATAATTTGAACTAATAACTTCATATCTTCATAAATTTCTTATTAACAAACACTTCGGTTTTATTTTTTGTTATATTAAAGTTTACATATTTAACCGTTTTTTTTTTCAAATCTCTAGGCTAAATTTAAAAAATTTAGATAAAACGCTTTTGCACATATGCACTTTGCGCAAAACTTCTACAGCTTTCACTAGTGATAGTATAGTAACAATAAATATTTCCATTCACTTTCTTTATTAAATTATAGTTCTTATTTATTTCATTAGTTATTAATTAAATTTCTCAGTTCTCTTGCAAATCACTAAATCAAATTCGAGATGGAGTCTTCAACCGTGTGCAGGACAGCTAAAGAATTCGAAGGAGAAGGATGAGAAAGTTTATGGACCGGCGATGAGAAAAACAGTCTATAAAGCTTTGCTCTGTTTTGTATTTGTAGTGGGGCCTGTGCTCCAATACATAAGCAAAACATTACATGGGCAAACTTTGGTTAACGTTCCTCATCCCTCGAACATGGCGAGGATGGCTTATGAGCCCAGTGTTTTGGCTCAATTACAAGTCTGCGAAATGCTGTCGTCATACAAAAGTGCAACTCTTGGACATGATGCCACCACTGTCTTGGAGAAACACTTGCTAAAGATACACTTAAGTTTTTCTCCTGGACAGACTCATCTGAACTTGTGCACCGTGAGGGTCATTGGCGGGACGGGATCTGAATACGCCTCTGTAATCAACGCATCTCTAAAAGAAGTAGCTCAAACCAACTCGGAGTTTCAAAAGCTGCCAGTAACCCAACTTCTTCCCCAATTTTTTTTCCAAAAATAAAGTGTTGCATTTCGGATTGCGCCCCTGTTAACAATAAAGTCATTGAAATTTTAAGAAATGAACTAGAAGTTGAGTTACTGCAGCTTTATTGCAACGTCCACCCTTTGGAAACCGTTGCTTCAGAGGTTAGGAAATGCCTCCTGCTAGTGGACCGAGAAAAGGGGCTGACGTTGGCATCAGGAAAAGAAGGAACAGCTGTTTCGTTTCTTTACAACTTATAGAAGTTGAGGTATCAGTTGCGTTGATCAAATTTATCTTTCAATATGATGCAATAATCAGAATTACAACATCTCAATGGTTGATTACAGTTACAGTTACAAGGGCGAGCCTTCGGTCTTCAACGCCTATCTGAAGGAAAAGAATGTAGTCCCGGCTCCACGTAATGTTCCACATGGCTGGAATTGTGAGTTCTTGAATAGGTAACATTAATTTATGAATACATTCTTCGAAAATACACAAACTTCATATTCACTATTTATGTACTATTACTAGCCACAGCAGCAACGATATCATGAAGTCCCTGAAAGAAGGAATCAACGAAGCCCACACGATGTAGGGAAAAGGATTTGTAGGGAAAATGATTACCGGGCCTTGGATGACGTTGGTTTACGGAAACGCTTCTCACAAATCAAACCTTGAATTGGTAATTAATCAAGTACAAAGGATGTGTTCGGCAAAGATGTTCAAGAAGATGCAGTTCTCCAGGCCCTGAAAAGTTACACCACATCAGGGCCAACTCTCACGAAGCTCCTTTCTTCTCTTCTGAAATCTAGACTAGCCGTCATGGATCGACAGATGAACAGTTACCTAAAGGGGAATTTGGCCAATCCTACTCCGCAAATGCTGGAAGACGCGAGCTCTGCGGCAACACACAATATGCAATCCGAACGAACATTAGGTTATAATACAATTTCTTTTAACCTGATAGATATTGCATTAGGGTAGGTCTTACTTGACCGCTTGAATGGATTACGATAGGTATGGCAGATTACTTCATAAGACGGGCTCCCAACGCAACTATTGGCTTTCTCGATTCCAAAATAAAAGCAGCGGCAAACCACACTCTGGAATGGTTGGATATCAAACCTGAAGAAGAGCAGCTAAAGATCATCAACTTCGCAACCAGGAAAGGAGCTAAGGTTTGTATAAACAAATCAAACAATCACATAGAATTAATTCTTAGTAAGTAATACTAAAAACAAGGACAGGAAGAAGACAGAACAAGAAATTTTAAAAGCCCTGAAAAAGAAAACAGTGGATGACCCGATCTTCAAAGCCGTAACGAAAGAGCAGAAGCCATTTTTAGAACGACTACTTCAAGGTATGGCCGGCGATCATTCTCTCCAACTCCGCCTCGCCAATTGCGAGCCAGTCCCAAGCCTGGAGAAAGGAGGAGGAAAAAGTAAAAAATATTAAATTCTGATCCACGACAGGAAGTACTTAGGTGTTTCCTACATACAGCCATTAGAATCTTAAAACAACTGGTTTAAAGGACTATAAACTTTTATAAAAAAAAAGATCATTCTCTCCTAGTCATTTTCGTATCTTTTCTGTTAAGCATATCATTTTTCATTGATTGATTGAAGGTCAAGACCCCCGGGAAGCCCTCTTTTCCCACACATGGACTGATGGGAATAGGAATGTCGACTACTTTGGTCGCATTCAGAGCCGAAAAAGAAAAGGCAAAGACGTCTTCATAGTCAGGTAAATCATTTATTGAGTGATTTGATTGTAGTGTATCTATTACTATTGTATTGTTTATTCAATAATTTATGAGAATTTGGTTTTAGCTACTGGACAAACGATGAAGATGACGCCACTGACTGTGACGGAGAGTGTAGTAGCCGACATCTTGACGGGGATTTAACTTTTGATATTTAATTTCAACAGTTTCCATGTGACAGACAACTTACAAGTTATGGCGCGAACACCAGATTGTAAGTATAACGTAAACGTTAAAGTAACTAAGGCTTAGTAACTAAGGTACTGATGGACATTTTCAGTCAAGTATAGTTGGCTACATTTGACAATTTGAAACTATCATTCATTTTCAGTTTTCCACTGTAATCCAAGCGTTCTCCATGACAGACAGCCGCCGTAACTCCGCCTTGCATTGGCAAGCCAGTCCAAGCCTGGAAAAGGAGGAGGTAGCAATTTAAAGATAAAGTTATGATCTGTTACAGAAAGTAATTGGCAGCGACCTACATCGTGAACAAATATCAGAGTCTTAAAAAAACAAGCAGACGACGAACTGTCGCTACATTTTGTTTGTTTTATTAATAAATGTTTTAAATTTTTTGGTGTTTTTAGTTATTCTTTTATCTATTAGCTGGATTAATAATTACTTCAAAATATAAATTTATATTGGCTTTATAAAGCTGTATAGAATTGAAAGATACAAAGAGTAATATAATTTAAGCTATACGCGAGCTCAGCCTACAGGCTGTGCTATTGCGGATTGGTCACTTTTAATGCTCATTCAGGCTTAGAGATGGGATCCGATGCGTGAACTTCAAATCGATATAACTTCGTTAGTATAACACGCAGAGGAAAAATTTTGGTAAATTTCGTTTTCTGTTGTTGTTATCTTTAATAAAAATATAAATTTTAATTATATTTTTTTTATTAAATTTTTCCGTGCGACTCCCTGCATTATTAGGACTCTCTCCGTTAAGTTGATTTTTTATATATTTAATTTTTTTAGCTTACGGCGTTACTTACGTTTGCATAGGTTTTCATAAAATATTAAAAGTTTATCTCCGTCTTTAAACATTTACTCATATCTTATCTTTTAGTACGCATTCATCTTTTCTCTCCGGCCATAACATATATATTCATCCATACTCTTTTCTTCTATTTAGAATATACTTTTAAGTATATAAATATATATTTAAACGTGTAATATATTTGTCTACACATTTACCTACATCCTACTTTTTTTATACGTACATTCCTCTTATATCGCTCATCCCGTAAACACACTCTTAATCTCTATTTTAATCTATTTTATTTCATTTAATAACTCTGTTATTATTCTTTTTCTCATTATTATATCTATACTCATATTACTGTTTGCATTGCTATATTTATTTCCATACAAAATTCAATTTTAATTGAATTTGCAACACGTGATTTTCTCGGGCTATAACATATTTGCTAATTCAAATCTTTCAATCGCTTCCGTCACACAACCTCCTTTTATTTAAATATAGCCATTTTACATCAACTTAGCATTACCCTTTTAGCATAAACAAATTCTTTAAATTACTACACACTTTCGCTAAGTTTTTATTCATTCAGAAATGGAGAATGGAGACTCCAAGAAATGAGAAAAGAACCCTTCCATCCAGCCCTTCATCCAACACACCGCCAGCAAAGAAATCGAACAACTCTCTGAGCCCAAGGGTCACTGCAAACAACACTCTACCACCTTCACCACTTCTCAGCAACAACATCACTTGTTTTCCAGGCATCATCCTCCCTCCGTCCAAATCGACGATTTCTTTAGGCATCGAAAACAACCTCTATTCATCCACAAAATCTCCAGAAACCTTTCCAAAATGGTACTCCATCACACTTGCAGGAGAGTACAAAAGAATAAACCCTGTAATGGTGGAACGAAAAATCCGAGAGATCTTAGAAAGGGCTCCTGCAATAGAAATAAAAGGGCGAACTATAAACGTAAGCATCGTCAATGGCAGAGAACTCAACCTTCTTCAACGTGTTACCTCTCTCAGCCACCATGAAGTGGAAAAAGTAGCACCCCGGACTAGCGGAAACCCCCCCCCCACAAGAATCATTCCAAAAAATAATTACAGGCGTTTCGCAAGATTAAATTTCAGAAGCCATTAAAAAAAAGCACCAAATCTGTATCAGCATACAGAATTAGAAAAAAAATAGGAGTACGTCAAGAGTCCACCGCGTCATTCTCACCTACAGAAAAGGAGATCCTATACCAGAAAAAGCCTTTATAGGAAAAGTTAGTCATCTAATTAAAACATACATTCCGATACCAACAAGATGCTTTAATTGTCAAACCTTTGGGCACTACGCCAAAAACTGCTGAAAACCAACAAAGTGTTCAACATGCTCTGGAGCTCACACAACACAAAACTGCGAGTGCCCAAAACATGAAATTAGGTGTGCAACATGCGGACAGAGAAACCACAAAACTGGATCACCTCAATGCCCAAAATTTCTACTGGCAAAAAATATTAGCCAAACAATGGCCATCACCGGTTTCACGTACACAAGAGCTCTCTTTGCCAAACTTAAAAAAGAAAGAGATAGAAAACACCCAGAAAAAATAAAACAAAACAAAAACCCAACTCTGTCCAGAATAAGCAACAAAAGAAAAAACATAGAGCACAGTGACAACAAACAAGCAGATAGCAGAAAACAAACAGCGAACTCAGCAAAGCAGTCGGAAAAACAATCCTCATGCGTCACTCCATTACTATCAATTCCATCACAACCTCTCAAAGAAACCTACATGAAATACAACAGAAAAGTCGCTCCTCAACCACCCAACAAAACTGCCACAGACACGTAGGCCATCTTCTCGTCGGTGACAAAATCGTTTAAAAAAATGAATTTGAACATAACCATCACGGACATTCTTCCACAGATAGTATTAAATCAAACAACGTTGTCCTCAACAAAAACAAAAACACCTACCAGCCAAAAAGAGAATTAAACGGAAACCGAGAAAAATCAAATAGACATTCAAATGGATGCAACACCAAATCTTGCACAAAACATCTCCAAAACTAAAGCCTTTTCTTCCACACAAACAGTTAAAATAATCCAATGGAACTGCAAGGGAATATTGAATAAAAATAATGACCTTCAAGCCTACCTAGCTAAGACAGCTAATCCCCCAGACATCATTTGCTTGCAAAAAACACACTTAAAAGCCACACAACAACTTAAAATTCGAGGATACACAACATACCAATTGCTATAAACACTTATATCAACCCAAAACATCATGCAACAACTTTAGTAGCCAATCTCACTCCTCATTTAGCAAGACAAAACATTCTTCTCACAGGGGACCTCAATGCACACTCAATTATATTTGGAACCAAAACGTCCGACCGAAAAAGACTCATAATTGAGAAATTGATGGAGGACAATAACCTTGTTGCATTAAATGACGGATCTCCCACATATATCGGTTGCACTAGCTCAACCGCCATTGATGTAGGCATAACAACACCTCAAATTGCCACCAAAGCAGAATGGAAAACACTGCCTAACTGCCCATACCTCGATAGTGACCACATACCTACAGAAATAGTTATGCTACAACAACCAATTCGCAAATCATCACCATCAAACAGATTGCAGCTGAGAAACACCAACTGGGCTGATTTCAATAAACATCTCACTCTGCACCTAGACAATGATCAAAATAAACAACTGTCGTTAGACGAGCTCTTTAACAGCTTTCTAGAGGGTATTGAGCTATCTGTCATCAAAAACACACCGGCAAAAAAAAGTCAGAAATCACAACCATGACAAACCCTACTCATACTTCTGGAACTCTGACTGTCACCATGCTGTTAAAGAGCGAAACAAAATGAAAAAACGATATGCAAAAACAAAATCTAATGATGACCTAGAAGCATATAAAGCTCATAAAAAGAACACCAAAAAATAATTAACAACGCTAAAAGGAAAGCTTGGGAAGACTATTGTGAAAAAATAAGCCACGCCACACCGCTGAAAGATCTCTGGAAACCCGTAAAAGCCATGAGCTCTTAAACAGAAATCAGCCAACTCCCAACTCTTTTTGATACAACTGAAAACACTCTCCTTTTCACCGACAAAGAAAAAACCAATCTTTTAGCCAATACAATAGCAATCAACTCGAGTGATTCCAATCTTTTACGAGCCTTTTCTATGCAGAAAAAACAAAAAGAAAAAACGATCGACAAAATACTTCTGGATGAAACCCAATCACCTCCGCATTTAGAAAAAGAAATACATATTTTAAATGAAGACATAACAGAACAAGAATTAACACAAGCATTACACAACAGCATCTAAAAAAAAAACACAGCCCCAGGTTACGACAAAGTCAATTATGAAATCCTATGGCAACTCTCTCCGACAAATAGACAACACCTACTTTCTATGCTCCAAGCTTCCTGGACTACTGGAAAACTCCCTGTTTCTTGGAAACACTCCCTCATCATTCCCATCCACAAAAGCGGCAAGCCCAAAGAAGATCCCAACTCATATCGGCCAATCTCTCTTACGTCGGCTACGTGCAAAATCATGGAGCAGATAGTTAAAAAGCGCCTCACATTTTTCTTGATGTCCACAACCTTCTCAAAACCGAACAGTCTGGCTTTCGACGATCCCGATCATGCATTGACCACGTAGTTAGACTCCAACACGACACTGTTACAGGATTTAAAAGAAAACAGGCCACCTTAACCTTAGCAGTCTTTATTGACCTTGAAAAAGCCTTCGATCTAGTCTGGAGTAAAGGCGTCATCCATACCCTCCATCAATATGGACTTAGGGTGAGGATATTAAAATGGTTAGATAATTTTTTGAAACAAAGAACTTTTCAGGTGAGAGTTGGGAGCGAGCTCTCCGACACTCACCTACAAGAAAACGGAACTCCACAAGGAAGCGTACTCAGTCCTACTCTTTTCACCATTCTTCTAAACAATCTACCCACACCACCAAAAACCATAAAGATTTCTTTATATGCAGATAATTGCGCATTTTGGATTACCGGCAACAACATCAAGGAAATCTACACTCACATGCAAAACTACTTGAACAAAATAACAGTTGCACTCACCGACCTGGGCTTCAAAATATCTAAATCAAAAACTGCCAGTCTCCTTTTTTCTCGAAACCCAGATCAAAGAAAAGAAGACACAAAACACCACTTAAAAATCTTTGAAGAAAACATCACCAAAGTTCACGAATACAAGTTTTTAGGCGTTATCTTTGACGCAGCAGCCACATGGGGACCACCCGTTGCATATGCCATAGCGAGAACAAAAAAAGACTAAACCTCATGAGAGCAATTACAGGACTTTTGTGGGGTGCCCATAAAAGCACTCTTCTCACTTTTTACAAGGCAGCCATTCGCTCTATACCAGAATACGGTGGCGAAGCCTTCAACCAAGCCAATGAATCTCTCAAAAAGAAACTCCTGACAATACAGAACAGCGCTTTGAGAATTTCATGTGGAGCATGTGGGAAAACTAACTGTAATGCACTGCTCGTAGAATGTGGAGAAATTCCCATCTCATTACGTCTTAGACAACGTACAGCCATCTACGCCACAAAAACCAAAATCACCCCACATCATCCAAGCAGAATCATATACTTTCCAGACCCAAATAAGAGAAGTACATGGATCAAATCAAATCTAAGTAAAAGAAAGACACACACAGCACCATTTTTAATGAAAAATTACCTTAACGACCAAAAAATCCAAAATCTCCAAAAACACCCTTTGCCTAACTTCGACACACCACCGTGGAAATTATTTTTACCAAACCTTGACATCACTCTACTCGGAATCCAAAAAGAAGACCTTAGCGCACTTCAGACGTCTTTAGAAAAAATACATAACTACGATAACAACATAAAAATATACACCGATGCCTCAAAAATGAAAGAAATAACAGGAATTGGAATCTTCATTCCTAGTAAAAACTACGAGCTGAGTCAACGTACAACCGACAACATTTCCATTTTTACTGCTGAACTTACAGCCATTCAAAATGCCCTCCAATGGTCCGTACAACAAGAACCAGGCAACAACATAGCCATTTTTACCGACTCACTCAGCTCCGTCCAGGCTATATCTAATAACGACAGCTCCAGCATTAAACCAATCATACAGGACTGTGACGGTTGTCTCCATCGTCGATTGTAATTTCCTTTGTGAATAACTTTATTGCGCGGACTAGGCGGAGAGCGCGATGAAAAACGCCGACTAGAGAGGTAGCGTCGGTTCGCTTATTAATCAAACTTGCTCGTTTTTGGTGTGCTTTTAGTTCTAGCGTCTTTCCTATTAAGTTTTCGATAATAATTTTTAGTACGTTGTATAGATATTGTGTAGTCGTTTAATGGTACCTAATTTTATCGATTTCGTATGAGTATTAAATAAGTTGTAGCGTGAAATGTAACATATTTTAAGCACACTTTCTTGTAAATTTGTTGAGTGCTGACGTAAGCGCTTTCGTTCTGCGTTGTGATTGGCTCTTTAAGTAATTATCATAATTCCTTTTGACTAAGTGTCGTTTCTAGCCATTTGTATCGTTGATAATGTAAAACCTTTTAGTATATCAAATTATAAAACGAATTATCTGTTTGGAAAAGGAATTTAGTTTATTATTATTACTTCGTTGCGGTGATTTTGATGTTTATTGCCTTTGTAAATTTTTGTGTGTCAAACGGTCACGTGGGGCTAGTCAAACGGTCACGTGGGGTTAGTCAAACGGTCACGTGGAATTAAGGCTGCATTCGGATTGGTGGTTTTTGTATATTGAAATTGACACGTGTGCTAGGCTATATAAGGAAATTTTGCGATTGGAATTTTCAGGGGCAGTTGGCGGCAGTTCACCGGAGTGAGAGGACGGTTGGTCGTTCGCCGTGCGGGAGCGACGATGGTGCGTAAGCCGTGCGTTCCTTTGCAATTGCAGTAGGGCGCATTGGTCGACGTATTATCGTCGCTCCCAGTTGTTTTAGTAGATGTTTATCTGTGTGCTTTTATAATACGGTTCGTTTTCGAAAGAGTTGTTATGTTGTTTCGTCGCGCTGCTGAAGGTTTCCGAAGGTACTCAGAAGTTTGGAGCTTGCCCTTCAACCCAGGATCTTCTACGCGAAAATCAAGGTAACTCTTGGAGACTGAGGATGCCTGGGGAAGATTATCACTCCTTTCCAATGACGACTAAAGTTACCCGATGCTCGCGGCGATGCAGCTAAACAACACAGTGCAACGGAGAACAGTAGTTCACGAAGATGTCATGGACCCTTCAAGCGCGAATTCTGGAATCAACCAACGGTCTGAGGCTTGGCTTCGCTACCCATGCCCCTACCAATGACGGATACAGAAGTACAGTCGCCCGGAGAGAAGCAGTCCATCATCACGTCAGACCAACATGGGCTCTTCAACGCAGAGAAGATTCTTCAAAGCGTTGAAGATCCAAAATCTGAAAGTAGCCACCGGAGTGAAGCTTGATTCATGCCCAGCCCCTCCTCCTATGACGACTCAAGATTCATCAAGTGAGGAAGACTGGAAGTCGAAGGTGGTCTGCGGATTGGGGTTGTGTGCCCAACCCTTCTCCATGGACGACTGAAGACAACCTGCTTCCCGCCGCGATGCAACCGAACATTCAACGACGACGCTGGGTTCAATCAATCATGGGAGAAATGAATTCCAAGGAGTCAGCGGATTAGGTTTCAGCCCTTCCTTCTCCAATGACAACCGAGGATGACATGACAATCATGATCGAAAGAACTCAACGTCACTTTACAACAGGTTCCAATACACACGAGCTCTTCAAAGCGTGGACGACTGGAAATCGGAAGGAAATCATCGGAGGGACGTGATTTATGCCAGCCCTATAATGGACCGATGAGGACCGATAAAGACGACCTGACCCCCGCTACGATGCAGTTCAACAAGCTACCTTGAATTGAACCTTGAAGCTACCTTGAATTGAACATTCCAACACAGGAAAAAATGATCCGGATGAAGCCACGATGAGGACCTGGACTCTTCAAAGATTGGAAGAATGGAAATCCAAAGGAAATCATTGGGAGGGGTGTGATTGATGCCTTCCCCTCGGTACACCCCAATGAAGACCGATAAAGATGACCTGACTCCCTCTACGAAGCAGTCCAGCATTCATCAACCGACCAGAAGTGTTCCGAAAGAAGTCATCTTCCCTGATCCCGGGATTAAGGTTTCAGGCTGAAGATGGCGAAAATGACATGACAAAGGAAAAGAAGGGAAAAGAAGAATATAAAGAATTTTCTAGATATATTTTCTAACATTTTTCTTTTCCCTTTCTTAAAAGGACAATATCTCTATTTTTATTTGTTTTAATTTTATTTATTTATTATTATTTTTATTATTTTTATAATTTTTTTCCCGTCTAAAAATACCATGTATAAGGACGTTAAACTATAATAAAAAAAAAAAAAAAAAAAAAAAAAAAAAAAAATTGGAATTTTCACAAGTTGAGTTAGAGTTCAGTCCGAGTTTCAGCACGATGAACACTGGTATTATCACTTTTGTGAACGACGAAGTTAGAGAGGCGGGACCCAGTGGAGTATTTTTAAATACTACTGGGTCTGAGACTGTAGAAGAGAAGGAGTCCCAGGATGAGTCAGGCTTCCAACCAAGAGGGAAGAGACCCAACAAGGGACAGACGAAGAGGAAGCCAAGTGGATCTGACGTGCTACCAAGTCCGGCAGCAAAGAGAAGAAACGAGGCTTCTTCACCTGCTACTGCTGGAATCTCCGAGGGAAAGGAGAAAGTCGAGCTTCGGTTCATCGAAGCTCAGAGGTTAGTGGATCCTTTTCGGGTTCAATCGTTTTTTGATACGCTATTTGCACGTAAGGTTAGCATAACAGCAAATAAGCAACGCCTGATCGTTGACGTAATCTCGACCGCTGAAAGAGAGACGTTTTTCGGTCTCTCTAAAGTTGCTGATTACCGAGTAAAGGCCGTTAAAAAGATAGCGACAATGACCAAAGTTGTCATAGTGGGAGTATCTCCGACCATTGATATGGAGACCCTCCAACGAGAAACGATGTGCCTATCGGCACAGCGTATCTCTAAAAGGGTCGACGGAGTAATCGCCCCGACAACGGCGGTAGTCCTTACTTTCCCGTATGGGAAAGCTCCGGAGCGAGTGAAGTTAGCATATCACTCATTCCGAACTAGGCCTTATGTATCCCAGCCTATGCGCTGCTTTCGCTGCCAGGCATACGGACACCGGGCCCAGGACTGCAGAAATGCAGTCAAGTGTTCGATCTGTGCGAAAGAACACAACTGGAACGCCTGTCCGGAGAAGGAGAAGGAGCGCAAGGATCGAACCCGTACCTGCGCCAGTTGCGGCAAATCAAATCACAATACAGGTGATAAAAAGTGCCCCAAGTTTGTTTTTTCAGCTGCCGTAAACAAGACGGTCGCGGAAAAAGCAGTCACGTACGCTGCTGCGGTGAAGATGGTTGCGAAGGAAAAAAAAGCTTCTAACTCCCCGACCCCAGCTGCGAAAAGACCGGAGGCGACGCCTTCTGTGGAGAAGCCGACACCGACTCCTACGCCCAACCCCGCAAGGAGCAGGACCAAGGAAGCAAAGTCGGTCGTGAGCAAGGCTACCGGTGACGTGACAGATGTCCCATCAACGGAAGGAAAGACCTTGCCTACCCCTACCGAAAAAACCAAGTTTATTGTTTTAATTAACTGTATTGTTAAGTTTACAATGGAATTGATTAATAACTGTGGGGGTAACATGGCAAGTTGCATTAGTGCACTGCAAGTCGCTCCTGAGCTTTTGTTGGAAAGATACTCAGATGCACTTTCTGAGACCTTTCCAGTTAAAGGTTAACTAGTTCAACTAGTCGTTTCAGGTTCACACTCAACAGTTTTTCCAAACCGACAATGGGAGACAACCTGCTGATTCTACAGTGGAACTGCCAAAGTCTGAGAGGAAAGCTGGATGAACTCAAAGCCTACCTCGCGGAGACCACCGAACTTCCAGACCTACTCGTCCTACAAGAAACTTGGCTGACGGACAAAGTAAGATTAAATTTCCCAGGCTATAACATCGCTCGACTAGATCGTGTATCTACGCCGGGTGGGGGAGTAGCGACGCTCATCCGGTGTGGTATCTCGTATGTTAGCGATATCATCAGTCATTCGCCAGAATCATTGAGGGTAACTATCCAAACAAGGAAAGGTGCCTTCATAAACATCATCAACGTTTACAGCCAACCTTCAGTTACATACGATACACTACGCGACTCATTATACAAATCATTCGATCACCCAAACTCAATCATTCTGGGAGATTTTAATGCTTACTCGGTCGTATTTGGTGCAAAGCGTTCCGATAAGAAGGGACAACTTATCGAGGAACTGATTGATCGATATGGCTTAGTTGGTCTAAATCATGGAGTTGGCACCCACATGACTCCACGTGGACAGACAACGCCCATCGATCTATCTATGTGTTCATCTGGTTTGTCCAAAAGAGCTTCGTGGTCGATCCTAGGGGAGTCCTTTGGGAGTGATCATTTCCCGATTGTTATCAAGTTCGACGGTAGAGCTAATCGGGAAAGAGTCACTAGAGAGTCGTGGAATCTTGAAAAAGCAAACTGGGACGAGTACCGGCGTGTCACCAAAATTGCGCTGGAAAAACTCCCACCATTTGCTAGGTGCCAGGATGCCTGGAAGGCAATGTCGGAAGCGCTACATGAGGCAGCTTCCATATCTATCCCGCTGAAACGGCGTGGGAGAGAAGGCTTGCAACCTGTACCGTGGTGGAATGAAGCGATCGCTGCGGTCATAAAGGCTCGAAATCGTGCGTGCAACGCCCTTAAACGTGGGTATTCGCAAGATAAACTCGAGGCCTACAGACGGTTGAAAAAAGAGGCACAGGCCGCAGTGAGAGATGCTAAAATAAACCACTGGTGTAGGTTCTGCTCCATTCTGAACTCACACTCCAAGTTGGGAGATATGTGGAAGGCAGTTAAAAGTATTAACGGTACTCGGTCTGGATTCAGCGTTCCGGCGTTGAAAAATGGCAGAGAAACCGTTTCTACCGATAAAGGCAAAGCCGATATGATTGCTCAGACAATCAGCTGGAATGCTTCCGACGCAAATCTGTTGCCCGAGTTTGTAGACCTTAAAGCCGCGGATAAAGAGAGAATCCATTATGCTCTCCAGGCTAGTGTGCTGGAAAATGATGACGTGCATGGTTTGAATGCCGACATCACACGGAAAGAGTTGGAGGAGGCTTTGCTTAAGTGCTCAAAAGGCAAAAGCCCGGGGCCAGACGGTATTTGCTATGAAATGTTGAAGGAAATCGGCAGTAGTGGGTTGAATAAACTACTGGAGTTTATCAACCTTTCGTGGGCGAAAGGAGAGGTACCAGACATGTGGAGAGAATCTACGGTCGTTCCTCTACTCAAGCCCGGGAAAGATCCGTCGGATCCAAACTCCTACCGACCAATTTCTTTAACATCGGCTCTGTGCAAATTGGCAGAACGAATCATAGCAAATCGCCTAAGGCACTACCTAGAGGTATCCAACCTGATTAACGTGAGCAATCCGGGTTTCGAAAAGGACGAGGATGCACAGACCACATCCTAAGACTCCAGAACGACGTGAAGCAATCGATGTGGAAAGGAGGTGGCACACTGGCGGTTTTTCTCGACCTCGAGAAAGCTTTTGACCTTGTGTGGAGAGATGGATTGCTATGGAAAATGTCTACCCTTGGCATAGGCGGACGAATGCTAAAATGGATCCAGGCGTTTCTGAGCGATCGAGTAGCCAGGGTGAGAGTTGGTAACACGCTGTCTGACACTGTTCAGATAGCAAATGGCACTCCCCAGGGCTCGGTTCTTAGTCCACTCCTGTTTCTAATAATGCTACATGACCTACCAAGCAGAGAGGTCCATGGGCTACGAACGTCTGTTTTTGCTGATGATGTTGCGGTGTGGGTTACCGGTAAAAATTCCCACGATATGCAACATCACCTTCAAGAACGGATGAACCAGGTTCAAAACTTCTTTGCAAAGTGGGGATTCAAGCTATCAGCAAAAAAATCTGTAGCGGTCTGTTTCACCCACTCTCGAAAGTTTCGTCAGAACTCTCCGAAGATCCATATAGGTGGCTACGCCCTGGATTGGAGCACATCAGTTCGTTTTCTCGGAGTAATATTCGACAGTAAACTGAACTGGGGTCGTCACATTGACTTAATAGTCAAACGGTGCAAACAAAGATTGAACGTGATGAGGCTATTAACTAGTCTCACGTGGGGCTGCAATAAGCAGACCCTAATGCTCTACTACCGATGCTCGATTCGGTCGGTAATAGAGTACGGTTGCAAAGCATTTGATAGTGCCTCGTCTACCTGCAAAGGTAGACTTGACAGGCTACAGCACGCTGCCCTAAGAACGGCGTGCGGGTCAATGACCTGCACAGGGCTGGCCACTCTACAGGTCGAGTGTGGTGATCCACCCTTAAACCTGAGGCGCAAAATGCTGATAGCCCATTTTGCAACCAAAACAAAAATCATCCCAAACCACCCGGCGCGGGAGATTTTTGAGCCAGTCGGGAAACAGCAGACACGGAAATGGAAACAATTTTTCCATCGATACTGCTTCAGGAGAAAGCAAAAAGTTTCCAAAGCACCGATGGCCAAACGGGTGTCGGTACTAAACAAAACGGTTGCAAGAATGAAACCAAAGGAGCTGGCAACTCCTGCGATGCCACCGTGGAAATACAACCCTCCTCATTTTGACGAAGGGCTTGTAGGGTTAACCAAAGAAGACCCAACGCTCTTACCAAGAGCGCTGGAACTTCTGGATACATACCGGGATCACATCCGAATGTACACCGATGCCTCCAAAATTGGAAGCAGAGTCGCAGTTGGTGGGTTTGTCCCGAGATCTAGCTGTCGGTTCAGCCTTAGAGTGACGGACGATGTCTCGATCTTTACAGCCGAACTGACAGCGATCAAAAAAGGAATCGAGTGGATGGCCAGACCTGACGGTCCAGCCAAGTTGGCGCTGTTCACTGACTCGTACAGTTCAGTAATTGCTCTTAAAAACAGCGCTAACGCTAACAAATCCCCATTAGTTGCTTCAACCTTAGCGTTAATCGACTCGATTATGCGTGAAGGTAGAGAAGTAACAGTGATCTGGGTTCCCAGTCACGTGGGCATTACTGGTAACGAAGCTGCTGATCGACTTGCTAAAAGTGCGATCAAGCATACAGAAGTCGAACTTGTGATCGAGAGAGAACTAGTAGACTTCAAGAGGGCCATCAGGAAAGAGATAATGCGTGAGTGGCAAAAAAGATGGGATGAGGAATCCCATAGCCGCCACTACTGGTCTATTGAGTCGAAAGTCTCTCAAAAAATCAAGTTCGCCACAACGCCCCGGTGCAAGGAAGTTGCCATCACCAGACTCCGTCTAGGTAAATGTCGACTGAACCATTATTTAAAAATTTTGGACTTGCATGATACGGGTTTGTGCGAAACTTGCCGGAGTCCGGAAATTGTTGAACACTGGGTGCTCAACTGCAGGGCAACAGGTCATCCTAGAGCCAAGATGAGAAGAATCTGCAGACGGTTCAAGCAAGAACCCACCCTGCCAGTCGTCTTAAAGTCTCCACGATGCCAGGACGTCATCTACTCCTGGATCAAGGATCACAACATCGCGCTGTGATCAACGACCGGCCATCCAGCTTAATCCGGGATTGAGGATGACAGCAGGACGGCAATCCAGGAACGGTTATAGTAGGAAGAGGAAAAAGGAAGAAAAAGAATATTCTAGATTCATATTCTACTGAATTTTTCCTCTTCCTAAAGTGTTATTATTTAGCAATTTTCTGGCTTTTCTTATTCCCTTTTTCCTTTTCCCTTTTTTTTTCCTCCCCTCCCCTACCCTTCCCTCCCATTCCCCATGTCTAAAAATACTATGTATAAGGACATTAAACTATCATAAAAAAAAAATAAAAAAAAATAAAAAAAAATAAAAAAAAGATTGGAATTTTAGTTCTCTTCTTCGTGCGATTTTGAGAGGTGAAGCTCTGTCCGATTAGTGTCGCTTGTGTTGTATTAATAAACTTTTGAGCTTTGTTAGTCTCGAATCAGTTGTTTCGTCGTCAGGCATCAATACCCGAGCAGAATCCCGTCACAAGGACATACTACAACATATCACCACTCTCAAAACCATCGGAGTCTCATGCACAATAATATGGATACCTAGCCACATTGGCATCCGTGGAAACGAAACTGCAGACAAACTTGCTAAAATAGCAACCGATCATCCCACCATACAAATTACTGTTCCACACGCCATTGATGATATTCGTAATATCATACAAACAAAAACATTTGAAGAATGGAAAGCAATTTGGCAAAATTTGTATCAGAGCAGCCATGACAGAGAACTAAATCCTCTGCCGTCCTTCCACTCACAATTCCAAGACATGAATAGAAAAAAATAAGTCGTCCTAGGCTCCGGCTCAACTGCACTCTCCTACACTCCAACCTCAAAGTCTACGGGAAACAGCACAGGTTTCTGTGACACATGTCAGGAACCGGAGACCGTCAAGCACTTCCTTACAAGCTGCAGAACAAAGGCACCCCTTTGACATCGAAACCATCCTAAACAACCCAAAATGCCAAGACCTCATCTTTAACTGGATCACACTAAATGAACCAGATCTAATTTGAAAAAAACTCTGGAAAACACTCTTTCGATATTATTAACCCATATAAACCTGTGTGTAAATATTTTTATATCTTGATAAACTTGAATGTTTATGTAAATATTTATTTTTTATTTATTTATTTTTTTTTTACTTCAACTTCTTACTCCACATTTCTCCCACTACTATTACCAATTCTCTACTAGCTAATCTAACTGTGAATAACACTTTATGTCCAATATCATTATTTTTATGTATGTTTTTTTAAATTTTTTTTCTTATTTTATTTACTTACTTTTTTCTCCTTTTTTCATGACTTTTTTCCATGTTTTCATATGTTGTCATTGTTTTCTCTACTTCCTGTTTATATTATTTTTTTATTATTATTTTACTTTTACATATTTATTTTCATTTTAATATTTTTTTGTGTGTGGTTCTAAACGCTGAAAAAGTGACAAGGACTTAAATAAACAACAACAACAGGTAACTTAGGTTAATATACCTATATCGACCCATGCGGATGCGTTTTGTTGTCATGCACAGCATAGCGTGCGCTGGTTAATCGACTTGCAGGATAATCGACTCCTTCGCAGGATAATCGACTCCTTCGCAGGATGATCGACTCCATCGCAGGATGATCGACTCCTTCGCAGGATAATCGACTCCTTCGCAGGTTAATCGACTTTCCAATTTAAGTCGATTAACTGTCAACTGTCGATAAAAACACAGTTCCCCCTTTCTGAAACTAGGAACATGTTTTTAATTACAATGCATTTTATTACATTTGGTAATTTTTCGACTTCCATATCATCGAAAGCTGTCGGCCTGTACAGAGGCTCTTCGAAAGCTGCCGCTGCGTACATGGGCTCGTCCTCGAAGTAGCAGCTTCGACGGGTACCTAACGATTCGAAATAATCGTCCAGCTCAACTTGACCGTCGAAGTCATATTCGAGACGATACTGGGAGAAAAAGGAAGTATTTGTATTAAGATGTCCAGTGACGAGATCTTTTGTCTTGAACTCTTCCTCTCGAACCTCTGTACTAATATGATACACAGGCAGGGAACTTTCGAACTTAACGGCTCTCTTCAGCGTATTGTGAAGTCTGATATATTTTTTAACCGGCGGCCCAGCAAATGAATGCTGGTGACAGTCTCTTTCATGTCGGATTGGCGGCCGCTGGTGGTCTGGACGCTGACGATACTGTCAGCATCACGGTTGTTCAGTGCTGCGTCGTCGATGCTCCGTGCGTTGCTCGCTGAGCCGCTATTCTTTTTCTCTTCATTTTCAATCTTGAACTCGTCGTTCTTTCTAAAAGTTTTCTGTCGGGGTTGAAATTTGGGTCCCGATAGACGCGGTAGTAAGCTGCCAAGCTTCTCAGACGTTTGACGAAGCTAGAAGCTTTTAAGGAATCGACGATGCGCTTTCGGTTTCTCCTGTATGCTTTAATAAGTGATGTGGAAACGCCTGTTTTGACGCAGACAAGCTGCTGTTTGGCGGCTCCTTCGGTCGTGCTTTCCGCTTCTTCTGCCGTGAAAACTCTCTTGTAATTGGTTTCCGGGCAGCTGAGGGAACGTTTCTTAGCAACTTCAATACTGGTTATTTTCTTGGAATTGAGTGGACAGCTGAGTGGATGTTTCTTTAAACCTTCAAACTTGGCAACTATCTCGGAAGCGGCTTGCGGGTTATTGAGTGAAAGTGTCGTAGCTACTTCATGTTTGGTAACTTTTTTTAGAACAGATATCGGGGCTGGTGTGTGACTGTGTCTTATATACTTCAGCCCTGGTAACTATAGGGGAAGTGTTTTCCTGCAAGATAACACGTTCTCTGGCTATTTCCTCCTTGGCAACTACCTCAGTAGTGGCTGGCGCGCTGATGAGTGAACGTGTCGTAGCTTCTTCAGCTCTTGTAACTTTCTTGGAAGTGACCTCAGGCCTGTGTGACTGTCTGGTGGCGATGAGTTTATGTGAGGTGACTGGACAGCTGGAAGCATCGGTGGCCAAGGGCGCAACTTTATTCGACTTGGCAGGAGAAAAGATTTTCGGGCGGGTGAATTTTTTTTATAGATGTCTCAAAGTTATTTAACTTCTGGAGGATAGGATTGGATTCTTTGGACTGCTGTGCTGGTTGGAACATGCGGCAGTTTAAAAAACAATAATAATAATTAATAAAGCGTCAATTTCGCAGCAAAAAAACAATAAAAAACGTCAATTTCGCGAACTAAAAAAACGATAAAAAAAGCGTGAATATCGCAGCCAGAAAAAATACGACCTTAACTAACAATAAACTATGTACAGAAAATAATTAAAAAAAACCCGCAGGCAACCATAAACGAATGCGAATAATTAATTGACGAGAACATCTTGAGTCAGTCAGAAACACACGAGAAATGAAGTATGAAATAGTAAGGATGACACAACACAACACAAGGCTGAGGCTGATTATTTCTCTTTGCTTTGTTATTTATTCAATTGGCAAGACTTATGTATACAAACACATCCACATTCATAGAGTTAAACTCTCAATTAAAATTGTATCTCCAATTACAGAAGAAAGTAGCAGAGGTGACATAGCGAACCAGAAAGAAAAATAAGAAAAACTCTGAGGAAAGATATGTAATATGGTCCAAATAAACACTAGAAGACACCACAGAAACAAAAATAACAATGCAGTCAGATAACTATTTATGTGTAAGAAAGTTCGTCAGGTCAACTTCAGCAACAAGATTTTTATATTTACTAAAAGTAGTTGTACCAACGATATCACTAGCCAGATGGCAGTGATGGTCAAGTAGTCAAGTTAACTGTAATACTAACTGAAAACGGAAAATAATAGAACAAGTAAAGGAAAAAACGAGTTTTTTAACACAAACTTTAATTTCAAATAAACTCAGTTTAGAAATACGAAAGATGTTTAAATTAAGTTGTTTTTTTTAATTTAACCATGTATTGTCATTCAATATAAAGCTATGCTGAAAGTTTCAGCTTTCTAGCTAGTCAAAAAGCTGGTTAAATTTCACTTGCAAGATTTGCATACAGAGAAGGCCACACACACAAACAGAGATTGTAACATAAATAAAAGTTTGTAAAAATAATGGACAGTTAATAGTAATATTAACAGTAACTGAAATATGGCAAATAACTTTAACTGTAATAGCAACTGAATAATAAATTCAGTTAAATAATACAAAAATAATTACTAACTGAAAAATATTTTTGATATAATTATTTGAAAAATCAATTAATTATTGGTTTTATTCTATGTCTGAGCATAGGTATCGAGTTTTTAGCCTTTTTTTATTGATAGTGCTGTTGTGATCGTTGCATAAACTTTAATTGTACATTCCAGAAGGCTGGTCCTGCTGTTAAGAAAGTTCTGGGACTTAACCTTTTAGTGCTTGTTCGAGAATTAATAAATCTGTCTTATCTGTCTCTGGTTGTTGAGCGAAGACGGTGGAGAGCAGAAACGTTTAAAATAAGTTGCAGAATTTCGTTGAGGTCACTTCTGACACGCAGAAACCTGTAAACAAGAATGAAGTCCAACTTGAATTTATTCCTTAAACTAGCGGAGTGCCCGGCGTTGCCCGGGGTTTTTAGAGGTTTTTCTAGTGTTTGTCTCTCTCGCTCAGGTTTCCTTCTTCGGTTGCTTTCCCGCTCCCGTTTGCTTTCCCGTTCTTGGTCGCTTTTCCGTTCCTGGCCGCTTTCCCGCTTCCGGTCGCTTTTCCGCTCCCGTTTGTTCTCCCGTTCCCGGTCGCTTTCCCGTTCCCGCTTGCTCTCCCGTTCTCGCTCATGCTTGCTCTCTCATTCCCGTTCTCGCACGCGCTCATTTTCTCTTTTTCATTCTTTCCTAACTTCTTTTTAGCCCATAAAACATAAAATAGATTTGCCTAAATCTTGCTTGAAGCTTTCAAACGTTGTTACGTAACCTAAATTTGAATTTTATTACGCAATTACCGATTTTGAATTTTATTACTCACCCCCGAATATATATATATAGTTCCCGCTCGCTCACCCGCTCCGCTCCGCTCATTTCGTGACGGATTTCAATTTTTTTCTATATTTGATTCCCCTTAACTCTCAAGGTTGTGTGAAAATTTCATTACGATCGGATGAATGGTGTAGCAATGCATAAAGGACATACATAAATACATACATATATACATACATACATACAAACATTCATTTATATATATATACTAGCAGTGCCCGTAGCGGCTTCGCTCACATGAAATTAGAGAATTTGAACCGTGCATACATAGTAGAGTACCCACTGCACGGATCAATTTTTTAGGTCTCGGCTCCGCCCGTCGACAACTTGGCCCAGTCCGTTTCAAAAACCGAAATACCTGGCCCGGCACGGCCCGTCCAATATGGGCCCGGCCCGTTTTTACAGGCCTAGAAGTTCTATATACTTGATGAAAAACTTCGGCCCGTCCCACCTTGATTTCAGGTTTAGCCCGGCCCGTCTGAACACCCTAAAATCACTCAAATGTCTATATACTTGGTTAAAAATATCGGCCCGTTCCCCTTGATTTAAGGTTTGGGCAGGGCCGTATGAAAACCCTAAAATAACGGCATGGCCCGTCCGTCCGGTGATAAACTGAACTCATCTACTTTTAACCGGCCCAAAACCTCAAAATACTAATTTTCACATCTGTAGCATTTACAGTTTTTGAGTAGCAGTTATTTTAAAATCAAATAACCCCTTTTCCACTTCACATTTGAGGTCCTGGAAACCAAATTTTCAAAAAATGGTAAAACACGTATATCTCTATTTTTAGAATAGAAACTAAATACTAATTTTTACATCTGTGGTATTTACAGTTTTTGAGTAGCAGTTACTTTAAAAAACAAATAACCCTATTTTCCACCCCACATTTGAAGTCCTGGAAACCAAATTTTCAAAATATTGTGAAACCCGTATATCCTTATTTTTAGAGTAGAAACTAAATACTAATTTTTACTTTTGTAGCATTAACAGTTTTTGAGTAGAAGCTACTTTAAAAACCAAATAACCCAATTTTCCAACCCACATTTGAGTGTGGGAAACCAAATTTGTAAAAAATGGTGAAACACGTATATCTTTATTTTTAGAAAAGAAACTAAATAATAATTTTTACATCTGTGGTATTTACTGTTTTTGAGTAGCAGTTACTATAAAAGACAATTAGCCCTATTTTCCACCCCACATTTGAAGTCCTGGAAACCAAATTTTCAAAAAATGCTAAAACACGTATTTCATTATTTTTGGAGTAGAAACTAAATACTAATTTTTACTCCTGTAGCATTAACAGTTTTTGAGTAGAAGCTACTTTAAAAACCAAATAACCCAATTTTCCAACCCACATTTGAGGTCCGGGAAACCGAATTTTCAAAAAATGGTGAAACACGTATCTTTTTATTTTTTAAAAAGAATCTCATTTTTCGTTTTCGAGATATACATTGTTTTAGAAAAAAGTTTGTTTTCCAGTTTTTCCCCTCAGGAGCAAAATTTTCAAAAATCCTTTCTTAGCGGATGTTTACGCTATAAAAGTAATATAAGTTCCAAATTTCACGTTCCTAGGATGATGCGTTTGAGCTCGGCGTTGATTATCAGTCAGTCAGTCAGTCAGGACATGTTCTTTTATATATATATAGATATATAGATGAACAACCAGTCAGTGAAAACGGTCTCGAATGTCAGTCAAGATTTTGTCGAATTTGCGTTGTTTGAGGACATGACGGGCCGCTACTTGCATCACAGACTGCAACTGGTTGGTTAAGACGACTCCGACTCCAGCCAACAGGCTATTACAGTAAGCAAGCTTCCTAGTGATAAATGCATGTACAAGGGCTGAACATGCCTTGGTAGAAAGAAAACGACCGACGGATCTCAGTTGTCGAAGTGATGAAATGATGACTGACAGATGCATTGTATTGTATTTGGGTTTTCATGGCTAGCTTGTCATTGAGGTGTAATCCAAGATTGCCGATGCTAGACTGAAGTGTGCCAAGAAATTGAAATTTCTAGTTTTTTGAGCAAGCAGTCTAGGCATGAAAGAGCTTTGAGTTGTGCTTCAAAAAGATTAGCAACTAATCAATCAAACAGGAATAAGTTTTGGGACAGCTTTGGAGACTGCATATCCTCTAATAACTGTCTTCACTAAACGCATAATCTTTGCACCTGCTTCAGAAGCTGATGTGGAGCCCGTTTTCTCAGTTTGCAGTAATATGACTGCGGAAAAAGAGAACAGCCTTTCATAGAACCTAGATACTTGTGATTTTTTAAATGAACTTGAAGTTTTACCATTTTTAAAATAAATGAAAAAAAATAAGTTTTACCAATTTTAGGCTGTGTATAGAATCTACAGTTAACTGTAACAGTAACTGAAAAATGTTTGTGAAAAAATAACTTCAACTGAAACTGAAAAATTTTGTAACCTTAACTGGAACTCTAGCTGAAAAGTTGTAACTGAAATATCACAGTCAGGTGATTCCACATATGCACATATATAGGATTAGTATAAAAAAAACTTGGTAACGTACACTCTATTCAAAACAGACTTTAGATTAAACTGATGGCCTCTAGTTGAAAGATATTCAGAAAATTGGACACCATGTCTTAAGTCGGAATCAATAAAACCATGCAAAAATCTGTAACATAAACAAAGGTCACTAATAAGTCTTCGATGTTCAAGTGATTGATTAAGAGCTTTGAGTCTTGCCATATAAGGAAGATTCCTGAGAGCCGGAATTGCTTTAGTAAACTTTTTCTGAACCTTTTCAATATCGTCAATATCGTGATGGGGGTTCCACACCTGAGAGGAGTACTCCAGAAGGGGTCGAATACATGTACAGAATGTGTGTTTTAGCAGAACAGGATCTTTAGATAAAAATGATTTCATGATGAGACGTGATCTTACAGACGCAACATGAACAATATTAACAACCTGATATTTGAATCTCAGGTTAGCGTCAATGATTACTCCTAGATCCCTGGCATGGTCAATGTTTTTTAGTTTGTAAGTGACGATGGTGTCATTGGGTGGATCCAATTTTACATCTGTAAGACCAGAAATAGAAAGAACAAGACATTTTCCAACGCCAGGTTTATCTGCCAGTTTTAACTCCATACCAGTGAGCAGGGCCGTAACCAAGAATTTGGAAGTGGGGCCCCAAGAACTTTTGGGGGGGGGCACTGTATAAATTTTCTGTTCACATAAGTTGCACATTCAAGCGATTTGACCCTCAACCAATAACATGGTGATGACCCAAAGTGGAGGTGCCAACAGAGCCGATCAGCCAGGTGCTCTGAACTTGTTTGCGCTTTACTGACACTACATGGTCATCATCATTTGATGGAAAGCCAGCAGCATCTGCCATTAGATGAAAGACCTCTGCAGACTGCAAGGCAAAAAAGCTCTCTTTAGCTGTGGAGATCAATTCCATAGCAAGAGACACTTTGCACGAGCGACCTTGCAACAAAGGATTGACCGGTGACAGCAAGATCAGTATTTTGACAATGGAAATTGAAAAAAAAATTCCGACTTTGAAACTTTGTTGAGCAGCCCCGCTGCTTCAACCGACACATCATCCGGAGCTGGTCTGCACAATTTCTTCTCTGTTGTCAGGATAAAGCTATTTTTGGCGTGAAGGGTCTTTTTGAAGGTCAAATCACTGGAATGTGCAATTTATGTGAACAGAAAATTTATACAGTACTCCCTTAAAAAGTTCTTGGGCCCCCCCACTTCCAAATTTCTGGTCACGGCCCTATATCCAGGGGCGCAACCAGCAGAAAATGAGGGGGCTCAAGTATGAAAAAGGAAAAAAAGCCCGCCGCAGGCGAAAAATTTTGTTGACTATCTTTAGTCTGCAATCTTTTTTTTATATCATTAATAATTTATTAATGAAAGAAAAGAAAAACTGCAAACTGAAAATAGTCAAACTCAGTCTCAAACCAGTTTAAGCAGTTGAAAAAAAATAAGTTTATGAATAGATATAGCACCCCTGCTTTAAAAAGGGAAGAAAGCTCGCCGCAGGCGAAACATATGTTTGACTATCTTCAGTCTGCAGTCGTTTTTTGGTATCTTTAAAAATTTATTAATGAGAGAAAAGAAAGACTGCAAAATGAAGATAGTCAAAACCAGTCTCAATTCAGTTAAAGCAATTGTAAAAAATAAGTTTATGAATAAATGTAGCACACCTCACCCCCCACCCCACCCAAAAAAAACCCCTCATATTTGGAAAAATTGCAGGGCCTTCCGATTTGGCCTCTGGGGGGGCTTGCTCAAGTTTTAAAAAGAGAAAGAAAGCCCGCCGCAGACGAAATTTTTTTTGACTATCTTCAGTCTGCAGTCTTTTTTTTAGTATTTCTAAGAATTTATTAATGATAGAAAATAAAGACTACAAACTGAAGATAGTCAAAATCAGTCTCAAACCATTTAAAGCAATTGTAAACAAGTAAAGAAAAAACGAGTTTTTTAATACAAACTTTAATTTCAAATACACTTGATTTAGAAATACGAAAGATGTTCAAATTAAGATTTTTTAATGAATCATGTATTGTCATCTAGTATAAAGCTAGCTGAAAGTTTCAGCTTCCTAGTTAGTCAAAAAGCTGGTTAAATTTTACTTGCAAGATTTGCGTTCAGAGAAAGCCGCACACACAAACAGAGATTGTAACCTAAATAAAAGTTTGTAAAAAAATAAGTTTATGAATAAATGTAGCACCCCCACCCCCCTACCCAAAAAACTCATCGATTTTCGAAAAATTGCAGGACCCTCCGATTTGGCCTGGGGGAGCGCAAGCCCCCCCCTGCTCCCCTAGTTTCGCCCCTGCCTGTATCTACGGTCTACGACTATCCACTCCCCAGCTATTAACTATTTTCTATTTTGGGAGGAAAAGAATAGCATAACAAAGATATAATTTTGAAGTCTGTCTGTGGATTTCAAACAAAATTTTGCCCCCCAAGGTTTTGCTGAAATGACGCCCGTGGTCGCGCTCACGCTGACACTGAAACGTCGCGTACCGGATCGCCAAACAGTCGTCTCAAACTTTCCTAAGAAGTTTTTGTTTTTCGTTTAACAAAAAATGTGTTCATTAGTTAGTTGTGAGAAATAGAGGGAGAAAAATTATATTTCTGAGAATGTGCATTACAATATCAAAAGGTTTCGCTTTCGACTGCTTACCTGGTTAAAAAAATCTGAGTTCCGTTTTTAGTTTAGAATTTTAATAGCGCAGGATTTGGAGTTCGCGTTTGTGATCCATTATAATTATCCTAGGTATAGAATGTTATTTTCATTCTATTATTTTCTATTTTTAATTATTAAGCAATTAAGCTTTGCTGTCCTTTGATTCAATCAAAAATACCGCTGCTAAAATAATCTCGGTTGATCAAGAATTCAAAATTCAAGATATCAAAATCCAAGATTCTTTGATTATAATCCTTTATCTGATCGATAGTATTCAATAGAGAATAGCCAGAATACGAACCAACCAGCTAACTGATAAAGAAAGCTCAAATGTATTTAAATGTAGTAGTTGTGTAATAATAATAAAGAAAAGACATAGGATTGATAAACTGACTTTAGTCAAGTTGAGTCAAGTGATAGTGATAGTTTTCTTAGATTGTTGGACAATGCTTTTGCTTACCTTAATTATATTGAATAAATAGAGAGTCAACAGTGATATAATAAATAGTGTTATGAAGCTGGCTAATTAATAGGTTGAATGATTCAGCAGTAAATAAATTTTCAAAAACCTTAGAGATTGTAGAGAACCTAAAATTAAAAACTAAAAAAAAGGAATTTTAGGCCGCTTGCTAAATCTTGGTTTTTGAGTGATTGACTTATTTTATGAAATAATATATTTGTTATAGCTTAATTACTTAATTAATGGTTGTACCTGAAGGCCTGTAGTGTAAAGTAATGGGCAGGATTTTTTTTTTTTTTTTTTTTTTTTTTGAACATTTATTGAGCACGAAACAAAACAACAGTGAAGTTATAAATAAGGAAAAAAAAATCAAGTGCTCAAAAGGTTCATCCAAAGGGAATTACTTCCCGCTAACTGGACGACCTATAAACGAAAATTCAGATACGAACCGAGACAGAGAAATAAAAGTTAACATAAGTGTATAGGAGTAAACATAAGTATATATAAGTTAACATTGTTTGGGAAAACTTGTTTTTTATTATTGTGAAAGTACCAACAATTCTCATGGATTCTTTGCAAATAACATTTAAAACAGAATAAATGTAGAAACTAAATGGACATTTTCTTAGTGCTAAACAGAGATTAGTATATAAACTGCAAAAAAGGAAACTATACTTATGATATTTATTACCACTAACTAGAAATAACTAAAATTTAAAATAAAGTCAAAAAATTAACTGAAACTTGTAATATAATATAATTTATTTTAATTTTAAAATTAAAATAAAATAGTAATTGTAATTTGCTGCTAAATGTTTGTGAAGCTAGAGCTCTACTAAAGTCTGTAACTGGTTTTATATTGCTAAATGCCAACTTTTCCCTTCTCAAGTTGCATTGTTTGGGAAAACTTGTTTTTTATTAGAGTACTTGATTAATATCATTTGGTACGATATTTGATCTGAATATTTGTAACTCAATTCTCAGTCTACCATAAGAAAAGCATTTTTGGGTGGTATTATAGGTCTGATTAGTTTTACTAGAACTGTGTTACGTCTGTTACATTAGATTTGTGATTTTTTGAATTTTTTCCAGTGTTTGCTGTTGTTTAACCAATTATATTAATAATATACATCGGGATGTGCATGAATTTTATGAAAGTATGTAAAGGATTTTTTAAAGTGGCCCCACGATCGAGCGAGCTTCGGAGCCACTGACTATGGATGGACAATTGTAGGAGAGGGTAAAAAGAATGTTTTGAGCAAATTGCAGATCTCCATTTCAGATGTTGTAAGCTTGATTGCCAATGGAAGATCGTTCCACGTCTTGGGGCCAATGACTCTGAAGCATCTTTCACCGAGTGATGCTCGACGTGAAGCTGGCACGACAAGATTTCCGGAAGACGAAGATCGGAGCCGTCTACGGCAGGTGACAGAGCTGGTCGGTTGAAGATCCAGGCTGAGATAGGGTGGGCCATTATCGTGCAGACACTTGAACACAAGTAGCGCGACTTTGAAAACTATTCTCTCTGGTAGCTGAAGCCGGTGGAGATCTTGTGGAATAGGTGTCACGTGATCATACTTTTTGGCGTTGGATGTCATTTTGGCGGTGGCGTTGATGACGGAGTTGTAGTAGTCGATCTGTGGGAGGATGAGAGAAGTGGCAAGTGTTTTTCATCCGAGGGTGGGTGGAGACCTACTCATGCTCCTAATCTGCCTGAGAATGGAGAAGCATGAGCGGACTGTGTTGCAAACATGTGACCGCATGGTAAAGTCAGAATACATGAAAACTCCGAAGGTTCTTAACCGTGGGTGAATGAATGATGTCGACACTGCAGATGTTAATATAATAATTAACATTTGTAGCACTGAGATTTTTTACCTCTCAGAAAAAAATCAATCTTTTTGTAATAAAATAAATTTATTTAATTATTGATAACCACAAAATGGTTTTTTGAAACTTTTTCAATAATAAATTATTGCTTGTCTTTTTGACAGGTTTTCAAATGTATTCATTTTCTGTCAGAATAGTTATACTTTCATAAACTGGTACTAATAATGGTTTATTTCACTATTTTATTTGTAATGTTTTTTATGTAAACTATTTTATTTTGTTTTACATTTTCAGCTGATATTTTATATTTTTTAAATTTCTTTTGTAGCTTGCCATCATCTTAATAAATGCTTTATTTGGCTTCTTGGTTTAAACCTGTTATTTATTATTATTTTTTATAATTTAAGGTTATTCAAATATTGGTTAGGAATGCACGATAATAATGTAATGGACATAAATTAAATGATAGTACTGACTGCATTCATATTTCATAAAGAAAGTAGGATCATTAAGTTGAAGTTTGGTTGTGAGCTCTCGTAGCTTAGAAATTATGTTCCATTTTCTGAAACGATAGGTTCTGAGTTCAAACCCTGGAAGATCATCTTTGTTTTTTCTATTATTTCATGATATGCTTATTTTAATTTACAATGCATGATAAGGATGCTGCCAACATAATTTCAATGATAATAATTATAATCAAGGCATTAATATTTTATTTTTAAAAAATCATTTTGTTAAACTTTTTATTCTTTTTAATCAGTGATTGGTCATGATAATTTGAAAGTTTTTTATTTTTTGTATTAATTAGTTTTGTTATAATCCTAGTACTTTTAGGAATGATGCAGGCTACATTTCAAAGAATTGTGCTTACAAACAGTGTGTGGACGATTCCTAAATATTACAGTAATTTGGAATATCTGGGCTCAGGGGCATTTGGCCAAGTTTGGTAATGTTTTAGAATTTCATAGAGTTTATCAAATTGATTTTACTTTTTTAATGTTTTTATTCAACTTCACTCATCTGTGGGTCACAAAATTGATCAAATCAAATGCAAACTGGAATAACAGTTAAGTGCAGTGCTTCTGGGTTCAAATTCATACAGAACTGTCTTCTGTTCATCATTTATTTTTCAATAAGTAATGAAACTTTTTTTTCTTGATGTCAATTAAATGATATTAATTAATGGATTAATATTTCCTAAGGAAAGCACAATCACTTAGTTGTTCAGTTATAAGACTTTTGTTTGGGAGGCGTGTGCATTTTTTACATTTATTACTTATTCCAGCTATCAATGAATAATACATATTTTCTTGACAAGAACTAAATGATAATTAATGAATAATGATGTGAAGCATGAT
This sequence comes from Erpobdella octoculata, assembly GCA_963978895.1. NCBI lineage: Eukaryota > Metazoa > Annelida > Clitellata > Hirudinida > Erpobdellidae > Erpobdella > Erpobdella octoculata. The sequence goes on along the minus strand of OZ022238.1, from coordinate 37,829,508 downwards.
CTTTCATTGCCATGTTCTTTTAGTATCGGATGCAATATAAATGATTTTATACTTTTTTTTTACTTGTAGCTTATTACATATAAAACTCGGCTCTATTCTTCAAGCATTCACTTCTAACTTAAACAGAGACCAGTATTTCATACTTTTATTATATATCAGTTGTCAGCTGTAATAAAATGAAATTATTTGAAAAAACATATTTTTTATGATCACTTATATTTTTTCCATTTATAGCTCTGCTGTGAACACTAAAACAAATGTGACTGTTGCAATTAAAAAAATCAAAGAGCCTTTCATGTCAGCAGATCATGCAAAACGTGTCTACAGGGAAGTGAAAATACTCCGACACATGAACCATGATAACGTATTGTTTTTAATGATTATTATTTGCTATTTATAGCAAACAAAAGTTATATTTTGAACATTATGCAGATAATTCAACTCATCGATCTGTTTACCCCAGCAAACACCCTGGATAATTTTAATGAGATGTAAGTTCGTTGCTCAACATCCAAGAAATGTCTTTGTTCTTCAAATCATAATCAGTATATATGTTAAAAATAGAACAAATACTACTTTTTTAATAGTAAAGTAGTACATTTTGAGTATTTGGTATAAAGATTACTTGTTCAGTTATATGTCATGCTAAATTGGCTCCATCACAGTTAAAAAATTTAAATATTTGTGGTAGATGCCATTTCATGGTTTTCTCCATTTCATATTGGAAATAGTTAAGTTTCTTTTTGTTATGTTGTTTTATAAATCTGTTTTTTGCATCTCTGATGTTGATTCAAGTAAAGCAGTATAAAGTCTCCCTTTTGTCTTCAAAGCTTTTCAATCAATTTGTGCTTTATAAGCACCTGAAAATAAGCTATTCATCAGTTTACATTCCAACTGCCACTTCTGATTTTCAAACTGCTGGCAAATTTTTAATATCTCAAATATTTTGACGAGATCAGCTTCCATAGTTTAAAAAAAAGTATTATTGCAGCTTTCATGTTCAACATTTTTGAATATTTACTTTTCATAATTTACTAGTAGGGTACACGGCGTTGCCCAGGGATTTTAGAGGTTTTTCTATTGTTTTCTCTCTCACTCCAGTTTCCTTCCCTGTTTGCTCTGCCGCTCCTGATTGCTTTCCCGCCTCTGGTCGTTTTCCCACTCCCAGTCACTTTCCCACTCCCGCTTGCTCTCCCGTTCCTGGTCGCTTTCCATTTCCTGGTCGTTCTTTCGCTACTGGTTGCTTTTCCGTTCCTGCTTGCTTTCCCGTTTCCGCTCATTCTCCCGCTCCTGTTCTGCTCATTTTGTGACCGATTTCAATTTTTTTCACAAAAACCTTCTCCCATTGTCTCTCAAGCTTGTGTGAAAATTTCATTACGATCGGATGAATGGTGTAGCAATGCATAAGCATAAAGGACATCCTTACATAATCTCATTTATATATATATAGATAATCTATTTTCAGTAATATAATTTTTTATATTGCATCATTTTTTAGTTTGTGTAAAACATTTATTTAGTTTCATTTAAGCCTGAATATAGAAGCCAAGCATTTGTTAACTTCAATAGAATTAATAGGACTCCATCCAACAATAAAAGTTTTAGTCAAAGATGATGAGTGATGAGAAATGCTTGTTGTGGGCCACCATATTTTAATTAACTGTGCCTCTGAAAGTATTGAATTTATGGTTTATTTATTGTTTTAAATGGAGACCTACAAGCTCAGGGCTAGGAAACTCTACATGCACACACACATAAGCTTTACTTTACAAGGTCTCTATTAACTTCATTCCTCTTAAATTTTATTTTGTTTGTTGCACAATGGATAGTCTCATAATGCATTACATTCAGTTGGAGAGCTTTTGAAATTGATGTGTTATGATGGTGAGAAAAAGTTGAAAAGCAGAGGAACACTTTCTTACATTCTGAACAATTTTTCAGAAATTTTTATACTTCTCTAATAACAGTAGTTTAAAAGATAAATTTTCTTAACATTTAATAACAAGATTGATAGTTTTATCCAAGTTTTGTTGCAACCTTCATGACGTCATTTGAGGGGGGCAGGTGAGTGACAATGCCTCCTTGACTTTAGTGGGCCCCCAAAAAGTAGAAGTGGGTCCACACAAGTGTTAAGTGGAAGCTTTTGAGGTTTGAGTGGGCCCCTCCTATGCTGAGGTTGATCCCCTGTGATGTTTTAGTTAGCCCCCTGAAAACTATATCCGACTGACTACCCCCGGTCATCCGCTTTTTTTGGAGGAAAAATGAAGAGGTTTTGAAAATTTTTTTGAAAAATTGGTGGGCCCTGAGAAAAGGTTGCCCCCCCCAAGGTTTTGCTGAAATGACGTCCCTAGCAACCTTGACAAGCTTTTAAATGTGTACATAAAGTACATTGTAGATCTGTTTCTTTGGTTTTTATTTGTATCACTGTGCAATAATGATTTTAATAACAGATACATGGTAAGCATTTTAATGGATCAGGACTTGAGAAAATTGCTGGACCAACATAGGCTTACAGATACACAGACAAAACTTGTTTTATATCAAGTATTGCGGGCTCTTAAAGTAAATATTTTTTATTGGTAATTTTAAGCAGTTTTTTTAATATATAACCCTTCCTTACAGTTATCAACTCCCACAAAGCCAAGATTCATAGAATGTTTATAATGTGTTATTGGCTATTCTTTAGTGTTTGTGTACGAAATAGTTTTAAAATCAGTTGCATTTAAATATTATATTGTTTAGATAAAAAGCATTAAATTAAATACACAAAATTAAAGAAATTTTGTGCATTGCAGTACTTGCATTCAGGTGGAATTATGCACAGGGTGAGTTATTTGTATTCATGTGAAATGGAAGGTTTGAGAACCATTTACAATTAATTATTATTTATTTATAATAACTCAGGATCTGAAGCCAAGTAATATTGCTGTGAATGATAACTTTGAAATAAAGGTGGGTGTTATTATAACGTATCTTTCAATATTTTGTTTCTCAGCTTCAATGCAATAACTTTTTTTTAAACTTTATGTGATATTGTTTGATAGGAAATTTAGTTCAAGTCTCTAGTAATTATTGGCAACAATTATAAATTATTTTAGATCCTCGACTTTGGATTGTCTCGCCAAGCCAACTCAGAGGAGAACATGGACTTGACTCCTTATGTAGTTGCAAGATCATATCGGGCTCCTGAAATTCTTTTTAATTGGATGCATTACACATCTAATGGTTTTGATTTAAAATTTTTAAAGTTATTTTTAATTTTTGTCTTGTGAGGCGTGAGGCTTATGTTGTCAAATTTTAAAAATTCCCAGTAGATACTCATTTTTAATTAAGTCTTTCTAATTTACAAAATATCCTCAGACTCTAAATTATTTGTAAGAAGTAATGAAAATAGTGATATATTATAGAAAGGGTAGAATGTATGTTCTAATAAATTAATTTTCAAGAAATCAATGAAATAGTGATTATTATAGATAAGAGTATAATAATTGTTTTGGCATGGTGCATCTATATTTTATTTTTATTCTTAGTCGACATATGGTCAACTGGATGCATTTTTGCGGAGTTGCTAACGAATCAGGTCTTGTTTAAAAGTGATGACAGTAAGTCAAACAATATTTGTTATTTAGCAATAGAATTTTATTTGCAAAAGTTGTGTTTCAAATATGTCATTTCTACTGACAGGTATACAGCACATCAATTGCATTTTTGGATTGTTGGGAACTCCTTGCAAGGAGCTGTTAGACAAAATGACTAGCAAAGATGTAAGTACCTCGTTTTGCTTTTATTATTTTCAAATAATTTGTCTACTATATTTTATCCAGGCTCAAATCTACATTTGTCAGCTTCCTAAAACTGTAAAAAAGAATCTCGCCATTGTTTTTCCAGATGCAGAACCTCAAGGTTCGATATCTGATGCATTTATTTAAATATAAATGCATTATATAAATGCTTCAAATAAGTTGTGTGAAACTTTAATTATGTTGTTGCACTGATTCCTGCTAAATTTTTAAAAATTGTTCAAGCACTGTGATATTAATTAATGTTATTAATTCCAAGGAAGGCACAGAGAGTGTGCAGCATCAAATGCCAACCAATAAACTGTGTCTGTCCAATGATAACATTATTACTCTGCAAATGTACTACATTACACAAAGTAATTTGAGCTTAGGTGTTAATAAAGTAAAAGTACATAGTATATCTTGTGTTTAGTTGAAGTACTCAAATTGAATATTTTTACTAATAACAAATAACAATAGCTTCAGTACAAGTTTTATATATAGTAGATTCATAATGCTAGCTAGGGTCCATGAAGGTGTTATGTTGGTTTAAGAAAATAAAGGGTATGCATCAATGGCTAAGAATGCTCCTAATTTAACAGAAATTTTTCACTATTTTAGCTTTAAACCTTCTGGAACGAATGTTTGACCTTGACCCTGATACAAGAATATCTGCTTGTGAGTGTCTTAGTCATCAATATCTATCCCATTTCTCTGATCCTAGTGATGAACCAGAGTTACAACCTTATGACTCATCATTTGAAAACGTGTCAAAGGATATCATAACATGGAAAAGTATGTTTTAACAAATTTCATTGCCTTAAATTAAAATATATGATTACAAAAATTTCAATTCTATATCAGAGATGCTTTTTGATGAAATCATGGAAATATAATCTGGACTTTGTATGGTCAACTGTGTCAAACTCAGATGGAACCCATTTTTGGATCAGGTCAATATTATACAAAGGAGTTATATGCAAGATCGAGTTTATTTAAATATAAATGCATTATATTTGTTGGGAGATATAGTTATTTAAACTTAAACATTACAGCTAATGCCTTTTAGAGTTTAGAATGTTTTTTTACATCTTTGTGATATGTATTTACTTATTGTCTTGATAGTCTCTCTCACAGAGACATATAGGTAAAAGAATTTTTTATGTACTTGTTAATGTATTTCTGTTTTTAAGCACGTTTTCTTAAGGAGATTGACACTGGTTTTTTCTACTTTCTTCGAGCATGCAGCCATTTGTAATTACATACTTAAGTGTCAGTGTTTTGATAGGTTTTTCGTTTTTGTTTATCTTTTAAATAAAAGCATGTCACTGCCTTAAATAACAGTCTTTTTAACTCAGGAACTTGTTAAGAATGAATATTTAGTTATCCTGATCAAAATGTAAACAAACTTGTCATATGTGGCCAGCAGTGTCATCATCATCGCTCACAGTATAAACCTACTATAATGCACTTCAAGGGGCATGGAAATGGGTACAGTATAATCCCACTATAATATATTGTGGTAAGTTGTGACAAGACAAAAAGTTCAGAACATTTTATCCAGGGTACGTTGTAGCCGGATTATATTGTATTTGTCAAAATGTTGTTTTTTTGAAAATAAGCTAGTTAGATGTTTTTCATATGTCAAGTTTTTCTACAAATCTCAGTTCATAGCCAACTGCTGTTTTCAAACCAAGGAAATTCATAATTTATTTTAAAAAACATTTCTTATTTACAATAAGTTAGAGTTGTATTTCCTATAACGATTCAGAGCACCGATTGGCTTCTTCAGACCAAGTAAATTCATATTCCATTTAACACATTCGCATGTCTGACAGACTTTTCATCTCTATGGCATCCATGTCTCTACACAAAGAAACCAATCAACCGTGTTCTAGAGGCCACCATAGTGTCAAATACAGCCATAATAATTTGTTCACTTTAGTCATTTAGTGGAGACTTGCCTTAAGAAAAAAGGTCATTGGACTAGAGCTTAAACTATCGCTCACTAGGGTAAAAAAAGCTGCTAAAAATTGCCAGGCAATAAAAAAAAGCAACCCCACCACAAAAATATTAAATTACAAACAGACATGACCAAATCGACACTTCCTAACGAGCAAGACCAATTCTCAGGTCAGATATTTTATTAATATTTATGTTGACTGAGAAAAACCTGATAGGGAACAGTTCAAAGAGTATGATGGAAGCAATAAATAGGTTTCTTCACTTAAGCAGACTTTTGAGCTGGTTTCTGTAAATAAATTTTCATTCAAGTTTATAAATGTAACTTCATACTCATAAAGATATATATATATATAACTTTAATACAATCAGTCATAGAAAACGAAAAACATACTTTTGTGAGTCATCCAAATTCATCTCGCTTAATGCCTTTTCGACTAGCTCCTCAATGCAGATGTAACCATGTTTAGCAACAATTGCGATGACATCCTGGATAGCACAACCATTATTATTATTATTATTATTATTATTATTAAGCAACTTACCTGAGTCTTACATAAAAATACACTGACACAAAACTAAAAATATCTTACGTATGCTTTGTTGAAGTCTTGTTCTTTAATGTAAGCTTCAGACAGTTCTTTCAAAGATGCTTCACTGTATAAATGTTTTCAAATATTAACAAATGCAAAAAGAATCAGATTTTGTTATAAGAAGATTATCAGTGTTAAAGCTCACCCTGGTAGCGTATATATTGAGCTGGCACTCTCTTTTAGAATATTTATAACCTGCCTGAATATTGATAAAGATTTTGTAAACTTGTCTGCATAAATTTGACTGATTCACAACAATAAAAAAGTTGACAAATCATATTCAATGCATCTGAACTTACAAAAGTTAGAAAACTAAAAAACAAATCACCAGCAGTTATTCAACTTCGAAGACTTGAGGTAGATGTGAATCATATTCCCGAGAATATTTCCAGTGAGTCTGAAAAAATTAATAATAAAAAAGAAACTGCAAAATAATAATAAGATGAACATTTATCACATCTTACTCGAGAGGCTTTCTGGTGGGATAAGATTTTTCAGTTGCATACATTTCTACCACTCTGTCTGCAATGCTGACAAATATTTCTTGCAGCTTTTAAATTGCAAGCAAAAAAGTTGTTTCATTAGATAAAAATTACTAAACTTCGAGAAAATCGAATTGATAAAAAAACCAACTTTAAGATCAACATCAGCTTTGGCCATGAGTTGAAATAATTTTTCTAAAAGATCTATTCTCTTGACAAAATGTATTTGTACCATGTCTGAAAAAATTAAATAAAAAATATTAACCTTTATAATAGAACTAATGAGGAGTTAAATAAGCTATAATTTGTCAAGAGTCTGTTTTCAGATTGACAAGGATATACAAATACCCAGCCCTCAGAATACCATGTTGTAACATGTTATTCTAAGGACCAGAAATGCTGGCTGCTCTGAAATAAGTTTTTTTTACCATCTATGAAGTTCATTATTGAAAACAAAATTGCCCAGTTAGTTATTTACTCTCAAAGAAGTTAGTTTCCCACCCCCCATTGGAAGAGAATTTATTTGGAACGTAAAGCTGAGAAAAATTTTTTGAGGCCAGATATACAGGTTTAGATTGTGTAAATAATTCATACCTGACCAAACTTTAGGCAAATATCGATATCCATAATTGTACTCTATCGACTTCAACAAACAGTCAAAGACTTTATACGTGGGACTGAAGACCTGCATTGAACATGTTTCAAAAAATGTTCTTCATTAGTTTTATTATTAAAAATTCAATTTACAAATCAAAATAGTAAATGTAAATCAAATAAATTTTAACACTATTTTGTATGAATTTTTAGTATATAACTCGAAGCAAGATTTACCAATGCTTAATTATTCCCTAAGGAAGTTAATTTCTAAGCATCTGCGTCCCGTAATCGTTATCCCGATATCAATCGGGATTTCAAAACGATACGGGAAATCCTGTATCGCTATTAAAACGATACAGCATGCGGGGAAGTCTCGTATCGAAATAAAATAGTGAGACTTAAATTTTGTTCTCGTATAAAGTCTCGAAAAAAATTCCGAGATTTAAAAAAATTATTTTTCAATAAATAACGAAAGTCATACATATTTAATTAACGATTGTCACAACTGTGAATATTTGCAATTGATTCATCAACATTGATTAATTAATCTACCTATTGACAGAAGTTTATAACTATTTAACTATTATTATCCCCACTTTAAATTCGGTTTTCCTAACAGCCTGTAGCCCCATTATTTACTATTTTTAGTCTGGGAACTGGCAACATATTTCAATATATATATATATATATATAAATCTCGTGTTATAGTTTTGAAATTGAACTCCTCCGAAACAGCTAAACCGATTTTTATGAAATTTTTTGTGTACATTTGTATACATGTCTGAGTATAGGTCTTTAAAATTATTTTTTAAAATTATTTAAAAAAGTAATTTTGGAAAAACAATAAGGTGCAACTATGTCCTTGTTATAGGAAAATGCAACAGATAGACAGATATATATATATATATATATATATATATATATATATATATATATATATATATATATATATATATATATATATATATATATGTATGTATGTACGTGTGTGTTATTTTTATCTTTGTTACAATTGTACCGTCTCCTTTAAAAGTAACTTAATCAAATGTCATAACCTAAGTTACTTTCATCAAATATCAATTAGTTGTCATCACTTGCCAAATAAAACTTTACATTAAGGATAAATTGACGGGAGAGCAAGCAGAACGTGAAAACAAGCGAAAACTGGATAGTAAACGGGAACGGGAAAGCAAACGTAAACGGTAGAGCAAGCAGGGAAGGAAACGGGAGCAAGAGAGAAGAATAGGAAAACTTTCAAAAACACCTGGCATTGTACACTCGATTGCCTTTCGAGATTGATTTTTTAAATTGTCATAATTTTGTACATTAAACTCTTAGTAAAAAAAACCAAAATAATTTAAAAGGCAAAACAACGTTTGCTGGGTCAGCTAGTATATATATATATATATATATATATATATATATATATATATATATATATATATATATATATATATATATATATATATATATAAAGCTCGTGACCGTGTTTGTGTCCACACTCCTCCGAAACGGACGAACCCATTTTCATGAAATTTGTTGTGTATGTTTGGGAGGTCTGAGGATAGGTACACGTAAAATTTTATAGAAATCGGTTCAGCCGTTTCGGAGGAGTTTATATATCATATATAGGCCAAAATCAGACAGACTCATATATATATATATATATATATATATATATATATATATATATATATATATATATATATATATATATATATATATACATATATATATTTTATCTTATATATAAAAATGAAATGTTTGTTTGTTTGTTCGGACATAAAATGTAAACGGCCGAACAGATTTAATTGAAATTTGGCACACTTATGTATCTTATTCAAGCGGTGGTTCCTGTAAAATTTTAAATAAATTGGTTTCTCCGTTGATGTTTTATGGACAAAAAACGTTTTTGGTCAGCGGTAGTAAGTTGGAGTAAATTTTTTTTCTACAAAATAAAATAAAATTAATTTATAGTTAAATTATACAAAATATTTTTAATTTTTTTTTCTTAAGTTTTAAAGGTTTTAAATATAAATATTAAATTAAATAAATATGTGTGTTGTTTAGTGCCGCCCATAGATATCTATGGTGCCGCCGGATACCTTTGTTTTTATTTCATAGAGCTCATTGAGGCTCATTCTCTTCCGAACCTCCGATACGACAGCTCTGCTATCGGTAAACTTTATATTTGATTTTAGCAACTTATTTTTTAAATCTAGATAACTTTGGATTTCAGGACTAATCAATAAATTGCAGGTGGAATTTCTTCTATTTAGAGATATTTTGTGCTTCACAAAAAGAGTTCCAGGCTTAACAAATTAAATCAAATTAGAAATTCATTGTTCATATCTCCCATTCAAAAGTAAGTGGCAAAGCTTTGGTAATTTGTTTTTAGTTTTTAAAACCATGATTTACTGTGTATCTTTCAATTTGTTTCGTTTGTTGCATTGCACGTGTTTAATTATGTTATATTATTATTAATTATTATAAGATTATCATTATACTCTAACATTTTGTGTTTTACAAAAAGGAGTTGCAGATTGGAAAAATAAATTTAAATTCATTGTTCATATTTATCGTTCAAGGCTTCTGACTTCAATTGTTCCTCATCTAATATTGTTGAGCGACGAGCTTGCTATCAGCCTATCGGTAAATGAGAAATTTTTTTGGGCAGGTAAGTTTTTTTTTATGTGATGGCATTACAACCATTATTATTCACGAGTAGTTATGACTATAAGATTATGAATTAATTTATCGGTCTTATTTTATTTTTTACTTTTCAGAGGAAATTAGAAAATTACATTTTAAAGAAAATCTTACATGCAACACCAATTTATTGTAAAAGTTTCACTGATATATGAGGTGCATGAAATTTGAAAGAAATGAAAGCAAGTGCAGTATTTTTGTGTTTCAACAAAATCATGAACAAAGTTCTCAAGCCAGCCTATCAATCTACTGCTGTTTTGTTCAATTTATAATTGCATCATTTGCTAAATAAAAGTGGTACTCTTCGATTGTTCCAAATTGATGATCTCAGAAAACTCTCGGAAAATTCATTAAGTTAATGCTTTGAAGGTTTTTAATATTATTATTACTTCATGTTTTATTTCAATCTGTGTTTTATATCACATTTTTCAAAGCCACGGGTCAACATTTATTAACATGCCACATGAAACGTTATATGCTTTCTGTAGACATGACACTTAAAAACTAAGAACAACTCAAAAACTAAGACTAGCGATTTTACGAAAAACAGCTGTTGAACAGTGTGTGATAAATCTATTGTAAGCATTTATAATCTTACAAGTATTTAAAATAAATATAGCCTGTTGAGATATATGAGCGGATTTTAACATTATTGCAGCCGTTAACTAATAAATTCTTTTTTTTTCAGCTTCAGTCAATCATAATAAGCCTTTGCAGAAGATCACACTTGCAGAGTGGAACCAATACATTAAAGAACACTAATTAAAATTGAGGAAGTTCAGACGTAACTAAACGAGCAAACCAAACAACAAAGTGTTAACGAGAGAACAGATCAATTTTGATGACTGTGCACAGCATTCCGCTAAGCCACATTGGGAAGGCTCTAAAATTTAATGGAGGAACAGAAGAGCGAAAAGAAGAGCAAGCTGGAGCGGTAAAGCGTAAAAGCAACCGGGATCGGGAAAAGTAAAAGAGACCGGGGCCGGAAAAGCGACCGTGAGCAGAAATGCGACCAGGAGTGAGAAAGCGACATGGAACGGGAAAGCAAGCGGTTAAGGAAATGGGAGCCAGAGAGAAAACGATAAAAAGCCTTTAAAATCCCCGGCAACGCCGGGTAACCCAGCTAGTTATATATATATATATTAGGGCTGCTAAATTTAACGATTAATTAATCGATAAATCGTTAAAAAATTTCAACGATTAAATTTTTAAACGATTAATCGAGAATGACAATAACTTTTCTGATGAATTACTGCATTATAAAATGGAGATGAATGTTCCTGAATCCATTGACCCTCTACAACGGTGGAAACTTAATGAACACCGGTATCCGAAATTGTCATTCCTTGTCAAGACCATTTTGTGCACACCAGCTACCTCAGTTACCTGTGAACGATTGTTCAGCTCGGCTGGTTATATTGTCATTAAGACACGCTCATCACTTGGACAAAATAATGTCAGCAAACTTGTCTGTTTGCGTAGTTGATTAAAAGATGACAAATAAAGGAGACATTCCAGTGTTATTTCGATTTTCGACAAGTATGTTTAATAAATGTTACTTATGACACTATAAATTTAATTTTTGGATTTAATCGAAATTAACTATTAATTAATCGTTAATTTTTCAAAAGTTAACTATTACATTTAAATTAATCGTTATGTTTGTTTAGGCACTGAACGTACGACTGCCTCTATTTTTTGCTCGTGCTTTTCTTGTTTAATTACCCTTTTTGAAGCAATTTTCTTGTCACGAACTGAGGTTTTCGGTCTTGTTATATGTTCTACTGTTTTGTGCGAGTTACGTTTCTTGTAATTACATTGTAATTTAATAGTTATATTAGCTCAAATATCTGCCTTGTTTAAGTATGTGTACCGCTCAGCGTATACATAACCTGTACGACGTGCTCTGCGAGCTTGCTAGCTTAAATAAGCCTGTCGTTCCAAGTCGCGAACTTCTACACTCTCTCAGAAAAGCCGGAATTCTTCGGAAGGATGTGACGAGTTATCATCACTACCGGGGGAGAAGATCAGGTAGCCGTCACCCACGTCGTACTTCATCGCCTCATTCTACCGGTCGTAGATGCGAGATCGTTAAACAATAAAGTTGAAAATTCCTGGAGTTACTGCGCTGCCAAAGTATCGACGTAGTCTTTCTGACTGAGACATGGCATGATACCAATTCTATCGCCCTATGTCGTCTTAGAGCTGCCTCCTTCACAGTCATCGACCGACCGCGGCCAAGGGACCCGAGCACTGCTGCCTCGGCGTCGCTCAATGTCAACCATGGGGGAGTGGCAGTTGTCGCTGCTCTGGGCATCAGTCTTCAGCCTTACGTTCTTGACACCAAAATCATGACATTCGAATTTATTTCAGTCAGTCTTCAATCTACTCACGAGAAAATGGTAGCGCTGGTTGTCTACAGAACTGGCCCCATGGGAATGAACATCAGATAATTTTACAAACATGTTATCGAATGATGAGGGTAATATAAAATTATCATATTTATACATGAAAATGCCAGTTTGGAAGAAATTAATCTGATAAATATTAAGAATGTTGTTGTTAGCCATTTGAATTTTACAAGACGATGTGGGAGGCATGTGAAAAAAAATTAGAATAATTCGCTTTTGCAAAATATGAAGAGGCTTTAAACGAGTTGAATAATTTGAGGCCCAGACAATATTGCAGTATGATAAGTACGGAAAGATAAGTGCATAGTATAACATCATAGAAATATTGGCATCAACAAACTGATGTATACGAGATAGCACTCCACAATTTTTTGCAACCTTAGATGTAACATGTTCATTGTGAGTTTTTAATGTAAGGTGTTCATCAAGCAACACGCCCAAGAACTTGCAATAAGGAACCCGCAAAATTGGTATATCTTCAATCTTCAGCTGACAATTACAGAAAGTATTTTTGTTTATATGGTGAAATAAAATATAATTCGTTTTGCTTACATTTAAGGAAAGTCTACTAGCAGAGAACCATTTAGAAACAGAAAGCAATTCACGGTTGGTATCGTAATATATATTTTCTAAGTTATCGCCAGTCGCAAAGAGGTTAGTATTGTCCGCAAACAAAACAAATTCAAGGCGATCTTAAACTGAGCATAGGTCGTTAATATAGATGAGGAATAGAAGCGGTCCCAGCACCGACCCTTGAGGCACCCCGCAAGTTACCTGCTTCATCGAAGAGATAGAATTGCTGTACTGGACGCATTGTGATCTACAGCTAAGATATATATATATATATATATATATATATATATATATATATATATATATATATATATATATATATATATATATATATATATATATATATATATATATATATATATATATAATGCATTAATAAGATATATCTTTATAATTTCGATTATATTCTTCGTTGTATGTGAGTATGTGTGTGTCACCTGTAGTGTGCACGTCGTCTGCAGGTGGAATTCAAAACTTTCTCAGCTTCTTTCTTGCCAACCGGATTCACCATCGCCTATAAATAACCCCGCTGGGTTTTCTAAATTGTCTAATTGACAGATACAGACGTTAATCAAACCACACACGCACACTTCTTCACTTTCTTAATTCTTGCATACAGGTACTTTCTCACATTTGTCATAATTTAGAATCTAAATAGATGTACCGAAACTAAACAAATGAAACTTATTTAAAGTTTAAAAAAAAAATTGTACATTTTTATAAATTTTGAAATTTTTTATAAATTTTGAAATTTTGTATAAATTTTTTAATATTTAAATATTTTTTTCAATGAATTCCTTCAATGTAGTTATTAATATTGTCTGTCGCATACAGTTCATCATTCTATGTTATCTCGTTTTATTCGAGACAGCATTTCCACAGTTGACATTTCAGTCCAGATCCCGATATCGTATCGGATTTGTCTCGTTATTGGTCGAGGCGTCTCGTATCGTCTTGTTTTATTCGAGACAAATTTCAGAAGTCGAATCGTATCGTTTCAAAAAAATAACGGGACGCAGAATCCTATTAATTTCAGACTCTTTTTACCTATTAGGTTGAAGAAATTAAAACGAATATTTTTAAGAAGTAAGTGTAGCCAGGTAGAATTTTGCTTCAAAAACTCATATAAGTTTTTTTCACAAATCCCTTATATTTCAGGATTCACTGGCTTTTCATTGATTGCAAAATTTTCTTTAAAAATGGCATTTTTTAGAATTTATATAAGTCAACATCTATATAATTGTGTTTGATTTGCTTTTGTTTTAAAACATAAATAATTATTATCTTTAATTAACAAATAATTCTTTTTGGAAAATCTTATAATTTTAATATATGCATTGTCATGAGGAGCAAGCCTACATTTCAAAATTCAGTCTAATTGGATTATGGGAAGTTAATTAAATCTCACTTTTAAGGTTTGCAAACATTCAAGCAAGCAGACTGATGGTGAAGTATTAGGGATTTAAAAAAAAATATCCAATCATTTTAAGCATGGCATAGAAGAACCAGACATTAAAACAAGTAAATTAAAAACGAATTTTTAAAACCAATGCTCTTATATGTAATTAAAACACAAATTTTGCAATCAATTTTTTCTTATATTACTCTTTTATTTTATATTAAAGTCGAAATATCTTAATTATATCGAAATATCGAAATTAATTAAAATTAACTAAATTAATTGACTTATTGTAAAACTAATAATTGAATATTGCATTGTCTTCTATTTTGAGCATGTATGCAAAATTTGAAAAAAATCTATCATCAGGAAGTGACTCAAAAATTGATTGCAAGATTTGAAACAGACAGAGAAACAGACAGACAGAGAAACAGACAGACAGAGAAACAGACAGACAGAGAAACAGAGACGACGAGTTAATAAAAGCATTGGTAAAAAGATTGATAAACCACAAGAGATAACAAGTTAAAAAAATCTCACATGAGGAGTCACTCTGTTATATTCATCCATGAAATCATCCAAAGTCTCATGATGGCTCAGCAGCATCAAATAATTTGTGCTGGAAGTAAAAATATAATACAAGATTTAATAAAATATAATGAGATATGTGCTGAAAATATAATACGAAAGAATAACAAAATATAATGCCAGATGCATAGAAAAGTTATTTGATAATTAAAATATATGAGGTATGTATAAAATTGATATGCATATTATATTGTTACGATATCACCAAATCATATACCGGGCTCAATAGAATGGTTTTGCCATTTATTGGAAAATAATAAATGAAGCTTTGTTACAGCTATTTATACCTTCAAATCTCTTAATAATCCTATTAATCTCTATCAATGGGAAACTGATCGTAAAACCTTCGATTTTACATGAATATTTTAATATGATATGCATATAAAATAAAATCCACATAAATAATATAAATTGTATAATAAAACATATAATATTAGGTATGTATAAAACATATAATATTAGGTATGTATAAAACATATAATATTAGGTATGTATAAAACATATAATATTAGGTATGTATAAAACATATAATATTAGGTATGTATAAAACATATAATATTAGGTATGTATAAACTGTAAGATAACTATAAAATGTAGTTGTTATTACAAATGTTTCTGCAAGAGCTTACTAGTAAGAGGCTGCTTTTCCATTATCTCCCAAATGTTCCAGATGGTTTTCAACAACAAGCTTATTCAAACTTTTTGCAATATCAGGATTTCTCAAAACTCTCGAACACTTAAAATTAATACGCAGATGTTTAAAGAATATGTAGAAATATTAAGTAGTATTATAAGGGCTTCAAAAAATTCAAATGTTGCTTACTTTTTCCATGGAACAGGAAAAAAATTCAACTGCAAAATTAAAAAATTAATTTTTTATTTTATATATATATATATATATATATATAATAAAAATTAATTTAAACCAAATTACAATCAGTAGGCTCCTGTAATGAAAATCCGGTTACCGATAATTTTTGGATGATGTAATCAAGTATATTGCTCCTGGAACCTAATTATGATAATAATGATTGTTATAATAATTTAAAAATTTAGTTTATTTATTTAAATTGAAACTTACTAAAAAAATGTGTGTATAAATAAAAAATATGAAAATCAGGAGTTCTGACATATATATGAGTCAACTTTGATTCTATTTATAAATGCAGCTGATGCTTTCAACCAGACCAAACTTGCACCAACAAGCAGTTAAAAAAATTATGCAAATACCACACATTAAGTAGTACACCAAAACCTCACTTTGCGTCATGGATACGTTTCAGAAACGCAAAGTGAATTATGATTTTCTATAGCAAACCATGTAAGGATTGAAGATAGGTTCCAAGGTTACAAAAATACTACTTTTTGAAAAGAAAATTAAAAAAGTAAACATTTAAGCAGCGATGCAACTTCGAAAAAAACGCAAAACGAAACTACGCAAAGCGAGGTCTTGGTGTATAACTTATTATTATTATCGAAAAGCTTTTCAATAAAATGATTCACAAAAGCAAAATCGTTGTATGAAGTATAAGCAATTCGTATAATCAGGTGCATCTGATATTCACAAAAATATCTGTAAAACACTTTCAACAATCTTTAAATAACAAATGTCTGAGATGCAGCAAGAAATGTTAGTAAACAAATAAATGTTCTGGTTTTTTTCCTGATACCACCATTTACCAGATATTTACTATTTATATACCAGATATTTAGAGTTTGATTCAATGTAATTTTCTACAAAAATATTATGATAAGTGAGAATACTAAGAAGATAGTTTAATAAAGTTTAATTAGTACTTTAAAGCAACCATTAAGTGTAATAATAAAGTCTAACCATGAAATCCATAAGCAATCTGAACTGTTCTCCACCAAGTTGTTAAATTCGGCTCTTAAAAATATATATAAAAAATATGGCAGGAGCAAATTTAAGAATGTAACAAATTGGAAGATAACATTGATGAACCATGCCAAGGAAAGTCTTGGCTTTGCTAGGAACTAGAAATGTATGAACAGTGTTCAAAATTGAATATTTTATAATTATTGCTATACTCTACACATATTCAACAAACTGCTATCATAAAAATTTGTTAATGATGTTACAAATTTTTCAGGGCTTTATAACTGGGCTACTGCAGCAGTTTACAATATTAAAGTCGATAATTTCAAAACAATTGCAGAAATGCAAAAAGCCAATCTAACCAATGTTACACTGGCCCATTTCATTCAAAACAGCCATCAAATAATTTCTTGCAGTTTCTCTGAATGACAAACAAGTTGAAAGAGTAGCTAATACTTCATTGAATGTTTTCACATTTGGCTTAACATTATTTGTGTTCATCGTTTGTAAAATTTCCTGGTTGAATAAAAAACAAGATTAATAATTCAAAAAATAATTTACTTTATGAAAATACATTAGTATTTAATCTATAAAATCACATCAGTGTTTAACCTATAAAATTACATTAGTATTTAATTTATAAAATGTCATTAGTATTTAACCTTTAAAATTACAATAGTATTTAATCTATAAAATTACATTATTATTATTTAATCTATAAAATTGCATTAGTATTTAATCTATAAAATCAATTCAGTATTTAACCTATAAAATTACATTAGTATTTAATCTACAAAATTACATTATAATTTTCAATTCCCAAAATGATAAAAAAAATTTGCCAACCAATGTTAAATTCCAGCGATCCTCTGGGTTGTCTTTCATGTGAGGTACACAAGATAATATCGCATTATACGTTTGAACATCCACTATAATTAAAAATAAAAAACTTCCAACTAAAACCAACAGCAGAATGACAAATTGAAAGAATTTCAATGAAAATAATATATTAACAAATGAAAATAATAATACATTAACGAATAAAAATATAAATATATTAACAAATGAAAAAAATATATTAACTAATAGAATATTAATATATTAAAAAATTATCTAATTCTATAAATAACTTTGAAATAAATTTTAAAATCCCTTTTCAAATATCCCTTGCTATTAAAGTCCTACAAAAAGTGTTGACATTTATTAAATGTCATGACCCAACTTTTGGATTGCCTAATGAAACATCCATTTATAAAAAAAAAGAAACTTTAAACCATGACTTCATATCTCTAGAACTTAGGAAAACTAGTTAAAAACCACAAATGAAATAAAAATGTGTAGGCAATTTATGAGGTAACCAATTTTAAAAAATGTGTAATTATTAGGGCATACCGGTATACCGGCCAGTTTTCGGCAATAACGGAAAATACCAGTTCCACCGGTATGAAGGGTGCCGGAACCGATATTGAACAATCGGTTTCAGCACATTACGAATAAAAGACAAAAGAGTGAAAGACATACAGCAGTAAGATGGGCAATGCAATTTAACTGTATGCCCATTGTTTGCTACACTTCAAATAAGGACAACGGTTCTCAGCAATAACATAGCATTAACAGAACGCGTATAGTAACACTCAGAGATGTTGCGAGTACTTATGGTGCTAGTACGAGTACAATTACCATGGTATCAAGTACGAGTATGAGTATGAGTACTTGAAAAGCTTACTCGAGTTGTACTCCAGTACGAGTATCAAGTACTACATTTTTGTTACTCAGTACTGAGTGGAATAACGAGCAGGAGTACAAGAACCAAGGCTTCGAGTACGAGTACTTAAAAAAACGTACTCGAGTACCAAGTACTACATCTCTGGTAACACTAATGCACTTTCAAACACTATTTCAAGCCATTTTCAGGCTTTCGACATTATACCGGTACCAGTTTTTGGCCCGGAAATACCGGTACCGGCAAAAAAATCCATACCGGCACAGCCCTAGTAATTATATATTCTCAAACATGTATGAAATAGCTTTGGATGGCTTTTATCATATCATTGTATCTTCCTGTGTGAATTTGCTATGTTTAACAGATGATAAATGCATATTTATTTAGATTTATTTGTCCAAAACTTAATGATTTATATTTAGTTGCTTTTACTCAAACATGCACTACTGTATCAAACTATAAAACTCACCCCAAAATATTGAACTCCATAATTAAAAAAAACTTACATTTAACGTTTCCTTTGATATATTTCTCATATTCACCAAAAGCTTTTTCGTGTGCGGAAAACTAAAATAATAACAGTTGTTAAGTAGTATAAATCTTATATGAGTAAAAATAAAAAACAAGATATTGGCAACAACAAAAATCACGATTTCAAATTAATTTATAAAGCAAATTGCATCTTCAACCAACTTCCAATTGCAATAAAGTTTTTCTTTAAAGTACTTGCTACCTGAACAAGTACTTATAGTACGAGAAAATCAAAAGTGCAAACAAACCTTAACCATTCCACGAATGAGACTACATATATTTCTAATGTTGGGCTTCTCTATTTCATTGAATAAAGATTCTGCAGGACCATTATCCCTTAAATTAATTCAATAAACCAGCGATTCAAAAAATTTTTATTGCAGCATAATTTTCCAAATCAAAACAAGGATAAAACATCTTAAATATCTTCTTATAATGTCAGAAGAAAATGAAGTGAATGGGTACAAACTTCCAATGTGTGGCATCTCCTCTACCTTCTTCTTCAAAGATATCATTGGCATAATAACCTTTCTCAAAACCCACATGATTAGACAAAGGTCTGTAGTTTGAAAAGCACAACAAATCAAACAAGTCATCAAACAATGCCCTGGTAACTTGCTGACCTATAAAACCAAATGAAATATTCAAGTAATATTTTACTCTAAATAAGATATTTATATTTACTTTAAATAATAAATGTATAACCTGCTTCAACAATTTGCTTGTAAGAACCAAATGCTTCCAGAGGCATCTTTAAGGCAATTCTTTCTTTTAGACCTTCAACTGTGTTTTCTGGATAAGCGGGTCCAGTTGAAGGCATAAAATCCTAATAAGGAATGGTTTAATTTGCAACAAGTCATTTGAACAATATTATATTTAAAGTCGCTGTTATTGACAGCGCACACTAATAGCTATTCAGAAAAACGCCAAAACATATGATGTTTAAAATAAGTTTTTCGACTGAACTTAAAACTCCATTAAACAAATTTATGTACATAGTTTCCTCAATAATTTCAAACATTTTCACAAGAAATTACACATCATACTGTCAATAACAAAGAGTGCAGTTTTAATAAATTTATTCTGTATTTATTCATTATTAAATGCTACAAATTAACTACCATTAAAATTAAAAAGAAAATTAATTAAGCTAATGATGATGATCATAATAAAAATAATAATGATAACATCGATTTGGCTTTAAAAAAATTATCATAAACCTCAATAACTGGGTGAGCTGTGTTGTGATGAAAAAGATTTGGATGCTTTTCAAGCACGTATCTTGCAGCCTCTTTTCCATTTGCAAATGAAAGACTAAAAACTTTCTGCAGAAAAAATTGAACTAGAACTTTAAAACCTCTAACCACTGATCAACCACAAACCAAGGTAAACTAAACCTTGTCTACTCCATTATAAGGAATGAGATACGGATCGTCGATAAATTTATAGTGAGGGGCGTGATAATCCTGAAAAATTCAAAACTCACTTATTTTTTTATTTTAAAATAAATAAAATTTAATTAAAACATAAAACCACATACAGTCTGAGGTATGGAAGCCAAAGCTTTTAAAATTGATAAACTGTCCCTATAAAGAATCAACATTGTCAAGCAAATAGAAGTTTTAAAGAAATCAAGAACGATATCAACAATTCAAATACCAGCCTTTTAACTCTTTTAGGAACAACAATTGTGCTGCAGCATCTGCTGTTTCTAAAAAATTCATCAAAAATAGATTAAAACAAAAATGTATAAAAATGACTTTATAGCCTAAAAATAAAATAAGAATATTTTGATGAACAGCAGATCTAAGGTTTTTGGAAATTACAAAATATGAATAAACAATTTGAAATAAAACTAGCAGGGTTAACCAGCATTGCCCAGTTTGTTTTGTTTAGTTTTCTCAATAAAATGTGCATATTTTTTTAAATCTCATAAAACCTTCTCCTTAAAAAAACCTTTTACCTTAATGTCAAATTTGGTCCAAACACTTTTAAGGTCCCACCCATCTATATTGTTCTTTCTATGAAGAAAAGTGACTGTACCAAGTTTGACTTAAATATATTTATTTTTACTGGTAGCTCAATGGCCTAAAAGTTTTCTGTATTAATGTCAAAACAAAAATTGTCTAGCTGTTTTATTATTATTATTATTATTATTATTATTATTATTATTATTATTATTATTATTATTATAAACAGTTGATAACGCAACATATGTCAATCACACTACAATAAGTAATAATGACGAAATCACAGTTGCAGACCATTTATGGCAGTCAGTTGACAGAAAGCTTTACGATAGAGGTGAGTTTTCAAACGAGATTTGAAGCAGCTGATAGAAAACAGGTCTTTTGTTAACTCAAGGGGTAGATTATTCCAGACGGTAAGTGTGACATGATAGAAAACTCTGTCTGCAAAAACCATCCTCGAGCCATCAATGTGAAGGTTTTTAACTCTACTGTTTGATCTCAGTTCTCTTGCAGACGTGCGGCTTAAGTAGATCATAAAGGTAGCCTGGCTGTCAATTGGTCAAAACTTTAAAAGTTAGCAGTGCGATTTTATATTCGACAGCCAGTGCAATTGTGCAAGACTGGGGTGATGTGTTGGAATTTGTGCCAATATATAGAGATAAAGCAATTTTGAGAGCAAAATTACCAAATAGAATCGGTCAGACTCTAGAAATTGCTGTATATATTCTGATTCAGAAATGGAACCTCTCTGACTGCATCTGGAAACTACTGTATATAGTCTTGATTTAGGAATTGTACCTCATTGATTGTATCAGGTTCATCAATCAATTTACTCTTTATATCTATCTGAGTTTATTCATTTTTAATCAGCTGTACAATTGTGGTAATAATCGGTTTACCTGATTTTTTCAGTGTCTTGTTTGGTGTTTATATATGTTGGTTACATTTTTCTAAGTTGTTCAAAAATATTTGGACTTCTGCCAAAAATGCACTTTGTTTAGTCCCTAATTCATATTGTAGAAAACTGAGCTTATGAGCTTTCAGCAAGAGCAAGTCCCTTTTAGTTTTTTAGGATGTGAACTCTTTGATAAATAGCAACTCCTTAAATGTGTTTTATATAACTAAAATTTTTAGTACATATATTTTCTCATAAATTTCAACCATTTGAGGTGTCCCACTGAAAAACCAAAAAAGGCCTAAGGACCATGTACCACCCTAAAATAAACAGTATACATCACTGAGTTGTCACATCGTATGCAAACATTGAAAATTATTCATTTGAAAAAACCTTGGTATGGAAATCCTTAATATATCAAAAATTCCAATCAACTTCATTTTTTGTCTAGATGTTTCACCTGTAAATAAATTAAAAAATCTTAATCTTTAATCAATCCCAAAAAACTAACGGAAACCAGTTCAAAATACTGCGAATGGAAAACGTTCCCCGAACATTTATCAACAAAGCTCACCCGAAAATAAAACGCAGCGGTTTAGGTCTATTCTAGTTTAGCAGATTTCAGCTGAACGCAAAATTCACCTACACCAGGTCGAAGTAGTATGCTGACTGGCGATAATAAAATGGCAATAAAAAGAATATCTTTTTAAAAGTGAAGTCAGATACACTATGAAGTTTTTCTGTTCATTTGTTTTATAATACTATGATAGCGTTAGAATTTTTATTCTTTTAAAAAAATTGCAAACAAAAATTCTTATGACATAACATAACATAACATAAAGGAAATGATGGGCGCCAACTAAATGTCTCTATGCCCATATCTAGAATTATATAAAATATTGTTCATATATATGTTCTATAAATAAATGTATGTATATATTATTAAAAATCCTTTTTATAGTTGTACATGATATCGCTTAATTCAAAATGACAGTCAATTAGTCTTTTAAATTCATTAACATGTTCGGCTTCTATGATTTTCGAAGGGAGGTTGTTCCAAATTGCAGTCGATCTGATCAGAAAGAAATATTTTCTGCAGTTGCCGTTGAATCTTTGTGTTTCCAGTTTGAATTTGTGACCTCTTGTTCTTCTTTCTTCTGATATCTTTATATTAGGAAAACACAAACGTCCTTCTTTGTCTTGAATAAAGTTATAGAGCATGATCAGGTCCCCCCTCAGTCTTCTGTACTTTAAACAAGGAAGCTTCAAAATTCTCAATCTGTCTTCATATTTCAATCCCTTGCATGCCTTGACCATTTTTGTTGCTCTCTTCTGGACTCTTTCAATGGCTTCTATGTCTTTTTTCTTCCATGGTGACCACACACTGACTGCATAGGACTCCAATCTGGTTTTATGGTTCATTATTTTAGCAGACTAAGCTGCGCTAAAATCAGGGACGTAAATTTTTTAAAATTTGAATTTTTTTTACCTAGAGTTTACTATATATTTATTTAATTTTAACTTTACTTAACCTAGTGATGATGCAATGCGTATTGGAATCCTTCTGGCGTGTATAGACAATTCGCCCAACCATGATTTCCAAAATTAAAATTTTTTTTACGTGTGTAGACAATTGTATATCTTAGCTCGATGCTAGATTTACCAATTACTGCAGAGTAATAATTTGTGTATCAGTGTTGGTCCAAAGATTAGCTGTTTTCTGTGCCAAAATACAATCAGCGAACTCGTGGAATTTTACCCCATTAGTGGTATTGATACGATGTTGATTCCCTCACAGTTGTCTACATCAAAGTTATTATTTATTACACAAAAATAAAACAAAATTATACCCACCCTATTTTGGACATCTTTTTTACAAACTTCTATTTAGGTTACAATCTCTGTTTGTTTGTGTGTGTGTCTTTCTCTGTACGCAAATCTTGCAAGTGAAATTTAACCAGCATTTTGACTAGCTAGGAAGTTGAAACTTTCAGCATAGCTTTATATTTGATAAAAATACATGATTCAATTAAAAAAAAAACTTTGAACATCTTTCGTATTTCTAAATTGAATGTATTTGAAATCAAAGTTTGTGTTGAAAAACTCGTTTTTCCTTTACTTGTTTTACTGCAATATGATTAAATCATTCACCCCCCTTATACCCAGTGGCGCGTGGCGAATCCAGAATTTTCTGGTGGGGGATTCACTTCAGAAATTTTTTTATATTCTCTTCCAAAAAGCTGATAACCGGTAAGGGGTAGTCGTAAGTATTTTCCAAAAATTTTTTCAAAG
The DNA here is from genome assembly GCA_963978895.1 of Erpobdella octoculata. NCBI lineage: Eukaryota > Metazoa > Annelida > Clitellata > Hirudinida > Erpobdellidae > Erpobdella > Erpobdella octoculata. The sequence continues at coordinate 37,805,167 of OZ022238.1, read as the reverse complement.
ACTTCCAATTTCTCTTCCCAAAAAAGCTGCGGTCTTTTTCCAAAAACAAGGTATTATACCCAAAAAATTTCAATTGATACTCTGATGGGGGATGTATTTCCCCATCCCTCTCTGCTTGTACCTACGTATTTATATAAATGTAAAAGGTAATGTGTGCGTGAGAGCATTCGTTTATCACATCCAAGCCGCAGGAGCAATTTTAACAACATTTGGCATGCAGGTAACTTCATTGATGAGAAAATTTTGAAAAATTACAAAAAAAATCTGTTATTTCTTTGACGTTTCATTGGCAAAAACGAGACAAAACTAAGCACAAAAAACCCGGACAACACCGGGTAACCCTGTCAAAAAACTATATAATGGCGGGAAAATTTTGCCCCCCCCCTGGAAAATGCTGAATTTACGTCCCTGGTTAAAATCTTAGAATCCAAGGGCGGATACAGATGGGTCCGGGAGATCCGGACTCCCCTTTCCGTTGTAACAAAAAACTCAATTTTTTAGCACTTTACAGGCAGTTACACGACCCAAAAACCTAAGCGTACCGATTTGCCTATAGGGTACAGCAGATGACAGTTGAAAATGCTCTTGTGCTCATTCAGATGTTATGGGATGTGACCTTTCCCCGGTCATCAGGTTTTTTTGGGGAAAAAATAAAACGAGGACTTTGACATTTTTTTTGAAAAGTAGATCTAACTACCCCCCCCCCCTTGGTCATCAGGTTTTTTTTGGAGCAAGAAGCAAAAGAAGTTATAAAGGGGGCGCAGATTTTGTGTTCTGTCCCCGGGCGCAGAAGACCCTAGCTACGCCCCTGAGTGGGCCCCTGAAACATCTTGCCCCCTAAGGTTTTGCTGAAATGACGTCCCTGCTTAGAACTTTGAAACATTCAGCATAAAGAACAATATTCAATCATTTCCAAAGCGATTTAATCATTATTATTATTGTTATTGTTCAAAGTCACAGCTTTCTGTGCTGGTTTTCTTGACCTGAAATCCACCGGATTTATAAGGTCTTTTTTTCTTTGTTTTTCTTTGAATCAAAGCACTTTTCGGAGGATACTTGCAGTTCCTAGCAAGGCAATTTTCTGGACTTGAATTGCAGTTGGTTTTCCTGGAATTCTCTCGAGGTATTTTTCGAAGCCAACTTTGATTGTCCCTAAGGCTCCAACCACAACCGGCATTACACAAGTCTTGGTTTTCCACATTCTTGATACTTCAATTTCAAGATCTTTGTATTTGCTTAGTTTTCTACTTCTTTAATGAAAATGCTGTTGTCATTTGGAACGGCAACATCTATTAGGAGACACTTTTTCTTGGTTCTGTCTTGAATGATGATGTCAGTCAGGTCGGTTAGCTCCTACAGTTCGATTGGTGTTCACAGGCACATCATACATTACAGTAAAGTCTTTCCCTTCTACAATTTTTTGGGATTGGTCATTATTATAATTTTTATTATTATAACTTAGGTAAAGTTACAAAATGGCATTCGGCGACGACGTAGTTCTGAACGCGTAAAGTAATATGAAAAGCGGTTTTTGATCTAAAACTGTTAAAAATTAATATTAAAAGAGATTTACAAAAAAAAAAGTTTAAACGCCAAAAAAATTTGAATTGAAAGACTTTTACGATTTTGGCGCGATTTCACATTTTTCGAATAATAAGAAGAGATAAATACTTTTAAAAGCTGGAACTTCTAGTAACTCCTTAAAAATACTTATTATTAACTATTATTCATAATTAGTTTCTTATTACACTATTAATTTTTGAGCTTCGAAAAAAAAAATCACTTAGATCGTCTAAGTAATGCACTCGACCTGAAGCTCGAAGTCAATTTCACTTCAGACGTAACATGCCTTAAGTTTTTTTGCTTCGTATTTTGTTAATAATTTTTTAACCGATTAAGATTTTTCAACGAAATTTTGTAGGCAATAAATATTGCTATGTTTCTACATAATTCCAAATTTTCAATTTTGTAGCTCAACGTTTAATGTCCAAATAAGAATACTTCATAGATGTTAGGTCCACAACAGCTTCATTTTATTGGTTTTTCTCAAATAACTTTTCAACCCCTTGAAAAAATTTATCAAAATTTTACATGTCAAATGTCTAACTAAGTTTTAAAAATTGAAGTTTGTAGCTGTACGTTTACAATTAATTTAGAAGTATTTAGTTAATGCTTGAAATTTAAGCAATTTCGTGGCTCGGTTTTTTGGAAATAATTTTTCAACCAAGCGAAATTTTTCAACCAAATTTTTTCAAATTTTGAAGAAGATAAATTTTAAATTTTCTAACTCAACGTTTAGCTGTTTCATTCATAAAAACGTTTATTTCAAAATTCATTAATAACTTTTTAACCAATTGATGTTTTAAAACCAAACTCACGTTTCTAAATAATTATCAAAATTCAAATTTTGTAGTTAAAGGTTTAATGTCAAATTTGAGCAACAGTATTTTGTATTTTTTTGCTAAATCTATTCGTTTTTTACATTTAATTTTTAAATCAAATGATATTTTTCAACCAAACTTGGGGAAATTAAAGCCAACATATTGTTTAGTAGATATCAGAAATTAAATTTTTTTAGCTAATCGTATACTTGTTTATGTAATATAAAAACGTTTTATTTATTTTTAATAACTCTTTAATCAATTAGACTATTTTAACTAAACGTGATATTTTAAAAATTTAAAAAAGTTATCCTAGTTTTAATGTTTTAGTTAAGCGTCAATGTTAAATTTAAACTACAGTATTACACTGGCTAAACTTTAAATGGTGAAAATATAAGTATTTTTTTTTACAAATATTTGAGACTAGCGGGGGTACCCGGCGTTGCCCGGGGATTTTAGAGGTTTTACTATTGTTTGTCTCTCGCTCCCAATCCTTCTCCGGTTTCCCGGTCGCTTTCCCGCTCTCAGTCATTTCCCAGCTCCCGGTCGCTTTCCCGCTCCTGGCTGCTTTCCCGTTCTCGGTCGCTTTCCCGGCGTTGCCCGGGGAATTTAAAGGTTTCTCTCTGACTCCCGTTTCCTTAAACACTCGCTTTCCCGTTCAAGGTCGCTTTCTCACTCCTGGTCGCATTTCTGCTCATGGTCGCTTTTACGCTATACCGCTCCAGCTTGCTTTCTTTTCCTGCTCGCTCTGCAAGTGTGATCTTCTGCAAAGGATTATTGATTGACTGAAGCTGAAAAAAAAGAATTTATTAGTTAACGCTGCAATAATGTTAAAATCCGCTCATATATCTCAACAGGTTATATTTGTTTTAAATACTTGTAAGATTATAAATGCTTTATCACACACTGTTCAACAGCTGCTTTTCGAAAAAACGCTAATCTTGAGTTGTTCTTAGTTTTTAAGTGTCATGTCTACAGAAAGCATATAATGCTACATGTGACATTTTCGGAGATCATCAATTTGGAACAATGGAAGAGTAACACTTTTATTTAGCAAATGATGCAATTATAAATTGAACAAAACAGCAGCAGATTGATAGGCTGGCTTGAGAACTTTGTTCATGATTTTGTTGAAACACAAAAATACTGAGCTTGCTTTCAATTCTTTCATATTTCATGCACCTCATATATCAGTGAAACTTTTACAATAAATTGGTGTTGCATGTAAGATTTTCTTTAAAATGTAATTTTCTAATTTCCTCTGTAAAGTAAAAAAGAAAATAAGACCGATAAATCACATAAAAAAACACTTACCTGTCCAAAAAAAATTCTCATTTACCGATAGGCTGATAGCAAGCTTGTCAGTTTAGGAAACCATGGTCCATGATGAACAATATTAGATAAGGAACAATTGAAGTCAGAAGCCTTGAACGATAAATATGATCAATGAATTTAAATTTATTTTTCCAATCTGCAACTCCTTTTTGTAAAACACAAAATAATAGAGCATAATGATAATCTTATAATAATTAATAATAATATAACATAATCAATCACGTGCAAAGCAACAAACGAAACAAATTGAAAGATACACAGTAAATCACGATTTTAAAAACTAAAAACAAATTACCAAAGCTTTGCCACTTACTTTTGAATGGGAGATACGAACAATGAATTTCTACCTTGATTTAATTTTAATTTGTAAGTCTGGAACTCTTTTTGTGAAGCACAAAATATCTAAATAGACTAAATAGAAGAAATTTCACCTGCAATATATTGATTAGTCCTGAAAACCAAAGTTATCTGGATTTAAAAGATAGGTAAAACCGTAGAATCCGGGGTACAAACAAAAACAAGTATGGCCGCTATTTTGATTGACAGGTCTAAATAGAATGATTGACAGCTAGTGTTGCGGTTTTTTATATGATTTAGACAAAGGAAGAATCTATAAATAACGGAAAATTAGCAGTTGATAATTGATTAGGGTCTGCTCCGATGCAAAGCGTATTCGCTAGTCTGTTATCAGTCCATTAAGTTAATTAGAACAAATTGCCACTTGGAAAAGGAAGCATCTATAAATGACTGAAAATTAGCTGACCGGCAACTAAAGCCGGTAATGTGAATGGCTAAGATTATGGTGATGATTGATAAAAAAATAAATTAAGTGACTATATTTTTTAATTTCAATCATTAAAGTGTAACGACAGCTTTGCACAGTCTCCTAATCTACTACTGAGCCTTTTATTTTGAGACAAACCCTAAAATCCACAACTGCGACTTCGTCATTATTACTTAATGTACTAATTTGATTGACATATTTTGCGTTATCAACTGTTTAATAATATGGGATAAGTTGTAGTCAGTCACAAAAAGAAGTCAAATGTATTTTTTTAACCATCTAAGAGAGCATATACTTATCATCTAATACTGCTTTAATCTGCTTCAGAGCCTTTGAATAACACGCCCAGATTAAAAACAAAAACAATTATCAAGTTTTAATTTTCAGTCCTTTATAGATGCTTTCTTTGTTTTGTGAACATGAATAATTCGCGAAGACAAGTGGTAGGTAATTGTTCTAATCCACTGATCTCTATAATATTATAATATTATAGAGATCAGTGTTCTAATCAGCTTAATGGTCTTGCGGTCTGGTAAATACGCTTCGCTTCTCGCATCAAAGCACATCCCAAACATTTTATATTTAAGCAATATTTTAAATTATTTTTGATAATTATTAAACTAGATAATATTTTACAAAAAATTAAATAAATTTTTAAGTCGATCAAGCACATCCCATCCTAGAGGCGGAGCATAGAAATTAAGAGGCGGAGTTTACGCCGATACATTTTTTAGAATTTGTTTATACCCCGGATTCTACGGTTTTTCCAAAAAGATAAGTTGCTAAAAATCAAATATAAAGTTTATATTATAAACTACCGATATGAGAGCTGTCGTATCGTAAGTTCGGAAGAGAATGAGCTCTATGAAATCAAAACAAATAGTATCCGGTATAAAAGGTATCCGGCGGCATATTTTCGAAACGTACGCAAACTTTCTAAAAATAGATCTAGCCGGTGTTGATTTTATTTGAAACCACGCCCACAAAGTATTTGATTGGCTACATCATACCCCATCACTACTGGTATAATTAGCTAATTTGGTCTGTCTGTAATTCTATAGAATTTTGATAGAACTGCAGATTCTACATTTAAAAAAAAATAAAACAAATAAGATTATTTAATTGTTAAAAATAATTTAATACGTTTGGTTAAGCACATGTATTTAATTTTAAATTTTTATAAATCTTTGTATTTTGTTTATGTTTATCCTAAATATCGACTATTACTCTTCGTTCCAACTGAAGTCGCGCGTGATCCAAGGACCAAGACCAAGGCGAAGGCCTAGTGGTGATCTCTGCATAGTTTTGTTCCTTACTTCCACAACTCACCCACTAATAATTGAATTGAGACGTCACATAAGCAAATCAGTAAGGTAAGTTTAGCAGTAAGTAAGGATAAGCACTAAACTAATAACGTGACTAATTTTAATATGACGGAAATTCATTTACAATTTTGTTTATTTATGACATTTGTAATAGCTGCTGCTATAAAATAAACCTTGAACTGTTTTAATAAGCAGATGCTTGTCCATGTACTCTATTTGTGTCAGTTTATGTCGTTTATGATAAGCTGCTACTACGGCACTTATGCATAAGTGCGGGTACCGGCAATTTTGTTTACATTCGGCCCGTAACATAGATATATATTTTGAACGACAAAGCGCAATTAGTATAACACAATAATTTCTTTATTCACTAAAATGGAGAGTCACCAAATCTTTGTCTTGATCAATTCTTTTATGTTTGAATTAGGCAGATACTAAATATACAAAAATACCACAGAGGCCATCGAGTCCGGGAGCAGTGGGTTTTTGGCGGTTACGACGTAGAATCGAAGGAAAGTTTTATGGTGTGTGTGGAAAGAAGAAATGCCGCAACACTACTTCCCATTCTTCAGCAGTACGTCCTTCCAGGTACGACCGTTGTTTCCGACCTTTGGGCTGCGTACAACACGGTTGCTAACCTGGGATATCAACATCTCACGGTGAACCACCAGCTTCATTTTGTGAACCCAATAACACAGGCAACCACAAACCACGTGGAGTCTGTTTGGCAGAAAGCCAAAGAAAAAAACAAGAGGCGTTTCGGCACTCACAGGACATTGTTAGACAACTACCTTGCGGAGTTTCTGTGGAGACAAAGATTTGGTGACTCTCCATTTCACAATCTCGTGTCACACATCCGCATAGTATATCCAGAGGCTGTAAATTAAAACTAATTTTTTTACTGTTTTTTTATATGTTTGTTTTTAGTGAATAAAGAAATTATTGGGTTATACTAATTGCGCTTTGTCGTTCAAAATATATATCTATGTTATGGGCCGAATGTAAACAAAATTGCCGGTACCCGCACTTATGCATAAGTGCCGCTACTACTAGGTGTATGAAGTTAGCCACGAAAAATTTTCCTATAGTAAGATGTCTAGCTTAGCTGATGCGTTTTTAAATTTTAACGCCTAGACCAATCGTCTTGTAACAATGAAACTTACATATTCTAAATCCTTATGATCTTTACTATTTAAAAAAATCTACGAAGAAATTTATTTTTAATCGATTTTAGAAGTAAATGCCCAAATCCCATACTAAAGACCCTAGCGAAATGTTTTTCTTTTTTCACGACTGTACTCTGCGTCGTGTAACAATGAAACCTACATATTCTGAATCCTTATGATTTATCCTATTTAAAAAAATAAAAAAACTATGTAGAAATTTATTTTTAATCGATTTTCCAAGTATACGCCCAAATCCCATACTAAAGATCCTAGCGAAATGTTTGTCTTTTTTCACGACTGAACCATTCCTCGTGTGTATTATTGCATGTTACATTGCATCATGTAACAATGGAATTTATATATTCTGTATCCTTATGATTTATTCTATTGAAAAAATAATAAAAAACTCTATGTAGAAATTTATTTTTAATTGATTTTAGAAGTATACGCCCAAATCCCATAATAAAGACTCTAGCGAAAAGTTTATGTATATATATATATATATATATGAGTAATATACTTTGGCAAAATCCCCTCTCGTAAACACACTCCGTTAAAAACAAACGACCACTTTGCATTAATGACTTTTTTAATAAACTGTTCGAAGTATTTAATTTTACGACGTAAACTAGAGTCCATTTTAAAAATGTATATAATACAAATAATAATAATTAGGACTGACTGGCCAGTTTCGACTACAGTCATCTTCAGAGTCCGTAACCTAAAATGTCGTATTACGTAAACAGCTAAAGAATATATAGTAAACATCAACATAGAAATAGTGTTGTGCCTATATTAAATAAATATTTAAATTAAAGTATTTAAAACCAGAGTATGACGATATAAGTAAATTACGAGAGCTTATAAAATTGATAAATGAAAAGAAGTATAAAGATAAATTAAATAATAATTATTATTAATAAAATAAAATAAATAAATATAAATAGATAAGACGAATTGAATGAAGTCTATAATACTAATAATAGAAATTAAAACACTTAAAATTATTAGAAGATTAATGAAATTAAACTATAGGTATCTAGTGACAGTATATTGAAATAAAAAAGTATGAAATAGAATAATAAAAGGTGAAAAATTTAAATAAAACCATGTGATGAATTAAAATAAAAGTAAACTTATATGAAAAATTAAAATAAACGCATGACTGTGCAAATGGGATACATATAGATGATTCAATTAACGCCGACGTCTTGTAGTTATATTTGAAGACTCAAACAAATGTTGAAATGACACCGCTGGAGCCTGAGCCTCAGGTGGAGGCTCAGGTGGAGGTTCAGGCGGAGGCTCAGGTGGAGGTTCAGGTGGAGGTTCAGGTGGAGGCTCAGATGGAGGCTCAGGTGGAGGCTCATGTAGGATAGGCGTGGGTAGTTTGCACACACACACATATATATATATATGTGTGTGTGTGCAAATGTACCGCCACAGTAATTTATCTTTGTAAGTTTCATTGTTATGTGACGATTGGTTTAGGCGTTGAAATTTAAAAACGCACCAGGTAGGCCTTTTACTATAGGAAAATTTCCGAGGCTAACTCGTCGGTGGCTAACTTCATGCACCTGCTACTACTATATAAACATTGAACTGTTTTAATCTACACTACTAGTATATATCAAAAGTAATTGTATTTTTCCAAATCACCAGTGATAAACTTTCATGAAAAGTATTTGGTATTTATTTTGTAAATAATTTTTTATTTACACGTGATACGTAGATAGCTCTTGAGTTTATAAAATGAATAAAAATCTACACACAAAAGCATAACTGTAAAACATTCAATTTTTTTCTATTTAGCACCCTTCAATAAAGAATCCAAAGAAAATCAAGTTAGTGAGCTTTTCCAATGTTTTTGTTGTCATCCACACAAGTAGCCAAAGAATGAGGTGCTTTAGCTGCTTTTGATGGCAGCCTAAAAGATGACGATTTTTGTTTCACATATCCATGTTCTGGAACAAATGCTGATTTAGGCACTCTACCTGTCTGTGCACATTTCCTTCCTCCTATATGCATCTTGCGCCTGGCTACTGAAGTTGGCTGAACATTAATGGCAGTACATTTCTTACTGGAGCCAAGTGGTCCTTTAAAACAGGAGTGCAGCAAAGAGAGTTCTGAGCTTTCGGTGTGCACAGTTTTAAAATTTCTATGTAATGACAAAATGGCTTTTCTATAATCAGCTGGGTTATTGTCATAATGCAGCATTATGGTGTCTATGGTCGATTGTAGAATTTGCCGACATTCTTCTTTTTCCTCTGAAATGAAATCACCATCTGTACAATTTTCTTGTTTTTCTGTTGCAATAGAATCTAATACATCTATACTACTGCTGCCAGTGAAACCCTCAACCAGCATAGATTTATGTTTAGACGGGCTGGTAAGGGTCAGATTACCAAACCATCCTTCTGGAACATTTTTGCCACCAGTTGCTACCCAGTACAATTCTTGCCTTGATGAATGGTCCCTGGGTAGGCAGTTATCAAAAGTAATGTTTTTTTGAACAGTAACAGCATGCTGATGCTTACAGGGTGCTCCATTGCAGCCAACAGGACAGGAACACAGTCCGACATCAATGTTGACGGCATATTCTGTTTTTGCTTTATGATTTTTCACGCAGTATTGCCCTGCAGAAACATCAATAACTTCCAAATCAACAATAATATCATTTTTAATTTTGTATCTCGATTGTTGGAATTGTTCCAATCTTCCACTAACAGCATGAATAAGTTTTCTAGAATAGTATGCTTGGAGATCGTCAGTTAAAAAATCAAATAACTGTACAATGCTGAATGCTCTTGTGCGGAAAAAAACTTTGTCTTTCATGACTCTGTTTGCAGCTTCTGTGATGTTATTTGTGTCATTTCCACGATGTATCAACCCAACACGGAAACAAAGGGCCCACTTATCTGCAATGTGACTTAAATCGGTCACATACTGAAAAAATGTTGGATATTTTTTTGCCTCATCACTGCTTTTCAGCAAATCAAACTTATTCTCAAATTCTTCATTGCTATTTGCGTACAACATGGCTGATACGAATTTATACAGAGCAACTCTGTGGTCGGCTTTAATGCCATGTTTCTGATTCCAAAGCCATCTCCACGTGGCTTGGAGAATATGAAAGGAACACAGCAAAAGTCTAGAATTTGGAAAACATTTACCAAGGGCCTTTATTTCTGCTTGGCAATTATCGGTCATAAAAACTGCAGGACCCAAACCTCCTCTGCCTCCAAATGCCTGCTCTGGTAGAAGTTCAAGATACTGATGCAGTGCAGTATAAATGACAGCTTCACTTTCACTGCTTGTTATTAGTACACCTAATGGCAATCCTCCAACTGAACTGTCTGTCATCAAAAGAAAGACTCTGCAATTATATCGATCCATGTTTCCAGAACTATCCATAAAAACAATTTCTGAACATCTTTGCAAAGAATGAACACGTTCCATCAATGGTGTTAAAACTGCTATGCTGATATGCCCTTCTATGAACTTTATGCTAGCTTTTCCTTCTCCATTCGGCCTACTGTACTTGTTTATGGCTGTTTCTAAACTTTCCTGTAACTGATCTGCGTGCGTTGAACCAAACTTTTTCTCAAATACTTGATAATATAACCGAAAAACCCAGTTTACATCAGGACATATTGATCTGTCTGCAGCTCTAAGAAAATATTCCTCATCATAGGTTTCCATGAGATCTCTTTTATGGAGCTCTAAAGCATGTGATGGTGCATGTCCAGCTTTGAAAAAATCAAGAAATTTTGTTCTTATTACATCAGAAGGATCCCGATATTTTAGAGCCTGTGCAGCTGAAATCCTGTGATTATGTTGATTGTGAAAAATGATAGTAGCTGGAAAATCTGGAAGATATTTGTCTTCAGATAACCTAAAAAAAAATTAATGAACATTAATCCTTGAGGAATTTATTCTGATAGCCCTATGTTCAATTCAATTCATCTTTATTTAGACAGCAATAAATAAAACAAAAAGAAATTATTAATAAATAAACTAAAAGAGTAAAATGAAATAGTGAATAGTTTTTGAAGTTCATAAAATAAACGAATTAGATAATTTTTTGCTAAAAAACTGTTTTGTTTATCTGGAAATTTGTAGTCATGGGGTCTTCGGCGCATATTATAGATTCGAGGAGATATCAATGGAAGATATGGATGCAACGGGTGACTATTGTCTTGCATAACTCACCGGAGCAATGTCCTGTCAGCCTGGCCACTCAGTTTGGCAAATGTTATCAAGCCGTCTATGTTGTTTTGCATTTTGGATTATAAATGATATTGTGTTGAAATGATCAGTAGTAGAGCATTTAGATTTAACTTTTGAGCACACAGTTCTTAAAAATGGTAATACATTCAAATGACTGTTATTTATACAATCAAATACTTTTCTTATCTGAGATTGCTATTATAATTAGATATATTGATATGGATAAATATTTTTGAATCAAATTAATTCTCTAAAACCTCTTCCGTTTGGCTTCTCTGTTTGAGATTGATTTGATACAAACTGACATTTTTGCCCGGCAATCAGTATGCTTTTGACTTGGATGCTTTACTTTATGTGATGGTAAAGTGTTGTGATGACATCGGTAGTCTGCCTATAATGACAAAATCATGAACAAAATGTAGAAATGATTGAAAAGTGATACAAACACAGGTGATTATGAAGCTTTCCTTCATTGAAGATCGCTTTCAGTAAAAAGTAAAAAATAAGCAAAATAAAAAAAACATTTATGAATATTTATTTTCATGTAAAGACTAAGAACAAAGCAGGACAATATCACAAAAATGCACAATTGAAAGCATATATTTATGATCAACTGTTAAATTGAAGAGTTAAATCAAATCAGTCTCAAGAAAAATATTTACCTTAAAGTTAACATGTTTGCCATCTTGAGGGTAGGTCCTTCTAACCCGATAAGTGCATTTTGATAGATTTTGATAAGCTTGCAGCCACATTTTGAAGTCTTCAGCAGAATATAATGCAACACGAACAACAGTGTCACAAGAATCATCTTTTTTTGGTCCAGATGTCACTATTGTCTTCCATTCAGAAGGCAGACTCATCTTTGATTAGCAAATGTGAAAATAAAAAATACTTAAATAATGGTACACTCATGAAAGTCAACTTAAATTTCTTCAAAGATCTTAAAAATGCATGCTATAATTACCAACAATAATATGGCATGGTAAATTTAAAATGTGAATCCTTCCCAATGATACAACTGTACTTTTGTAAAAGAAATTTAAAGACATGCAACCACAAAAAACTGAAAAAAATTTAAAAACTAAATAGCAATACCAATTCTACTTGCTTTTCAATCCCAGGATGTGCATCCAATGCATTGAAAGAATCATCATGCATTTCTGTGCTCGGTTTCACCGGTGAATCAGGTACTGAAGCAGAGCTTGCTAAACTAAGACACAATCATAATTTTCAATAATTCTTTCCCTATAAGACTAAGACTATAAAACGCTCAAAGTTACATGGAGTCGTCAATATGTACTTACTGTTTTTCCTGAATCCGTTTTCTAATTAATTCCTTTATTCGCATTTTGCTAGCCGAAGTTTCGTCCGCCATCAAGACAAATTATACAAAATTGTGATGCAAAGTATGCAAAAAAAATCCTTGGAACAACAATATGGTGTATAAAGCTTGGAACAATATGGCGTATAAAGCTTGGAACAGTATGGTGTATAAGGTAGCCAATCAAATACTTGGTGGGCGTGGTTTCAAATAAAATCAACACCGGCTAGAGCTATTTTTAGAAACTTTGCGTACGTTTCGAAAATATGCTATCCGGCGGGCGAATATACAAGCCGCCTCGGAAACTTCCACTTGCATATTAATTAGTGTGCTATATATAGACTGAGTGAAAACTTCACCTAATTTAAGTCGTGAACGCTTCCACATTTTATAGTCATTTAAAAGTTTCTCATATTTGTCATGTTTACATATCAAGTATTTAGGAGAATGGTATAAGTTGTTTTATAAATGTTATATTGTTTCTATCTTCATTTTGAAAATTATGACAAGGAAATATAAAGCAGTGCTTCATTGTCTATGTCTTCAGAATTTCTTTGAAATTAGGAACATTTCTAAATCGATTCATTTCAAAGTAAAACTTTAAATAACTATTACTGTGTTAAACAGGTTATAGATGTGTTTAGCTTAAAACAAGAATATAGCATAACAAGATTTCAAGTGGTTTAGATAGAGTAGCTACAGAATGAAACATAACATAACATGGTTTAAAGTGGTTCAGTGTGACAACCACTACAAAATAAAGTTGAAAGTGACCCTTAAGCAGAGATTTTTCAGTAGCTTGGCTGTCAGCTTAGTGGCTTAAACAGTAACAGTAAACCATTAGAGTAGAAGTTCAAGATAACTCATTTCTTAGCCATACTTTGGCTTCTTTGTTGGGGACCCTCGAACATAGTTTTGAGTCGTCTGCAAAATTTGAAAACCCAAGTTTTAGTGAACTTTAACTTTAATGACAAGTGTTTCGGAGAAAAAATTTAGTGCAGAGCAGTTGAGCGCAGTGTAAACATTTCAAAAATACACTAAGCACGTGATTGGCATTTCCATTGACGACTAGTGCAGAATTAACATAGCCAGTGCTGTTCTATATATAGCACACTAATTAATATGCAAGTGGAAGTTTCCGAGGCTGCTTGTATATTTAGTCCGTGGGCCAAGTCTAAATAGGTCTTTTTTTGGGTGAACAGCTTCTTTTAGTATCAAAAGTTAGTAATTAATATAATTAAACAAAATTTGCTTTCTAGACTTTTCAAAACGGTAGCTTAGATGTAATATTTGAAGTTTTGTTCAAGTGAGGGATGATACGTTAAACTGTTATGTTTACAATCGTAAAAATCATCAAAAGAGCGGTTTATTGAAGCTTATAATCTGTTTTTTGCAAGGTATGTAAATTTTATTGCGTGTAACATAAAGATGACCTGTTTGATATAATTAAAAAAAAGCTTTTAGTGAGAAAATGACGATGTCTTCATAAAAGTTCAAGGACTACTGTAAGACTACTAACTACTAATTACTGGTAAATCAGATAAAGATAAATACACAAATAATAATGTATATTAAAATTAAACACTTTCTATTAAACAACACCACATATTTAGTTGCAACAGCATTAATGAGATTAATGAAACTTAGAGTAGTCTAACTCTAATGCTTTAGAAGAAAACAGTGAGAGCTTGAACAAATAATCATGATCCCAGATGACAACGTTGGTACAGAGATGATCAATGAACCAAATATTCTGGATGAGGTTGAGAAGCCCGTGGTTCAGGAATAAATAGATGAGACCAAATTTTCATGCTTTTAGTTTATAATTTGTAGTCATTGTTGCAGTTTTCTCTAAATGTCTTGCTTTTTGTATTCAATAGTGCTTTCAAGACATTTTTACTTTTTTCTGATTTAGTTTTTTTCCAAAATTTACAGGGGCAATAAAAGAACCTCCTAGAGTTGTACAAGAAGTTGATGAGCCGGGGGTACCAGAGGATACACTTGCAACATTTCATGCTTTTAGTTTATAATTTGTAGTTACTGTTGCGGCTTTCTCTGCATGTCTTGCTTATTTTATTTAATAATGCTTTCAAACATTTTAATTTACTTCTGACTTAGATTTTTTTCATGCTTTTAATTGTGCTGGGGATAAAAATTGAGAAATTGCATTCAGGGTTATTGAGTTTTACTTCTTCTCATTAATATGGCCGAACAATGTCAATTAGCCCAATTAGGAGACAAAGAAATTGATATGGATGTGAATTTGGATCCAAATATTAGTGCTGCTCAATGCATGTGCATCATCCACTCTCAAAGTAGCAATGAAGAAATATATTCTAACCTGACCAGACCATGTGCTATTTCATCATGGAACACATTATTAGCTGCAGCTAATATAAGACAATTTAAGCCACTTTTGGATATTGCAAAGACAACTGAAGCTGGTAATGTTCCAGAAGTTTACTATCATTCCAAGTGCCGCAACTTGTTTACTCTCAAAAAGTCGCTGGAATTAATAAAAATTTCAACTGCTTGCACTATTGATCAAGATATAGACCGAAACACAATTGCCAAAACAAAAAACAAGAGGATGCCATCAGCAACTTCTTCGCCTATTCTTGATGCTGTTTGTATTTTTTGTCACAAGATTAAATTTGTGAAAAATTCAAAATCTCGTGAACCTCTTCTTCAGTGTGTTGATGACCGAGCCCAAGTGCAGATTCGTAGTTATGCAGAACGAACTGGTGATAAACATTTACTTGGCATAATGGGGTGTTGTGATATCATAGCTGCTGAAGCGAAGTATCATGCCTCCTGTTACAAATTGTGTACTAAGCCACTTAAACTGTCAGCTAATGCCATGATTGAAGATCCATGTTCTAGAGCATATACATTTGTTGTTAGCCACATTGAGCATAATCTGTTTGAGAAAAAAAAAGTAATAACAATGGCCGATATAAAGAATATGTATGTGGAAAAGCAGTTAGAATATGGACAAAAGGAAGTCAGTGATTCAGCTAAGCGCAATCTTCGAACAAAACTTGAAAAGACATTTATTGATCGATTAAGATTTTGTCAGAGTTAGTCCGAAGTATTATTTCTTTAATGTTGTTGTAAATTAAATATGCTTTTCTTCACAAGTTTGAAGATACTTGCAGACTGTTCTAAGTTTTCATGCTATTAACTTTTCATGACTGTCTATTGATTTTTTCATAATTGTATTTAACCTAACATTAAACTACATCATTCACTTTTCACTCTTAATAGCAAGAGCTAAGAAATGCAGAAGTTTTCTGTTAATAATTTTTAACAAATAGTTCAAAATGTTTCCATATTATTACATAAACAACATTATGCTTAATTAATATCAGTTTTTCATGACAATATTAGTTTCTAACTTTCAAAAACTTTACATTTCAGCTGAAAGTGGGCGAGTGTTGCTATATGGTAACACTTTGACAATGGATGAGATTATTACTGAAAATTACTCCTTGAAACAAGAACTTAAATCATTCCAGTGTAATGAATCAGACCGTGAAATTATTAAAACTGCAAAAAAAATACGTAAGGATATAGTAGCCATGAAAGCACCATACTCATTTCCTTATGTAGAAGACATAAATTTTGCAGCAGAAAACATATTACCTTCTTCTCTTCAGCTCTTTTTGCATAACCTATTTTGTCAATGTATAAACTCCATCGCAGGACCCCAGGTACAGCGAGCAAACTCTATTGGTCAGGATATCATTTACACAGTTACCGCAGGTCGGATCAAGATGGCAAAACATATCCTGCTACCATATGGTATCAAATCACTAACTGGAAATGTCGAAATTATTCATATGCTCAACAGATTAGGTCATAGCATTTCATACTCACAACTTTTAGAAATTGAAACTGCGATTGCACTTCAGCGACAATATTCCCCTTGTATATACATACCTAATTGTGTTATTCCAGGAGTTTTTACAACTTTAGCTTGGGATAATATTGATAAATGTGAAGAGACATTAAGTGGTGATGGGACCACACATAGAGTGAATGGTATTGCAATACAGCGGACGTATAAAGGGCCCCGTCTCAAGAAAGACAATAAACCTCCTGGTTCACGGTCTAGAAAACGTAGTCTTGAAAATATTGATTTACCGCTGCCACACTACATTGCACATCAACGAGTTGGACCTGGAAAATGCTCTTCTCATGAAATTAATTATGAGCCTGACAAAGTTGTTAGTTCTAAGTTGGATATACTTTGGGTAGTTACACGTCATGAGTTCAGAGCCAATCAAATAATTCCAAGCTGGACTGGATTCAATATCTGTGCACGATCAGATCATTCAGTGTCAGCTGACAATATTTCATACTTGCCACCAATTGATGGACCGGCTTCTAATCTGAGTACTGTTTGGGAACTTTTGCAGAGATCTCTACAGATTCGCAAGCAGTTACAACTCCCAGCAATCGTTTGTGTTTTTGATCAAGCACTTTACGCAAAAGCTGCTGAAATAGTTTGGTCGCATCACACTGAGTTCCAAGGAATCATTTTGTCACTGGGTGTGTTTCACATTCTTTCAACATTACTACGCATCCTTGGTAAGCGCTTTGCTGATGCTGGCTTTCGGGATTTACTGGTCGAGTCAGGTGTAGTAGCTCAAGGGTCTGTATCAACTGTATTAGAAGGAAAGCATTATAATCGAGGAATTCGTTCACATAAGCTTGTATTTGAAGCCTTAATGCGCCTTGCCTGGATACAGTTTTACAAGCATGTTGACACTTTGATTGAAGATAAGCATATTCTTATCAAAGAAGCCCTCACCAGCATTTCAGTCATGTCTGAAGATATTAATGAAAAACAAATTTCAAGTCTTTTGGAAACCAAGTCTTTGCAGATTCTTTTAGATGAATTTAGAAAGTTTTTGGATTGTTTGCGGAATTCTAATGGACCTCTTTCTTCATTTTGGATGTCTTATGTTGATATGGTCAGTCTCTTGCTAGATACAATACGTGCATCTCGAGAAGGCAACTGGAATCTCCACATGGCTTCTATTCGATCTCTTATTCCATGGTGTTTTGCCTATGATCACTGTAACTATGCTCGGTATTTACCTGTTTACTATGCACAAATGTCAAGTCTGCATGAGAACTATCCCGAAGTGAAGAATGAGTTGGAATCTGGTGCTTTTTCAGTTCAAATCTCAAATACCAATACATTTGGCAGGATACCAGTAGACCAAACAATTGAAGAAACTGTTAATAAAGACACTAAAACTCCAGGTGGGATAAAGGGATTCAGTCGCAATATTTCCGCTGTGAAAAGACATTTCATCAATGCAGAAACAAAGTCCAATTGCTTAAAACAACTTAGGATCTTGACAAAGATCACACAGCCTGGACTGTTACACCCTGATCTCACGTCTGCAAGAATTCGAACTGATGAACGAGATGTCCAGAAATTAATAGATTTATTGCAAAACAGTTGGATTGACCCATTTAGTGATATGAAAACTGATTTGTTATCTTTATCTTCCGGCAAAATGGCTCCACCGATTGTAGCAGATAATCTTCTGAAAGCTTATGAGTTTGGTGAAAAAGCCTACTGCAAGTTCAAGCTAGAAAGACTTGATGTGTCGAGAAACATCAGCAAATCTAAATTTCATGAGCCATTGTCCAAGTTGAGACTGCAAACATTTTCTAATGTTACCAAGTCAAAAACAATCAAGATCAGTGACCGCGATATAATTCTGAAAGGAGATAAAAATTTATTTGGTAAGATGGTCTTGATTAGCCAGACACGTAGCTTGAACATGTGGGAAGTTTTCTCTCATCCACTTGCTCCTGTGCCTTACGAGCTCGCTAATTCTGATGGTACTATTCGCAAGAACAATAAATCATCACTTGGTCATGAAATTATTAAAAATGTTTCAGTAACAACCATTATTCACACTCCTTCAGCATACATAATTGATGGCATGGCTTTGATTCATCGTCTACCTCCAAATTTGAGTACTTTTGGTGAGGCAGCAGAGGCGTTATTAAGAATGGCTATACGTGACAGTGGGGATAGCGAACGTGTAGATATTGTATTTGATGTTTACCGTCAGTTGTCAATAAAAAGCAGCGAAAGGGAGCGAAGAAAAATTAATACATCAATGCAATATAGCAACATTCAATCAGGGCACAAAGTGCAGCAATGGAATAAATTTCTGTCCAGCTCTGATAATAAAATTCAGTTTATTAGATTTATTACTAATGAGTTGCAGTTAAATAGCCAGCGGAAAAAATTATTAAAGAAATCACTGTTTCTGACTTGTGATAATCTCTGCCGAAAACTAACAGAAGCTGATTATGTAAACATTCCAGAGCTTCAGTGCACACACGAGGAAGCAGACACTCGCATGTTACTGCATGTTAAGCATATTATTTCTAGTGGCATACAAAACGTTGTAGTATGTGCTGATGACACAGATGTTCTTGTTTTGCTAGTAGCGAACATGTCATCATTTCATGGGAATGTATACATGAAGTCTGGGACAGCAAGCAAGTCAAAGATAGTCAATATTAATAAAATAGCTGCTGATCTTGGACCATCTGTATGCAAAGCATTGCCTGGTTTGCATGCTTTCACAGGTTGTGATTCAGTGAGTGCTTTTGCAGGAAAGGGAAAACTCAGTTCTCTGAAACTCGTGAAAAAACAGGCTTGTCATCAAGAAACATTCAAGCAGCTTGGACAAGAGTTTACATTGCCAGACAAGTTACTGAGTGGTTTGGAGCTATTTACCTGCTGTTTGTATGGTGCGTTTGCCATTGATGATGTAAATAGCTGCCGATACAAATTGTTTTGCGCAAAAAATGGAGAAATAGATTCTTCTCAATTACCTCCATGCAAAGATTCACTTAAAAAACACAGTCTTCGTGCTAATTATCAAGCTGCCATTTGGCGACGTTGCCTTGAATCATCTCCAAAAATTCCTTCGCCCGATGGAAATGGATGGAAAATAAAGTCTACTGATGTTGGGGAAACTGAGATTGAGATTGATTGGATGGAAGGACTCCCTGCACCATTAGCTGTATTAGAGCTACTGTCATGCATGTGTAAGAAATTTTGTGGGGATGAATGTCCTTGCGTACAAAATAAACTCAAGTGCACAGACATGTGTAAATTACACAATTGTACAAATAGTCCTTCTGATGCTATAGATGAAGCTAAAGAAAATGAAGGTAATGGTATCGACTGCTCGGAAGATATTTATTCAGACGAAGATGACTATGTCGAAGAGGATCAAGATATTTCAACTGTATATGGTACAACCGACTTGACATGGCCGTGTCCAGATTTTGTGGAAGAGATTGAAATTGATTATATTGAAAAGGATGCGGGTACTTCAATTCTGTATGGTACCACTAGCTTAAGTCCGTGTCCAGATTTTGTGGAGGAAATTGAAATCGAAACAGCATTTGATTAATTTCATAAAGCTTATGTAAATACTGTTAACATTTTATTTTTTATTTAACTGAAACCAATATTGACTATAAATTTAGTTATGCTTTTATAATTTGAAAAGTGCTAGGTATATTTTATCTTAAATTTGGGATATCTCAGACAATGGCAGACATTTTGCTGATATTTTAGTTATTTTTTTAAATAAAACGTTTTATTATATGTTTATAAAGTTCATTTTTAATGTTTACATTTTATTTGATGTGTAAATAAAGTCAGTATTGCCTGAATAATTGCAAAAAACAAAATTGTTGTTTTTTATATTTTTGCCTATATTTCATCTAATCTAACAAATTGAGAGGTCTAGAAAGCCTTAAAATGTTCCTGTTATTATTGCGTATCGTCCCTATAAATTTTACATATCAATGAACGCAACGCTGATTGGTGGAGCGCGAATAAGCGTGTTTTAGGTGTGCACTCCCGAATTAATTTGTGTCTTTCGATTTTTGCTTATATTTCAGTTAAGCTACCAAATTGAGAAGTCTAGAAAATTTTAAAATGTTCCTATTAAAATTGACTATCATCCATATAAATTTCGTCTGTTCACCTCAAAAAAGACCTTTTTGATCGAAAAGTCACTTTGGCCCATAGACTAATTCGCATCCGGCGGCACCATAGATATCTATGGGCGGCACTAAACAACACACATATTTATTTAATTTAATATTTATATTTAAACCCTTTAAAACTTAAAAAAAAAATTATTGTATAATTTAACTATAAATTAATTTATTTTTATTTTGTAGAAAAAAAATTTACTTCACCTTACTACCGCTGACCAAAATGTTTTTTGTCCATAAAACATCAACGAAAAAACGGATTTCAAATTTTTTTTTCTCTATATTTGATTCCCCTTGACTCTCAAGGTTGTGTGAAAATTTCATTACGATCGGATGAATGGTGTAGCAATGCATGAATAACATACCTATATACATACATACAAACATTCATTTATATATATATACTAGCTGGGTTACCCGGCGTTGCCCGGGGATTTTAAAGGCTTTTTATCGTTTTCTCTCTGGCTCCCGTTTCCTTAACCGCTTGCTTTCCCGTTCCAGGTCGATTTCTCACTCCTGGTCGCATTTCTGCTCACGGTCGCTTTTCCGGCCTCGGTCTCTTTTACTTTTCCCGATACCGGTTGCTTTTACGCTCAAGCTTGCTCTTCTTTTCACTCTTCCGTTCCTCCATTAAATTTTAGAGCCTTCCCAATGTGGCTTAGATGGGCTGTAGTGGAATGCTGTGCAGTCATCAAAATTGATCTGTTCTCTCGTTAACACTTTGTTATTTGGTTTGCTCGTTTAGTTACGTCTGAACTTCCTCAATTATAATTAGTGTTCTTTAATGTATTGGTTCCACTCTGCAAGTGTGATCTTCTGCAAAGGCTTATTATGATTGACTGAAGCTGAAAAAAAAATTGATTAGTTAACGGCTGCAATAATGTTAAAATCCCCTCATATATCTCAACAGGTTATATTTTTTTAGATGTTCTTAGTTTTTAAGTGTCATGTCTACAGAACGCTACATGTGGCATGTTAATAAATGTTGACCCGTGGCTTTGAAAAATGTGATATAAAACACAGATTGAAATAAAACATAAAGTAATAATAATATTAAAAACCTTCAAAGCATTAACTTAATAAATTTTCCGAGAGTATTCTGTGATCATCAATTTGAAACAATCGAAGATTACCACTTTTATTTAGCAAATGATGCAATTATAAATTGAACAAAACAGCAGCAGATTGATAGGCTGGCTTGAGAACTTTGTTCATGATTTTGTTGAAACACAAAAATACAGCACTTGCTTTTATTTCTTTCAAATTTCATGCACCTCATAAATCAGTGAAACTTTTACAATAAATTGATGTTGCATGTAAGATTTTCTTTGAAATGTAATTTTCTAATTTCCTCTGAAAAGTAAAAAATAAAATAAGACCGATAAATTAATTCATAATCTTATAGTCATAACTACTCGTGAATAATAATGGTTGTAATGCCATCACATATAAAAAAAACTTACCTGCCCAAAAAAATTTCTCATTTACCGATAGGCTGATAGCAAGCTCGTCAGTTTAGGAAACCATGATGAACAATATTAGATAAGGAACAATTGAAGTCAGAAGCCTTGAACGATAAATATGAGCAATGAATTTAAATTTATTTTCCCAATCTGCAACTCCTTTTTGCAAAACACAAATTGTTAGAGCATAATGATAATCTTATAATAATTAATAATAATATAACATAATTAAAATTAAACACGTGCAATGCAACAAA
Source organism: Erpobdella octoculata (assembly GCA_963978895.1). Taxonomy (NCBI): domain Eukaryota; kingdom Metazoa; phylum Annelida; class Clitellata; order Hirudinida; family Erpobdellidae; genus Erpobdella; species Erpobdella octoculata. The sequence continues at coordinate 37,782,847 of OZ022238.1, read as the reverse complement.
CGAAACAAATTGAAAGATACACAGTAAATCATGATTTTAAAAACTAAAAACAAATTACCAAAGCTTTGCCACTTACTTTTGAATGGGAGATATGAACAATGAATTTCTAATTTGATTTAATTTTAATTTGTTAAGTCTGGAACTCTTTTTGTGAAGCACAAAATATCTCTAAATAGAAGAAATTCCACCTGCAATTTATTGATTAGTCCTGAAAACCAAAGTTATCTAGATTTAAAAGATAAGTTGCTAAAATCAAATATAAAGTTTACCGATAGCAGAGCTGTCGTATCGGAGGTTCGGAAGAAAATCAGGGAATGACCTCTATGAAATCAAAACAAAGGTATCCGGCGGCACCATAGATATCTATGGGCGGCACTAAACAACACACATATTTATTTAATTTAATATATATATTTAAAACTTTTAAAACTTAAGAAAACAAATATTTTGTATAATTTAACTATAAATTAATTTATTTTTATTTTGTAGATTTAAAAATTTACTCCAACTTACTACCGCTGACCAAAACGTTTTTTGTTCATAAAACATCAACGGAGAAACCAATTTATTTAAAATTTTACAGGAACCACCGCTTGAATAAGCTACATAAGTGTGCCAAATTTCAATTAAATCGGTTTGGCCGTTTACATTTTATTTCCGAACAAACAAACAAACAAACAAACAAACATTTCATTTTTATATATAAGATAGAATTGTTAGAATGAAAAATATAAATCATGAACTCAGTCAATAGGAAAAAGATATATATATATATATATATATATATATATATATATATATATATATATATATATATACACATATATATACATATATATATATATATATACATATATATATACGTATATATATATATATATATATATATATATATATATATATATATATATATATACATATACATATATTACATTACATATATATATATACTCCAACTTACTACCGCTGACCAAAACGTTTTTTGTCCATAAAACATCAACGGAGAAACCAATTTATTTAAAATTTTACAGGAACCACCGCTTGAATAAGATACATAAGTGTGCCAAATTTCAATTAAATCGGCTCGGCCGTTTACATTTTATGTCCGAACAAACAAACAAACATTTCATTTTTATATATAAGATATGGGAAAGCGACCGGGAGCGGGAAAGCGACCGGCAGTGGGAAAACGACCGAAAACGGGAAAGCGAACAGGAGTGGGAAAGCAGGTGGGAAAGGAAACGGGAGAGAAAGAGACAAACATTAAAAAAACCTCTAAAAAACCCGGGCAACGCCGGGTATCTCCGCTAGTACATACATAAACACACACACAGACACACATACATGCACATACACATACATACATACACACATACATACGCACATACATATATAGTTCCCGCTCGCTCACCCGCTCCGCTCCGCTCATTTTGTGACGGATTTCAAAATTTTTTTTTTATTTTTGATTCCCATTGACTCTCAAGGTTGTGTGAAAATTTCATTACGATCGGATGAATGGTGTAGCAATGCATAAAGGACATTAACATATATACATATATACATACAAACATTCATTTATATATATATATATATATATATATATATATATATATATATATATATATATATATATATATATATATATATATATATATATATATATATATATATATATATATATATATATATATATATATATATATATATATATATATATATATATATATATATATATATATATATATATATATATATATATATATATATATATATATATATATATATATATATATATATATATATATATATATATATATATATATATATATATATATATATATATATATATATATATATATATATATATATATACTAGAGGGTTACCCAGCATTGCGCGGGGTTCTCAGAGGTTTTTTTATCCTTTTTCTATCTTGCTCCCGTTTTCTTCCCCGCTTGCTCTCCCGCTTCCGCTCACTTTCCCGTTCCCGGTCGCTTTCCCGTTCCCGTTCAGCGGCGGATCCTGGAATCTCGTAATAGGGGGCCCAAAAATATTTTTTTTTAGTTTTTTTTCTGTTGTTAGGCAGTCCATTATAAGTCATCTAGATTTTTTTATTCAGTAAAACCAAACAGAAGGAATTTAAATTAAATTTATCTACTCTTTTTTCCCTCTTTTTTTGGTTTTACTGAATAAGAAAATTCAAAACGGGAGTAATCAAAAGTTAAAACAAGTAAAAGAAAAAACGAGTTTTTTAACACAAACTTTGATTTCAAATACACTCGATGCGTGTCTGTGTGTATGTGTGTATGTATACAAAAGATGTTCAAATTACGTTGTTTTTTTTTAATTGAATCATGTATTGTCATCCAATATAAAGATATGCTAAAAGTTTCAGCTTCCTAGCTAGTCAAAAAGCTGCTTAAATTTTATTTGCAATATTTACGTACAGAGAAAGCCACACACACACACACAAACAGAGATTGTAACCTAAATAAAAGTTTGTAAAATAAACTAAATTACAAATTTTTAGACCCTCTCCTTTACGAGATTCCTGGATCCGCCACTACCGAAATTAGATGTTTTTTACCAATGCTTTTATTAACTCGTCGTCTCTGTTTCTCTGTCTGTCTGTTTCTCTGTCTGTCTGTTTCTCTGTCTGTTTCAAATCTTGCAATCAATTTTTGAGTCACTTCCTGACGATAGATTTTTTTCAAATTTTGCATACATGCTCAAAATAGAAGACAATGCAATATTCAATTATTAGTTTTACAATAAGTCAATTAATTTAGTTAATTTTAATTAATTTCGATATTTCGATATAATTAAGATATTTCGACTTTAATATAAAATAAAAGAGTAATATAAGAAAAAATTGATTGCAAAATTTGTGTTTTAATTACATATGAGAGCATTGGTTTTAAAAATTCGTTTTTAATTTACTTGTTTTAAATAAAGATTATATAAAACCACTAGCGGGGTTACCCTGTGTTGCTCGGGGTTTTCAGAGGTTTTTTATCATTTTTCTCTCTTGCTCCCGTTTCCTTCCCTGCTTGCTCTCCCGTTTCCGTTCCCGCTTGCTCTCCCGTTTCCGTTCCCGCTTGCTCTCCCGTTTCCGTTCCCGCTTGCTCTCCCGTTTCCGTTCCCGCTCATTTTTTCTTTTCTACTCTTTCATAACTTATTTTAGCCCATAAAACGTAAAATAGATTTGCTAAAAGTTGCTTGAAGCCTTCAAACGTTGTTACGTAAACAAAATTTGAATTTTATTACGCAATTACCTTCGATGGTCGTACATAGGAACTTTTGGCCTGGAAAGTTAAGAACGGGAAAAAGTTAAGAAGGTTTGGACTAGAGATGGGAATCGAACCCTAATTTAAGAGTTCGGGTTCGGTTCGGTTCGGTAGTGGCTATAGTTCGGGTTCGGTTCGGTTCGCTAGTGGTTACAGTTGGGGTTCGGTAGTGCTTACAGTTCGAGTTCGGTTCGGTTCGCTAGTTGTTAAAGTTCGGGTTTGGTTTGGGATAGCTATGGCTCGAGCTAGATTCGATGATAATTGCATTAAAAAATAGTCACTTTATTAATCCAAGACATTTGAAAAATTAAGGTTCCATATTGTATTTTTTTTTAAAATTACATTTTTAATGTTTCTGTACTCATTCGAGCTCTTCGCTCACTCATAGTCATGTTGCTGACACTAAGCGTACCTTTCCTTCTGTAACAAACGTTTCCAGCTTTTGCTTGCTCCATTTAGAACCGTTTGCTAACTTATTAGTATTTGCCATATTATTTGAGTTGTTCTATATAATAAATACAACAAACAAAACATACATACATAGGTAATTCAAGCAACACGACCGCACAGTGTAATAAGCTACGCGAGAAAGAAAGTCAACATAACAACAAAGATGTGCATAAGCTTCCATAAGTCAAACAATAACAGCGATATTAAATGCAGAAAACAAAATAACGATTTTTCGTTAAAATTCGATTGAGGCGCTGAATACGACTGCCTGCATCGTAGTGGTCTTGAAATCAATTCGTCGGTATAACACCACTATAATATCATCGGAATCTTTATCTTTATCTTTTTATTTCAAAAATATTTCATAGTCATAATTTAAATTTTAAAAAAATAGGTTGGATGAATTCAGCATGAGTTCGTTCGGGTTCGGTTCGGTTCGGTCAACAACTAAGTTTGGGTTCGGTTCGGTAAAAAGTAGGGTTCGAGTTCGGTGTGTTCGGTCGGGTTCGGTTCGATTCCCATCTCTAGTTTGGACTCCTTCTCCGATCCTCCGGCTCAGGGGCCCAAAAAACCTTCCGGGTCAAAAGTGCCTATACATGATCATTGCATAAGTTTTCGAAGCACTGTTTACAATTGCGTAACAGGCATTACTTGCTAATGGACCAGTGTTGTTTCAGTTAGGGTTTTTCAGTTAGAGTATCAGTTAAAGTTAGCCAATTTAATATTTTTTAGTTAGTATTACAGTTAAAGTTAATTTTATTCATTTTTTCCATTTAATATTAGAGTTAATATTTTTTTCAGTTACTCTTACAGTTAGTATAACAGTTATTAATATAACCCTTTTTTTTTTTTTTTTTTATAATAGTTTATAGTCCTTTACACCAGAGGTTCTCAACCTTTTCAAACTCAAGGACCATTTCAAAATTATGTGCCTCAGTGGCGGACCACCACTGGACAGCCACTCGTAATTAGGGGGTCTGGGACGAGCCCCAGCCGAAAACGATTTTTTTGCTCAATTTATGGTAGCTTTGGGTTGTCCAGGAAGTAAATCGGAGACAAATTCACAAGTATTTTTTATAGTAAATTTTCAGATTTAAGATAGAAATAAAAAACGTAAAAAATAAAAAATTATCTGAGAAATTTAAATTTAATGCGATTTTTTATTGCAGTTTTTTAGCATTCTAGTTTAGTGACTTGTTATTAAGTTTAGTTAAAGTTTTAGGTTTCTAAAATTTAAAAGCATTGTATCATCCGTGTCCATCATAATTATTACATTTTGTTCTTGTCATCAATTTAGTGTGATCCCTGAGCCTGCAAATTAGCGCAAAGATTGTCAAATCGAGGAGTGATGCACGACAGACACAAACGCAACTCATTTTCAACATCCAATCGAGAACGATATTTAGTTTTCATCGCTACCCTGGCCGAAAATCCACACTCGCAAAGATACGATGATGCAAATGGTAAAATAACCAGAAAAGCTTTTTCTGATACTTCTGGGAATTCGTGTGATATGTTTATCCAAAATTTTACCAAACTAACGCTTTTGTGCAGCATTTTGCATGTCGAGTCGTTTGTCAGTTCAATGATTTGGTTTAATTCTGTTGTTGATAAAACTGAGTCAATGTCATCGACATCTGCAAGAAATGGATTGGAAATCCATGCGGAATTTTGTGCATTCAGATCACAAAAGTAAAAATTAAATTGTTCAATCAATGATTGGATATGTCCTGATATAAGAGAGACCAAATATGATTTATCGATCTTCGCATTTTGAAATTTTAAAATTTAAAGTGTTAAAACTATAATTTTAAACGTTTTCTGTTCCTGAATATAAGGTTTATTGAAAAATTATATTAACAAATAAAAAATACACAATTCTAGATCAAGTTTCGCGGACCACTCAACTGCTCGTCGCGGACCACAGGTTGAGAACCACTGCTTTACACCAGGTGTTTTAAGACTCTAATGGCTGTATGTAGGAAGCACTTAAGTACTTCCTGTCGTGGATCAGAATTTGATCCTTTTTACTATTCCCTCCTCCTTTCTCCAGGCTTGGGACTGGCTCGCAATTAGCGAGGCGGAGCTGTAATATAACCCTGTACTGATAAACACATTACTAAGCAAACGCTGTTTCAGTTTCACTTCTTATCTGAATTCCATTCTTTTTTATTACTAATAAAAGCAGGCAAAGTAGTCTGTGCGCTAATCTGGTTAACCGTGTTTCCTGTATCATTTTCGATTAGTTTGCTCTTGGCCTTTAGCTTTTTGCGATTTGTCTCCAAAAGCTCAAGTTCTTTTGCCACTTCCTTATGAAATAACGCCAACTCCATTTTCTTGTTTTCGGTCAGAATTTATTTTTATCATTGTTTATACGTCGTTAAATGCAAATAAAGCGATGAAAAAAAATCATATTATAGTAGAGATAAAAAACACGAGTGTGTCCGGTTACCAAATATAAACAAAGAAATAAAATTTTGGCGCATTTCAGTATTGGATTTTCCGAAAACATTTTTTTTCAGTTTGTATTACAGTTACTACTTTTTTTACCAATGCTTTTATTAACTCGTCGGCTCTGTTTCTCTGTCTGTTTCTCTGTTTCAAATCTTGCAATCAATTTTTGAGTCACTTCCTGATGATAGATTTTTTTCAAATTTTGCATACATGCTCAAGATAGAAGACAATGCAATATTCAATTATTAGTTTTACAATAAGTCAATTAATTTAGTTAATTTTCTTGAGGATTTTATATATATATATATATATATATATATATATATATATATGTTTATTATATTTATTTGTTGTATATTGCGACTTTAATATAAAATAAAAGAGTAATATAAGAAAAAATTGATTGCAAAATTTTTGTTTATGAGCTTAATGGAAATCGCAATGCTCTTCGAACCATATTACGCCAGGCCAGACTTTAATATAAAATAAAAGAGTAATATAAGAAAAAATTGATTGCAAAATTTGTGTCTTAATTACATATAAGAGCATTGGTTTTAAAAATTCGTTTTTAATTTACTTGTTTACTATTAGTATTACAATTAAATTTAACATTATTTTTCAGTTAAAGTTTCAGTTAGTTCTTAACTTAAATTTCTTTTTTCAGTTATTAGACCAAATTCAGTTTAAGTTACGCTTAACTGAAACAACACTGTAATGGACTTCTTAATATTAAGAAGTCCATGACTTGCTTCCCAGTCTTGCATAATGTGACCGATTGCGCGTTATTACAAATTATTAAGAGATAGATGGGGCGGGAAACCGACCGGAATCGGGAAAGTGACCGGGAGCGGGAAAGCGACCGGGAGCGGGAAAGCGACCGGGAGTGGGAGAGCAAGCGGAAACGGAAAAGCGACCGGGAGCGGGAGAGAAAACGGGAAATTAAACAGGAGCTAGAGAAAAACGATAAAAAACTCTAAAAACCCCCGAGCAACGCCGGGTAACCCCGCTTTTATATATATATATATATAGTTTCCGCTCGCTCAGGTCATTTTGTGACGGATTTCAAATTTTTTTTCTCTATATTTGATTCCCCTTGACTCTCAAGGTTGTGTGAAAATTTTATTACGATCGGATGAATGGTGTAACCATGCATAAAGGACATACATACATACAAACATTTATTTATATATATATATATATATATATATATATATATATATATATATATATATATATATATATATATATATATATATACTAGCGAGGGCACCCTGCGTTGCCCGGGGTTTTTAGAGGTTTACCTAATGCGTTTCTTTTTCGCTCCCGTTTCCTTCCCGCTTGCGCTCCCGCTCCAGGTCGTAATCCGTTCCCTGTCGCTTTCCCGATCATTTTTTCGCTCTCATTCCCCCCCTCCTAGATCCGATTCTACATACATACATACATACATACATACATACATACATACATACATACATACATACATACATACATACATACATACATACATACATACATACATACATACATACATACATACATACATACATACAAACATACATACATACATACATACATACATACATACATACATACATACATACATACATACATACATACATACATACATACATACATACATACATACATACATACATACATACATACATACATACATACATACATACATACATACATACATACATACATACATACATACATACATACATACATACATACATACATACATACATACATACATACATACATACATACATACATACATACAAACATACATAAACACAGACACACATACATGCACATACACATACATACATACACACATACATACGCACATACATATATATATAATTCCCGCTCGCTTAGCCGCTCCGCTCAGCTCATTTTGTGACGGATTTCAAATTTTTTCTCTATATTTGATTCCCCTTGACTCTGAAGGTTGTGTGAGAATTTCATTACGATGGGATGAATGGTGTAGCAATGCATAAATAACATACATATATATAAACATTCATTTTTACATATATATATATATATATATATATATATATATATATATATATATATATATATATATATATATATATATATATATATATATATATATATATATATATATATATATATATATATATATATATATATATATATATATATATATATATATATATAAAATATATATATATATAGTATATATATAGTATATATATATATATATATATATATATATATATATAGTATATATATAGTATATATATATATATATATATATATATATATATATATATATATATATATATATATATATATATATATATATATATATATATATATATATATATAGTTCCCGCTCCGCTCCGCTCATTTTGTGACGGATTTCAAATTTTTTTTTCTATATTTAATTCCCCTTGACTCTGAAGGTTGTGTGAAAATTTCATTACGATGGGATGAATGGTGTAGCAATGCCTAAATAACATACATATATATAAACATTCATTTTTACATATATATATATATATATATATATATATATATATATATATATATATATATATATATATATATATATATATATATATATATATAGTATATTTATATATAGTTCCCGCTCCGCTCCGCTCATTTTGTGACGGATTTCAAATTTTTTTTGCTATATTTGATTCCCCTTGACTCTGAAGGTTGTGTGAAAATTTCATTACGATGGGATGAATGGTGTAGCAATGCCTAAATAACATACATATATATAAACATTCATTTTTACATATATATATGTATATATATATATATATATATATATATATATATATATATATATATATATATATATATATATATATATATATATATATATATATATATATATATATATAGTATATTTATATATAGTTCCCGCTCGCTCACCCGCTCCGCTCATTTTGTGACGGATTTCAAATTTTTTTTGCCATATTTGATTCCCCTTGACTCTGAAGGTTGTGTGAAAATTTCATTACGATCGGATGAATGGTGTAGTAATGCATAAATAACATACATATATACATACATACATACATACATACATACATACATACATACATACATACATACATACATACATACATACATACATACATACATACATACATACATACATACATACATACACACATACATACAAACATTCATTTATATATATATATATATATATATATATTAATGTAAAATCGCTGTTTTTACGATAGGTTTTCCCATTGATAGACGTTAAAGGACTTGGAATAACATTAATTATTAATTAATTAATAGACCAGAAGGTATAACTAGCCCTAACAAAGCTTCATTTATTATTTTCCAATAAAACTGCAAAACCATTCTATTGAGCCCGGTATACGTTTTGGTGATATCGTAACATTGGTGATCAGAAGTAGGATACAAGAAGGGTTTTGAAATCATTGGATGAGCTTTGGGCGAGTGAAATGAAAGACGAGCTGGAGAAACGTGGCCTGAGCGATACAGGTAAAAAGGACGAACTTATGGAACGCCTCTTAGCCGCGTTAGTGAATGAGGGCTATGGGCCTGACGACGACGAATATCTATTCGATATTGACGAGGAAGCTGTGGTCAAGCGAAGGAAATTAAAAAACAAATTGCTGGAGGAAGAAAGACAACGAGCGAGAGAAAACATGGCAGCACAGGGGGAAACAGGAGAAGGAATGATTCTTGGCCACGAAAACAAAGTAGCAGCAGGCGGTACAACTGTTGAGAGTTTGGTCGCAGGGTTGGCTGAGGCAGTGGTGGACACGGTTCTGGACCAGCGGGCTGCTGGTGATGTGGGTTGCTGCGGCGAAACCCAATTTGAACTGGAGTCCACCAGCTGTGTCTCAGAGCATGTGACGGATGACGGCCGTACAGACTGCACAAGTCAGGTGGGTCATGATGATGAGCCTGTTAAAGACGGTCATGATAAGGAACCTTGCAAAGATGCTCAAGATGAACCATGCAAAGATGGTGACAGTGATACAGTCGGTTTGGACGTCAAAAACCAAACTAAAGAAGATGAGAAGAATGTTGAAAACGAAATGCAAAACGACGAGGATGAAAGTGTTGATGATTATTATAATAATGGCAATAACAACTATGACTTTCACCCATATAGCGACGGTTCTGAAACGGAAGCCTCCATAACAGACGACGGCACCGAATATTCAGGGTCAGATTTTAGTGAAGAATCTGACTCGGATGAAGCAACCGAGGATTTAGAAACGGACGAAACTCCAATGGAAAAATACGTCAAAGTTAACTTGACAAAAAAAGAAGACACTGATTTGAGAGACGATGGCAATAATTTGAAGAAAGATCCGCTGGACGATACGAAAGTTGACACCGACGAAAGAGCCGAGTTGGAATGTGAAAAGAAAACGTTCGATTGTAGCTTGGAAGAAAACAAACATGACGGCGATGAACTTCTCCAAAACAACAATAGCAATGCAGCCAGCAAAAACTCTGGAAAAGATGAGACAAGAACAGAGAACGGTAACGAGGGTTTTAAATCAGATGAATCTACAGAGGATTCTAGATCAGATAGACTAAGAGTCATTGTAAAATCAAATAACAGTTTGATGAAGGGATTTATTGGATTTATGGAACGACGTGTTTTCGAAAATCCTTTTGAAGAGTTTCTTTTGAAAGATCTAAAAGATGTGAAGGAAGAAGAAAAAGCAGACAATTCCGATAAACCGTGCAAAGATGTTCAGGACGAGGCATGCAAAAAAGGCTGTGATGAACCGTGCAAAAATGGCGACGATGAGCCAAAGAAAGACTCTGTTGATGAGTCAAAGAAGGACTGGAAGAAACTGTGTCAAACGGTCAAGAGACTTGACCATGTTGTTTGCGAATTGCGGTCAAAGCCACGAGTAAAGATCAAGGTATTTTGGTGTTCGTGGCCGAGTCGCATTTCTCAAAAGCGACTATGCTGTTCGGGACGAACAGAATTAAGAAGGGGGTAATAACGTAAAATCGCTGTTTTTACGATAGGTTTTCCCATTGATAGACGTTAAAGGACTTGGAATAACATTAATTATTAATTAATTAATAGACCAGAAGGTATAACTAGCCCTAACAAAGCTTCATTTATTATTTTCCAATAAAACTGCAAAACCATTCTATTGAGCCCGGTATACGTTTTGGTGATATCGTAACAATATATATATATATTTGATACAGTTTCGGTATACGTTTTGGTGATATCGTAACAATATATATATATATTTGATACAGTTTCGGTATACGTTTTGGTGATATCGTAACAATATATATATATATTTGATACAGTTTCTTCCAGTCCTTCTTTGGCTCATCGTCGCCATTTCTGCACGGTTCATCACAGCCTTTTTTGCATGCCTCGTCCTGAACATCTTTGCACGGTTTATCGGAATTGTCTGCTTTTTCTTCTTCCTTCACATCTCTTAGATCTTTCTCAAGAAACTCTTCAAAAGCTTTTTCGGAAACACGTTCCATAAATCCAATAAATCCCTTCATCAAACTGTTATTTGATTTTACAATGACTCTTAGTCTATCTGATCTAGAATCCTCTGTGGATACGTCTGATTTAGAACCCTCGGTACCGTTCTCTGTTCTTGGCCCATCTTTTTCAGAGTTTTTGCTTGCTGCATTGCTATTGTTGTTTTTGGAGAAGTTCATCGCCGTCATGTTTGTTTCTTCCAAGCTACAATCGAACGTTTTCTTTTCTCATTCCAACTCGTCTCTTTCGTCGGTTTCAACTTTCGTATCGTCCAGCGGATCTTTCTTCAAGTTATCGCCATCGTCTCTCAAATTAGTGTCTTCTTTTTTGTCAAGTTAACTTTGACGTATTTCTCCATTGGAGTTTCGTCCGTTTCTAAATCCTCGGTTGCTCCATCCGAGTCAGATTCTTCACTAAAATCTGACCCTGAATATTCGGTGCCGTCGTCTGTTATGGAGGCTTCCGTTTCAGAACCGTCGCTGTATGGGTAAAAGCCATAGTTGTTATTGCCATTATTATAATCATCATCGTCACTTTCATCCTCATCGTTTTGCATTTCGTTTTCAACCTTCTTCTCATCTTCTTTAGTTTTGTTTTACGACGTCCAAACCGACTGTATCACTGTCACCATCACCATTTTATTCAGAGCCTTCATCAATTCATTTTCTGCTTCCAACTCATACTCTTCTGGATCAAACCCTTTGTTCTCCAATGACGTCCGGAGGCGGTTCACGAGCTCAGACTTTCTTCCTTTATCACTGAACTTTCGTTTTCTAAGTTTCAGCCTCAATTGTTTTAGCATTTTTTTGAAAATTTGGTTTCCAGGACTTCAAATGTGGGGTGGTAGGAAATAGGGTTATTTGTTTTTTCAAGTAACTGCTACTCAAAAACTGTAAATACCAAAGATGTAAAAATTAGTATTTAGTTTCTATTCTAAAAATAAAGATATACGTGCTTTACCATTTTTTTTTAAATTTGGTTTCCAGGACCTCAAATGTGGGGTGGAAAATAAGGTTATTTGGTTTTTAATGTAACTGCTACTCGAAAACTGTAGATGCTACAGGAGTAAAAATTTGTATTTGGTTTCTACTCCAGAAATAATGATATACGTGTTTTACCAATTTTTGAAAATTTGGTTTTCAGGACTTCAAATATGGGGTGGAAAATAGGGTAGCTTGGTTTTTAAAGTAACTGCTACTTAAAAACTGTAAATGCTACAAAAGTACAATTAGTATTTAGTTTCTACTCTAAAAATAATGATATACGTGTTTCACCATTTTTTGAAAATTTGGTTTCCAGGACCTCAAATGTGAAGTTTAAAGAGTTATTTGATTTTAAAATAACTGCTACTCAAAAACTGTAAGTGCTACAGATGTGAAAATTAGTATTTTGAGGTTTTGTGCCGGTTAAAAGTAGATGAGTTCAGTTTATCACCGGACGGACGAGCCAAGCCTATATTTTAGGGTCTTCATACAGCTCTGCCCAAACCTTAAATCAAGGTGGGACGGGCCGAGGTTTTTAACCAAGTATATGGACATTTTAGTGATTTTAGGGTGTTCAGACGGGCCGGGCTAAACCTGAAGTCAAGGTGGGACGGGCCGAAGTTTTTCATCAAGTATATAGAACTTCTAGACCTGTAAAAACGGACCGGGCCCATATTAGACGGGCCTTGCCGAGCCAGGAATTTCGTTTTTTGAAACGGGCTGGGCCAAGTTGTCGACGGGCCGAGCCGAGACCTAAAGAATTGATCCGTGCAGTACTCTACTATGTATGCACGGTTCAAATTCTCTAATTTCATGCGAGCGAAGCCGCTACGGGCACTGCTAGTATATATATATATATATATATATATATATATATATATATATATATATATATATATATATATATATATATATATATATATATATATATATATATATATATATATATATATATATAATATATATAATGAATTTAAATTTTATTTTAATTGTATTTTAATTCCTTTCAATTAGTTGTATCTTTTACCATTTAGTCACTGCATTTTATTTTTAAAAAGTTAAACGGCTCTGATGATGGCAAAAAATTGCCGAAATAGATCTATTAGCCTATAAGATTATGGAGTTTGTGTTTGAGAATAAATTATTTTTAAACCGATTTAGAGTATTGGAAAAAATTAAAAATAAAATCGATTCAGCCAAGTGCGCCACTTTTTTCAATCGAGTTTGCCTAAAAGAACATATAGCGCCGAAGTATTCAAAAAATATATATATATATATATATATATATATATATATATATATATATATATATAGATATCATAAATTGTGGAGTTGTTGACTAACATTATAAGCATGAACATTTTTAATTTCAAATGATTTAAAATGGTGGATGAATAAATAACATCAGATCAATTTTTTAGTCAGATATCATAGTTGTATTATTGTTATATTATATCATAGTGAAACACAAATCAGGACCAGTATAACTGAGTATAATAAATAGGATATATGAGCTCGGGGAGTCAATTAACACTAAGTATAGTTCTTATACAGGTTTTTCAAATAAAAAACAGCAACATCTACAGAAAAAACTAGAGCTTTAGCAGATTTGTCATGTATCGTCATAATACACCGGCAACCAATATCGCTCAAATGAGCAAATGTAAACAAGCTCAGGTTGAAAATGGCAGCTTTCAAATTGTACAGGAAATAGATTGATATGTCCCATCTATATATCTATGTATATATATATATATATATATATATATATATATATATATATATATATATATATATATATATATATATATATATATATATATATATATATATATATATATATATATATAGAAATAGGGATAATTGGAATAAGTCGGATAATTGTGAAGATAATTAAAAAATGTGAAGACTAAAAAAGAGAAAATAAAAAAAAATAAAAAACTTTTTAAAACCTCATCTTATTATGCATTAAAAAGTCGAAAATAAAATCGTACGTCAAATTGATCATCTTGTTGTTCGCCATGATAAGACTAGGGCGCTCGCTAAGTTATACAGATCTGTTCATTAAATTCAAACTAAGCACCCTAGTCTTATCATAGCGAGCAACAAGATGATCAATTTGACGTACGATTTTATTTCGACAACACATTATACTTGATAAATCAATCAAATAAACTTATAAAGCGCTTTTATTAAATTCAAAGGTGGTCGCTCGCTAAATAAAAATATTCTTAAAAAAACCATGAAAAACAACAAAAGTTACAAAATAACCTTTGACCGGTAATCCCGAAGATCCTGCCGTTACCGGAGTTAATGAGATAAACAAGCAATGATTGGCAGGCACGTGATGTCCATGATTGACAGGCCGCCAACTACTAATAATATTCAGCTCCACCCACAGACCTTGGCTATAAATTTAAAAGTAAACACGAATAATGTTATTCTATGGTTTTTATTTTTACACATTGTTTTATCATGGCTGGAAATTACCTTGATGTTACTGGGATATTATCTACTAAATTAAATAAAAATGTGTAAGATGATGCTTTGGGATGAGCTATGACACGCGGTCTCATAGCGAGGATAAAATTCTGTCAGTTGTGTCAGACATAAATGAAACTGGCGAGAAGGAGTGGTACCTACTGCCGATGGATGTATTTGGCATTGTCCCATCCCAACTAGGCATGCCGCTCGACGAAATCGACAAGGGACAAAACAAAATTAGCATAGAAAATAATAGAACCAGAACATAGCATTTTAATAGAACAAGAAAATAAACACAACATAAAATCATAACAAAAAAATTAACCTAGCATAATAATAAAATAAAACAAAATAACAAATTTAATTTACAGGGTCATGTTATACCAAACAAATATATGTGAAACAAAATTGTGAAAGGGATCGGAAATCGACGTCATAGTCATACCCGCCAAAAACCCACTGCTCCCGGACTCGATGGTCTCTCTCTGTGCCATTCTCGGAGGTCAAAAATTTATAAAGTTCTAGTTATGGCATCTCGTAATCACAAACTATCGGCCAAGCTTATGACCATTATATATCTCATTTTAAAAACTGCTGTAGTTGGCAAGACGCAATCACCAACTTTACTGTCAAATTTCCAACAAGTTTCGATTGTCTGTTTTTTTCTTTATGTACGGTTAAAAACATGACATAGTTTCATTTAGTTTGGGTCATTCTTGACTGCAAATAGTTAAATGTTTCAATTCGACGCAATGCCGAAAAACTTCTTTCTGGTGTTGCATTTGATATCGGAAAAACCAAATTTTAAAAACCAAACCAATTTTAATAATCTGTCTACTTTTGACAATAAAGTTTTTGAAGTTTCATTTTTACTGAACATATCAACAATTGACAGATTCTCGACGAGTCTCTCGCAGAGGCGTGGATTCAGCAAAATGTTGAGGGGGGCGAAGATTTTTTAACTTAAACCCAGAGAATCTTCAAACAAAAATGACCATCCCAATATACATTTGGATGTTGTATTTTCATGTAAATCATCCTATTAGTTAAAAAAAACAGTTCAAAAAAGTTAACTTTTATTTAATATTGAATGCAGACAAAAAGCGTTTAAATTATGAATGTAACAAAGGGTATCGACGTTTTTCATTTTTAAAAAATTTTCCACTGAATCATCAAGATAAAATAGACTAAGGGTACTGAAAGATTGAAAAATACTAGCAGAGATTTAGGTCATGGCCCCCCTCAGCCCCCCCCCCAATCCACGCCTCTGGTCTCTCGTTATAAATAATATTGGTATTTGACAAAAAAGTGGCCCCCGGTTCATAAACTGCTAGTTGTCAGGTCTTTTAGTTGTCGAGTATATTACCATTACGAAAGGAATAGCAGATAAATAAAACTGTTAGTTGGCAAGAAAAACCATCAACTGTCGGCCTAGCATATCATATCATATCATATCATATCACATTATTTTTAAGCGCCAAATAAACTTTTAGGCGGGGCTAAATATTAATAATAAAATAATCTCCGCCTCGGGGCGGAGCTGAATATTCAACAACGGCAGGATCTTCGGGATTACCCCTTTGACCTACCTATTATTTAATTGTATGGCCCATATATATAGAATATTCTATATATATGGTATGGCCTACTGATTTAAACTCCGACTGTCTCTAGCTAGGTAAGGTTACTCTTCCTTCAGACAAGTTCAGGATGGCTGCACAAAGTAGGTTTTAATTAATTTTATAGCATTAAGTTTAATTTAACTTTAAGTTATTATCGGTTGTCGATTAGCTTCATTGCCTATAACTATTATTGTTATCTTTAAACTTTAACCACAATTATTCGCTTTACTTTATATATTATATATAATCTCTTAAATGTTGTCAATTTTTTTATGATTATGCTTACAAATCACATATAATGGCTCAATTTTTCTGTTCAAAAGTTTGAAGTTTTTTAAATTTGTATTTTAAATATCACTTACTTTCCAGAATAATACAATACTGAGTTGATTTATAAATTTTCAAAATAGTGATTTTTTTATAAGATAATTAGTATCATTATTCACTAATCAGCAAGTGTTTACTTGTATTATCAGAGCTATTGACCAGTTATTTTTTAAACCTAGAGCTGAAAGTTGCGCTGATCCAATTTGTAGCAACACCTAACAAATCAGCAAATTTGGCTAAAATTACTGAGTTGATTGGCCAGGCCAGTCAAAAAGGTGCCAAAATTTTGTCTCTTCCTGTAAGTTTTACAAATTTAAAACATTTCTAAAAGTAAAACTTTCTTGTAAAATTTTCTGTCACGTGTTTTATGAAATGATTGTTTTTATTACTTTTTTTAATGTGTTTTTTTTTAAATTTCAATTTGTGATAAGTTTTTATACTTCGAAAATTGTCCAGGAATGTTGTAATGCACCGTATGGGCATGAGTATTTTTCTCAATATGCAGAAAGTATCCCTGGTGAATCTACTGCTGCATTCTCAAAAGCTGCTGCTGAAAATAAAATATATTTAGTGGCAGGTATATGATGTGTAAAATATTTATCTAATTATAGTACAATTACTATAATTTTTACTTATGCTGTAGGTTCCATAATAGAGAGAAGAGATGAGAAAATGTATAACACTACAACAGTGTTTGGGCCAGACGGAAAGCTTATGGCAAAATTTAGCAAGGTTTATTTTATCATTTCTATCATAGATTAATTTTATTATTGTACTTTATGTTTGTATTAATTATCATATTTCTAGATTAGTCATTTAAGTTTATTTTGTATATAAATATAATAACATGAAAGCTGCATAATCTGAGGTGATGTATATGTGTTTGGAACAAAATATTCCGTAGCAAATAAATTTTTTATTTAAAATAAAATTGATTAAATTACAAAAATTTTTCCAACTTCCAGGTGCATCTGTTTGACATTGATGTTCCTGGTAAAATAACTTTTCAAGAATCTAAATCTCTCAGTCCAGGAAACTCTTTAACTATTCTGGATCTTCGTTAGTTCATCTAATTTAAATTTACTCTTATCAATACGAAATTTTCACAATCTAATTTTAAGAAAGTATCATTTTGTTTGTCTTTATTAAACTGAGCTCATTTAGTTAATTTATAAGTACTTTTTTTTAATTTCATTTTGATCATGGAATGTAGGCTTCTGTTATTTTAATTAACCTGAATTAATCTGTCTATCAATACAGATGTGAGCATTTTAATGTCTTTTTCATGACTTGAAATAGTGGTTAAACAATCGTTTCAAACATGGAATTTTGTAAATAGTAAATTTATTAAAATACTACCTTTCTGTTGACTGCCATTCTAAATAAAACAAATCAATCAGGAGCACATTTTATGTTTTAATTTTTTTATTTTATGGAATAAGCAAAAAATAACTTTAATTTCTTAGGCTAAGCAGTTTGAATCTTTTTTTTTATGGAAGGTTCTGGGAGATGCAATAATCATCATATGACTAACAAAAGCATGCTTATAAAAATAGTTTTGTAAACAAATGAAACTTGCATTTTTATTAACCTTGAAAGCAGTGAATTGATTTTATTCATATTTCATCTCATGTTCTAGTTCTCGTTCCAGATATTCAAAATCTTTTTTCCTTGACTTCATCAAATTACTTTCAGAGTTCAGCCGAACCATTTTATGGACATGCTCTTAATTCGATGATTGGTTTTATTTTACAGCATTTTGTAAAGTTGGATTTGGAATATGTTACGATATTCGATTCCCAGAGTTAGCTCAAATTTATTCTAAAAATGGTAAAAAAAAAACTAAAAACATTATTTAGTAATCGGTTACAGAGTTTTCCGATTGTATGTTTGTGGATATTACAGGATGTAAAATTTTGATGTATTGTGGTGCCTTTAATATGACTACTGGACCAGCTCATTGGGAGCTTCTGGCAAGAGCAAGAGCAGTTGACAACCAGGTCTATGTTGTTAATACCAGCCTGGCAAGAGATATAAATGCTTCATATGTTTCATATGGCCATTCTATGGTGGTTGATCCCTGGTAAGAACAGGCTTTTTCATTAAGTAAAGTAGTCCTAGTAATTGGAATATTACAAATGTTTGTATTTATTATGTGTGCTCAATAATAACAATCCTCAGTTTTCATGGATTATATTATAGATTGAATAAGATTCAAAAAGTTGAATGTTAGACATTGAACAGTCATACAAACTTGAAACGGCTGGTTATAATGCTACATGCATTATTGGTTGGCTGTCAAGCTTAGCTATAAATATACATTTTTTGTGTGCATCAGAACAAACAAGTTAAAAAATACGAGATGCAAAGGTCTAATGCAACAAAGGTTTTTGAATACTAAGTAGAGCAAACTCTATTTATCATGGAATAATTTATATTTTAAACACATTTTAAAATTACACAAAATTCATTTTTTGAAGTTAAGAATATGTCAGATATGAAAATGTAATTTGGATTAATTAAAAAATGTGAAAACTGTTAACGTTATTTGATATTATTAATCATTAAACATTTTAATCATGTTTTTAAATATGAAAGAACTTTTTATCCATGGATGCATGCAGCTATATACACTATACAGATGTTTCTGAGAATTACATTATTTTCCAGGGGGAAAGTAATATCTTCAACCGATGAGAAAGAAAGCATCATTTATGCAGACCTTGGTGATGTTTATATATAATTAATACAAAAGTAAATAATTAATCTAATGATAATAATATTTTTGTTGTTGTGGCAGATTTAAATTATGTCGAGGACACAAGAGCGATGATTCCAATAACCAAGCAAAAGAGAGCAGATCTTTACAACGTTGAAGCCGTTGGAGATGTGAAAGTTTTCCAAGAAAGTTGATCAATAAAACATTTTGCATCAAAACTATAATACGCTTGAAGTAATATTATTTAACATTCATTTATTTTTATTTTTCTGAATCAAGTGTCATAATAATTTTTGTACTTTGATAAAGTTTCAGCACTATTTTCCTAGTGTGTTTGTGTGTGTTGTATTCATTTTGAGGCATACAGCTACATATTTTGTTAAAACATTTAATACACTGTTCTGATATGTTTTCATTTAAAATCCCACTCATTACTAATTAATTCCTTTTGCATTCCTGTTATGTCTCTACGAAATTATTTTACCTTTATTCTATCTATCCCACCAAACCATGCTCATCCTTATCTTTATTAAATCAGGATATAAGTTTGCTAACAGTTTCAGTAAATAAATTCAGTGGAGATACATTTTGAGAATAGTAGCTTTTTATTTGAAATAAATTAATTTTGTCATCAGCCATTATATGCTGGCCACTTACGAGCGGATTTAGTTGTAATCATGTGGCATATTATATTTAATGCTTTCACATATCACAATATCAGCACAAGTAACTTGAAGTATTATGGCATGTTTGCCAAACCAATGCTGCTTGTTTATATACAACATAGTTGAATTATTTGTTCTCTGTGTACTGTTAGATTAAATGACTGTTCAAACTTTTTTTTTCTGTCTGACCTCTTCGCCTCTTCATACAAACATTTTTTTAGACAATTATAAATGAACTTAAAATTAATACTTGAAAATTAAGCAAAAATTGTTATAAAATGTTTTTCCTATTTGACCCTTGTGAAGTTGAAACCTTGATAGGATTCAGTTACAGATGACTGGAGCTCATTGCTGTAATCATTGTTTTTTTAACTTGCGAAGTATAAGGAATTTCACCAGTCTTTTAAAATTGTTTAGTCTTATATGCTCGAAGTTTTAAAACTGAAATAGTAGTATATAAGTATCTTGTTGTGGATAATAATATGATCTGATTGCTTTTGAACACATTATATAATCTTACCTTTAGTGACCCATGTTATATCAAAAAGCTGTTGAAGAATGCAATTTTTTGACTTTAAAGACACAAAAATCCTCTTATACTGTTCAAATGGACTACAAAGTTTATTGGTCCGTAGTCCACCTACTGTGTATGCAATTGCCACCAACTCATAACCATGTTATAGAATGTATCAACTCTACGCAGAATAACTGAAAATTCTTTTCATGGAGTCTTTTTTTAACAAGAGTGTAGGTCTTCAGTTTACTTTGACACTTTTTTTTATTATAGAGAGCATATTTTGATTACTGAACAATTAAAAAATGAGCTTAATGGGAATGCACCATAATATCATTTGCTGGGACAAAAATGGTGGTTCCTAAGTAATTTTGTGTGGGTTTTTAACGAGCAATTGAATTACTGCATAAATAACTAATAAGAAATCAATCAAAGTTGGTCCATTCAACTTATCTATGTCTGAAAATGTTGAGGGAATCGTTCTGGTATGAAATTCTTATTAAACATTTACTACACCAACCAATAAGATAAAAATAAATAAAAGTTCATCCTTAGTAATGATAACATTGAATTTAAAAAATATATATGTATATAACTGTGCTATTATTAAAACAAAGGTCTGCCACATTCTAAAAAATTTATCACATTCGAATAAACTCATAAGTATTGAAAGATGATTTTTTTTGCGTCATCACATTCCTCTGGTGGCAAAAACCTGCACAAAACGTAAATCGCTGCTGCTGTGACTGAAACAATGCTTGTGTGTTTCTTGAGAACACCAACTTGATAGTTGTGCACATTATTAAATATCAAAACCTCCATTTTATTTTACTATAAGTCTGAGGTCAAGCAAAAATCAATAATCACTAAAAATAAAAACTGACAAAAATGCAACAACTGTTGAGATAAATATGAACAAGCTGATACTCACTAAAGTAAGAACTTTAATATCATACCTTGATCATAATTAAAATTTAAACAGTTTTAAGAACATGATCTACAAAAGCACGAACTACAACGTCCATGAAAAAGGCTAAAGTACTAACATTAATAAAACCAATATACACAACACTGAAAATAAAACAAAGCCAGTAAGTATGCATTCGCAAAAATTGGTAACATATACATTAACGAAATGTCCTCGAACTGAAATTCGTGTTACTCTTTACAGGTGCTGCTGTCACATAACGTACGCACACGCAGACACGCAAAGTGGGGAAGGTGGAGGGAGGGAGATGGGGAGGGTTTCAGTACCTTCGTGCATCCAGGTACGACGAGACATCAATTCTGTAAAATTTAAAAAAAAATATAAAACTAATTGTATTTTTGTAAATCTGACATTTAAATTAGAGAAACTTACCCTCCATTAATTTCCATCCCATAAACAGGTGTTCTGAAACGATAATCTATCTTTAATAAACGTACATACAATACTTATTTTTTTGCCGTGAATACAAAATGCCGAGAATGCTTCTGCGACAACAATAGAAACTTACCGTAATCTCTGGGCATAGTAGTCAGCAGGTGATCTAGAGATGGAATCAGTCTGTGGATAAACCAAATTGGTCGAACCAGCCACAAATCTACTTCCAGTCAGACCAGGAAAAGCAGGATTTGGAGTATCAAATCCAATGATGCCAGCTGATGCAGGATATGTACTGTTACCAGTAACAGGATATCTAGGATGAAAACAATGTATTTTAACCTCTATTTAATAATTCAAATTTTAACCTCTATTTAATAATTCAAATTTTAACCTCTATTTAATAATTTAAATTTTATTTAATATTTAAATTTTAATACTTATTTAAGATTTTAACTTCTAACCTCTATCATTAGAATTTAATCATATTTAACAAACACTTAATTTAATCAACTACTGCATACTATTTTAAATTAATTAGAATTAGCATTATAAATCATAAAATACCACACTTTAAAGTAATTTGCTAGATAATTTGTCTTAAGAAATATTTATTAGCACAGTTTTTATAATCTCAAAACTTTATAAGAATTTTGTATTAATAGCAAGAAACACCAATGCATCGTTTGGGTTTGGATATCTGTCAACAGTTAATTAAAGCCCAACCCCACCTTGTTACATCTGTTAGTTACCACCTTGTAGTTGCTATGACGATTACAGTCAAACAAAAGCAACTTTTATTGATTTTTTCATTAACATATCAGTGAAAAATAAAGAAGTCTTTGGTTAATTTGAATCCTCTGTTGCCACAAATTAAAATTAATGCCCAGATTAACCAAATTCAGGATAAGGCGAATATTTAACAAAATTGTGAACATGTTGGAAATCTCAACAATGAGACTGCAACAATAGATAACAACTTTTGCTCCATGTGAATGAAAAATCCTCAAATAATTTTACTGCACGCTTGTTTTCGGTGTGTTATGTCCTAATAAAACGTTAACTACAAAATCAGGAATCTTTAATTTTGACTTGAAAAACATTATCAAACCTAAGAAATCCCAGATTTAAAGAATTGTAAATGTGTTAGGTGCAAAAAATCACCAGAAATAAAACGTATGTTGCAATAACACGAATCTGTATTGAACAGATAGATTGAAGTGGGATTTATAAACAATGAGTCTTCAGCACTATTAAACAAAAATTTGAAATAACTGTTGCCAGATTAGCTAAAGCTTCCTGTATAACAGATTCTTACAAAAACACTAGCTGCACTAATTATTCTAGAAATAATTTTACACCAATAAAAAGTGACAGAAAAAATTCCAATTAACAAGGACAATTCCTTACTGTTTCCAAAACTGCTTTACATCTCCATGTAAAATTTTGAATGTTATGCCATCCCAACCCTGTCCTAAATGCAACTTGTACCTTTGTAATGACTTTCACAATCGCTTTTTGAATAATTAAAGATTTTCTATCCATCGCACCCATCAACGTGTAGATTTAACAAAATAGCAGAGCAGCTGTTGTAGTCAGACAGAAGAAGCATGTTCAAAAAAAGGTCATTATAAATAAGTCTGAAATAAGTAGTAACAGGTCTGCAGTCATTCAAGCATCCCTTATGTCTTTCTTAGTAGCTTTTGTTTACATGCTTATTGTGTGTTCGGAATATCTAACGACATGACCCTCACTATCATTAATTAGTATTCAAATTTGGAATCTAAAAACAGCCTGTAGTTTCAACTCTGGTATTCTCCAAAAAAAGTAATTCTTGCTTTAACTAATCAGTGCTAGGCGACCGTAGCTCTAAGGATTACACCATCAAGGATATCCCCATAAATACAGTACCTGCTACCATGGCATCCCCCCAGATGTTTCATTACAGCAATTTTTATTTAAAAACTTTCTGCAATAAAATTTTTTTTCTGCAGTATCTTTCACCATGCCACACGTTGAATACTATGACACTTTCTATTTTATCAGAGACATTCATTCAAATTACATCATACCTTATGTTGACTGCAGCTGGATAT
Organism: Erpobdella octoculata; assembly: GCA_963978895.1. NCBI lineage: Eukaryota > Metazoa > Annelida > Clitellata > Hirudinida > Erpobdellidae > Erpobdella > Erpobdella octoculata. The sequence continues at coordinate 37,758,373 of OZ022238.1, read as the reverse complement.
GCAGAAGAATCAGGAAAAGTAGGATTTGAAGATGGAGTATAGAGTGAATTAGAGGTGTTCTGGAAAAGAAGATTGGTTGATCCATTGAAGTTGGGATTTCGAGTGTCGCTGGCAAATTCTCTGGAGTAGAGTGAAGACTGGAAAGGTGTCTGAGTCGTGTATTCCAACGAGTAACCAGAAAAGGTGATGGGAAGTTCTGGTTTTCTCTCATAAACATTATACCTTTCCTGTGTTGTTATGTGAGGTTCTATGAACATGGGAACTGTCTTGTTTTCTCTTCTCCTATCATCATCTCTTTGTACATACGAACCTCTTGATTCCCTGCATCATTTGTAAACATACTTTAAAAAGCATTTCAGTTTCAACAACCCATAAATTCCAAAACCTACAAGAAAAGTTTCTTTAATAAATAACTCTGAATAAATAAATAAACTTTCCATAAAATAAAAATTTATTTTATAATTTAAAATAATCCAAACAAATTAGAAAAATTCATTAAGTCGTAAAAATCTCACTAAAATGTTTGAATGTATTGCATATTTCAACCAAAAATTTTCAACCTTCAAAAAGGCGGTTTACTGATTAAAAAAAAAAAGTTGGTGCGCGTATAATGAAGCTTATCATTTCAGATCGGCATTCGTTAAGTGGAATAGAATTTCCAATATCTTCAACAAAACACAAGCACTAACAATAGGACTAACTTATTTATCCTTTTACAGTGGCTCAAAGAATGCCCACGATGCCAAAATTAGGTCTGTGCAATTTATTTCTACAAGTGCAAATATCAGCATTCGTTTTGTGATTTGTTTGTAACAAATATGGAGTTTATTTAGCACAAACCAGAGGGAGATATATCTCTTTCAGGAGGATTCAATGGCAGATCCATGAGTAAGTTTAGATTGTGCAATTACTTTTAATTTAAAATTTTAACAATATTTTTATCTTTGTAATTTTCTGAAAAGTTTGCTATTTTTTATGGTACCAAACATGAACAACTACTGTTATTTTAAACATCTTTCTTTCTTAATTCTCAGTGATGACGAGTACTTAAGTACATATGTACCTAAGTACAATATGTGTACCTGAGTAATTGTACTTAAGTCCTTTCCCGAGCGTGTACTTAGTACTTGTACTTAAGTACATTTTAGTGTACTTTCTGAGTAAGTACATTTTAAAAGTAGCTAAGTACTTGCTTTATTTTTGTTTTTAAAACTAATTATTTAAATTATTTATAATTTGTAAACCTAAAAATAAGTGTTTATGTAACAGATTGTATGCTCGAGCATTTCCTGTTGTCGAGGATATGCTTTTTCCATAGATATTGCTTTTTCATTCTAATTTTTTAGTGTTTGTTACAAGATGGCCGATCTATTGTAACGTAACGATAACAGCAAAGTTAGTCAAGTTTTCCTTTTAGTTGTGAGGACTTATTTCAGTGAAATAGTTTCTGACAATGGAGATTATATACAAGCTCTAGTTCATCTGCCTAGCAAATATGGTTAGACGAAATGTCAGAAAACCATGCTGTGACTGATAATGGAAGCAATATTGTAAATGCATTTTAAGAGTATGCTGAATCAACCGTATTAGAGTTGGAACCATCAGAGACAGTGATCCTGGGACATCGAAGACAAGACTCGTCATCTACAGATATGCCGCTGTGTCACACTAATACTTTAAAGTTTGCTGGCTGCCATTGACACATCGTAAGATGGCTGAAGAACTGTTCGTAGTTAAAGTCCATCGTATGATTGAAACAAACACTTACTCAGAAATAGAGGTTGTGACAGCATCAACTGGCAATTTCTAACGGTTTTATGAGCCAGATTCAGAAAGTAATGATTCAACTTACAAAGTGGAAGCATATCAGTACCTAAATGATCCATTACATAACATGAATCAACTAAAAAAAAACATTCTGATTTGATAAATGATATCTTGAAAGCTCTTTTTCTAATTTACAACTTTGTGATATATGAAATTATAATTTTTATTTTATTTAGGCGTCCAGCAGTTGCAAAAGTATTTTTCAAGTTCAACACAACCATTCCATTATCTGCTACTGTTGACAGACTATTCAGTCAAGCGGGCTTATACTAACTCCTTGGCATAATAAACTCAGCAACACATATTTTAAACATTGGCTCTTTTAAATAAAAATAAGGCATTTTGGGGATGTTTTTTTAATAAATACTTGGTTTTATGCTGTGGAAACAATCTTTTTCTGATCAATAAAAATTTTCAATGTACTTGTACTTAAGTACAATTTAAAAATCTGTACTCGTACTTAAGTACAGAATAAATTATGTACTTGTACTTAAAGTACATTTAACACAGAGTACTTGGTACTTATACTTAAGTACATTTTTTGAGTACTTACGTCAACACTGTTAATTCTTCACTGTTATAATATAGTATGGTATGCAAATTTCTACATCCCCCTGTTATCAACTACAATTTTGACCCAAGCCCCAAATGGGATAGTGCCTCAGGACCCCCAATCAGCTTAATCCTTCATAATTTCATTTTTTACAATCTTTACCCTGGCATGAGTCAGCAGACTTATAGGCCTAGAAAAATGTGTTTTGAGAACCTTTTTAAATTCTTTATATTAATTTCACCGTGCTTGCTTGCTCACTTGAGCCGTATGTTGGTCATCTTGTGATGCTTAAAAACATACTTCTAATCATCCAATAGAGATGAAATTTGGTTATTAAACTGTTAAATTTTCAGATCGATTGGACAAATTTAAAAGAATTTATAATACAATTTAAAAAATTACAAATTTACTTCAGAGAAATAAACCACCAGTTTTAAATTCATTCAAAGATAACGATAACTAGTTTTTCAAATCAAAAATTTCTAATAAAAACCTTGTTTTATACAATACTGGTTCTAAAGCTTCTTCTAGTTTCCATCATCACATACTTCACATATCAAGTATATAAAAAACTGTGTTATATGTTTTTTAATTTATATACTTATAATCATCATAAAATAATTTACAAAAAAATTTAAAGCTGTCGAATTACAAAATATGGGAGGATTTGTGAAATTGAATATTATTATTTAAAAATTGGTAATATATAAAAGTTTGAATTACATTAAATACATAACCTTAACAATGAAACAGAGAAATTCGAACTTACACTAACCTCTCAAGATGGCAATCTTTAGACCTGGTTAATGCAAAATATTAATGTTTTAATTAACAACTAGAAAACAGCACCTGCAAATTGCATCTACCCATCAAGATTGGCCAGTGTATACACTGGCAGATCAAGGGGGAGCCAATCCGACCATGAACCCCATCCCATTTTGCCTAATGACTTTGTCCCCCCTCGTCAAAACCAAAGGTCTGTGAAATGCAGAACATGAAACATTTACAAGATGAGTAAGTAAATTCTTAAAGAGCACAAAAATCACACATATTTTTAGCGTCTTAAAGTGGATGCACAAAATATAAGCAATTAAAATAAAACATAACAACAGCTCGAGAAAGTGAAAGCTGAATATCTCTGAACTAGCAGTGCCCGTAGCGGCTTCGCTCGCATGAAATTAGAGAATTTGAACCGTGCATCCATAGGTGTCGGCTCGGCCCGTCGACAACTTGGCCCAGCCCGTTTCAAAACCAAAATTCCTGCCTCGGCACGGCCCGTCTAATTTGGGCCCGGCCCGTTTTTACAGGCCTAGAAGTTCTATATACTTGATGAAAAACTTCGGCCCGTCCCACCTTGACTTCAGGTTTAGCCCGGCCCGTCTGAACACCCTAAAATTTCTAAAATGTCTATATACTTGGTTAAAAATCTCGGCCCGTCCCACCTTGATTTAAGGTTTGGGCAGAGCTGTATGAAGACCCTAAAATAACGGCTTGGCCCGTCCGTCCGGTGATAAACTGAACTCATCTACTTTTAACCGGCACAAAACCTCAAAATACTAATTTTCACATCTGTAGCACTTACAGTTTTTGAGTAGCAGTTATTTTAAAATCAAATAACCCTTATTTTGACCCCACATTTGAAGTCATGGAAACCAAATTTTCAAAAAATGGTGAAACACGTATATCATTATTTTTAGAGTAGAAACTAAATACTAATTTTTACTTTTGTAGCATTCACAGTTTTTGAGTAGCAGCAACTTTAAAAACCAAATAACCCAATTTTCCAACCCACATTTGAGGTCCGGGAAACCGAATTTTCAAAAAATGGTGAAACACGTATATTTTTATATTTCAAGAAATGGTGAAACACGTATATTTTTATATTTCAAGAAGAATCCATATACCAAATTTCAAAATCTCCTCATTTTTGGTTTTCGAGATATACATTGTTTTAGAAAAAAGTTTGTTTTCCAGTTTCTTCCCCTCAGGAGCAAAATTTTCAAAAATCCTTTCTTAGTGGATGCTTGTGCAATAAAAGTAATATAAGTTCCAAATTTTACGTTCCTAGGATGAGGCGTTTGAGCTCGGCGTTGATTATCAGTCAGTCAGTCAGTCAGGACATGTTCTTTTATATATATATAGATGATGTCAAGTAGATTTAATGAATATTAGGTCGTGTGTTCAAAGGCCTATCAAGCTTAGGGCTATCAACTCCAAATGCCAGGCTATGGTGTGTGCCCCCCTATGGGTTATATGACTATTGCTTGGCTGTCATACGACATTTTTCCAAGAAATAGTCGATGACCAAGGGGGTCTCTTTCATTTATGGAAGTAGAATTACAATGACTAATATAAATCTTCATTACAAATTATTCCACCCTTACAAATTGAGTCACCATAATTTTTGGGCCCATAAAAGCCTGCCCCCTGACTGGGGATTCAAGGTATGGTAACCAAGTGGCATGCTGTGTTGTTTGCATACTTCCGTAAGCTAAAAGAACACCTCAAAAAACTCTCTAACACCAAACATTTCTGGGAAACCAAAAACCGTTGAATTTAATATGTTGATCGATAAATCTAAAATCATCAATAATAATTTTTTTCATAAGTACCTTAATGAGGTATATTACAGATTCAGAGATAGAACAACTAATTTTTGCTTTAAAATGCAAGAGTTTTATACTCTAGATTAGTCTAGATCTATTGTTTGGGGGATTGACGTGGCAAGCTGCTGACAGACTAATTCTTGCCCTGTTACAAAAAATGTCTTGCCCCCCAAAAAAATGAAAGTATAGCATTTCAATTAAAATTTTGAAAAAATAAAGTAAAACAAGACCAGTTCATGGGTAAAATAAATTGTAATCAATCAGATTAAAATTAGTGTAATAATAACAATAATAATAATAATAATTCAGACCAATGTCCTTCTTTCCCACATCTGTAACAAACATCTTTGTCTCCCATCCCGGGTTTGGAGCGTACTTTGCTATGAGAAACCTGAGAAAGTAAAATTATAATACAAATAAATTGATTCAATTAATATTATCACTTTATATTATGCTAATATGAATAAAAAACTTCAAATTATAACTCTGTTCTTCAAGACTGGAGTCAAGCTAGCAGGCGCTCGTAACATAAGAAATGTGCAGTAAAATGCATGTGTCAAGCTAGCAGGCGCTCAAAAAAATTTCAAAAAAAAAATAAAAAAAGTATCGGTATACATTTTGGTTGAGTTTTCAGTTTTGAATTTGTAATATGTTTTAATAGCCCATATTTACTATTTAATGTCATTTTTATTTTTAAAAAAAATTAGTTTATACCAGAGATATTAAGCCCAAGCCGAACGCTACATTACCGGTCATTTTGTTTACATTTGGAGAAATTTAAAATAGGTTTTCTGAGGAAAATTTCGGGGTTTTCATAATAAAAATTAATGAAACGTAGTTATTTTGAGTTGCTTAATAAATACCGATACTTTTTTTTTTTTTTTTAAATTTTTCTGAGCGCCCGCTAGCTTGACACATGCATTTTACTGCACATTTCCTATGTTACGAGCGCCTGCTAGCTTGACTCCAGTTTCTTCAAGGCAACCAATTCCGAGTGGTCGTGCCACCCAATAAACAGTCATCGATCAGTGGACTAAATTTTAATAAACGTGTTTATACCTCACAAAATGTATCTAAATCTAAGTCAGAAAATTATATATTACAACATCCTGGAAAGGATTTCTCAAAACCTTTTTTCTCTGACTTTCTGCATTCAGAGCCAAAGAACCATTGGTGAGTTCAATGAGACTCTTAACTAAGCCACAAACATAGTGCAAAAAGAAACCAAAGCTGGCATAATTCATAATAAAATTCCAGCCAAAGAAAGACTTATTACTTCCTGTACTATACCAGGAATGTCTGTCATTTTGTCACAATTAAAGATAATTCAATCAATAAAATAGCGCGACTTTTATTATTTAAATTTTATTCTATGTGGTAAATTAATGGCCATTTAATGTGGCAATGATTATTTAAGAGTTTAAAATTAAATGACATGACATATATACACCTACTATATAAAGTCAAAAAAATTTGAATTGACTAACATATTTTATTTATTAGCCAGAAGGATTTTGAAATTGTTTGTCAGATTTATGCATGTTTATTATATGGGTCAAATGCCTTTAAATACAACATCTTTAAATGCTTTCACATTTTTTTAAAACATACTATTGTTTTTTTTAACAGTTCAAAACCTAGCTAACAATAACAATACAGACACGAAAAAGCTTAGCAATAAATAATAACTAATGAATAAAAAAAATTTTCCACCTGAATCCTGAGATTACACCCTTGAAAATTTGTGCCATCTAAAAACTTCAAAGCCTTTTCTGCATCAGCAGGACTAACATAATGCTATGAATTAATATTAAAGATTATTAAGACATTCCAAACACAGGTAAATTGAACACAAATTAATAAACTACATAATAAAATATGCTGTAAATACAAAGACAATAGATAAAAATGACTTACTACAAAAGCATAATCCTTGACAACATCACATTCAGACACTCTTCCCATTGTTTCAAACAGTGTTCTAAGACTTTGCGAGTTACAGTTCCTGGGTATGTTCCCCACAAATAGTTTTGTAGACCTGTAGTTGGGATGGAAAATAATTCTAAATAAGCATAATTACTCTAAAATTCATTTTTCTCTTCAAGTAGCATGTATTATTTTCATATGAGTGTGCGTGCATGCATGGGCATTGAGTTCGGGAGAGTGCTATGTGGCCAGCTGCTCCCACCAAACCAAGTCTTGTTCTCTTCTCCTGGAAAAAGCATTCACTCTATGGGAACAATTGAATAGCTCAATTTTGTATGACTTATTGTCGGGAAAAATGTTATAATTTATTTTTATTCAGAATAAGCAATCATCGAACAAAATGTCATAGATAGAATGATGTAGAAAAAAGACGTGGCGATTGGTACAGATTTTATTATTTTAAAGAAATTTGTTAATCTTATCAAAATATCATGGTAACATATTTATCTATCATAAGACTGCACACAAATCACTAAGAATTAATGGGAATTGTAGGAAATTGCCATGAAATTCTGCAAAATTTAATTGTATTGATACATGAAACATTTCTGTAACACTTGTTTTTAATGTTAAAACAAGCGTGAAATAAAATATCCCTTCAGAGTATGTATGTCCAAATTATGGCCCACGTGTGGCCAGCCAACTTATTTTGACAGTCTTAAACAATAAGTAAACAAGGCACATAAATCTTAGAGTCTGCTATTGACTAAAGTTCAATTGGCCAGCATAATACCTATAAAATCTTAACCAGTTCTAGATCAGTAAAAGTAGAGCAAGTCTGTTTAGAGTTATATATATAGGCTCCCTAAAAATCAGAAACCTGATTTCTAATCGCAGTAACAATTCTTCTGTGAAATTTTGACCAAGACATTTTGTCCTAAAACCAAGTAAACATATACTGAAGTAATAAATAAAAAAATGCACATGCTTTACAAACAAAAGTCTGGCAACTGAGCAACTAAGTGATTATGCTTTAATTATGAAATATTAATTCATCAATTAATATTGTTTTATTGATGTCAAGAAAAGTTTCACCATTAATTAGAAATTGATGTTTTTTTGTGAACCTGTTGTTTATATAAGCTCATGCAGAAAGACATGTGCTGTCTTTATTTATTCTTGTTATCTGGATTCAAAAATTGTCACTGATGTACAATCATGAAATGCTATATAAATTTCTATGATTGATTGATTGAACGATTATATATATATTCTATATCATCCAGATAACAAAAATACATAAAGACAGAACAATACCTATGCAACACTTCTTTCTGCATAAGCTCATATTTTAAACAAAAACAATACTAACTTATTTAAATATTAAAAAATTATATTATGAATTTTGTCTAGACATAATTTTAATTTCATTAGTAAACATTTATAAAGAAACAACATTTATCCACCCAATTATAAATTATATATGTAACAAACGACAAACGTAAAAGTCACAAACCACATTTCTATTAAATTAATATTATAACTCGTCACAAAACCTATCGCACAACTTTTGAGGCAACACTTTTATTAGATTTTGAAAAATTAATCAGCTCGAAGAAAAAAAATGTTATGAGCGAGCTGCTCGTAACGCCGGGACAAAAAAAAGCTTCAGATGTCTCAACAAAAAACGTATGAATGATAAGTTGTTCACTTGTTTTGTGCAACTTCCATAGTTCGCTTCAAAGCTGTATCGATAACAAATGTTTAATTTTAAATTTTGACAAATTTTTAACAAAGTATTTGGATGTCTGAGGCAATTCCTATCGAGTCAAGTCTACCATGTTGACGATTTAGCAAAGACAGACAATTTTGGCACGGTGGGCTGCACCTAAGCACCAGAAGCATTTCCAATGAGGTTTTTTGAAATTTTTTTAGTTAATCTTTTCGTTTATCAGTCATTCTAACGAGATCAGAATAACATTAAAATAACTATTTAAAAAACTAAAATAAGACACATTAGCCAATCAGTGTCACCATTATAACCAAGTCCAGTTGCGACTGGCTTTGGCTTTAACGCGTTAGAAGTTGGACCATTGCGATGCGAACCAAAAATATGGAAGAAATTAAATTGGCAAAAACAAATACAGAGTGTAGCAGGGGTAACTAAATACGCCCCTTCCTGAAAGCAGGGGCAAGGGGAGAGTGCACAGGAGCCCAGAGAAGTGTAAAGGGGCTCAAACCATTGACCATGTTAGGGCTTTGGTTTCACATTTCTCAAACTCAATGTTCTTTAAAACAATTCTTAAATTAATCTGTTATGTTAATTCTGATTCATCTGTCTTAAAACCACTACTAAACAAATTTGTAGAATTGAAAGTAGAATGTCTTTTCCAAAATGTAGCTGTTGCAATAAAAATTTTTTGTACAATACCTGTGACTGTTGCAGAAGCTGAACGGTAATTTAGTAAATTGAAACAAATAAAAAGGGTAAAATGATCAGTAATGGGACAGGAAAGACTTTGTGATATAGCAATATAGTAACTGGGAGTTATAGTACACAATAGCGGCAAACCATCAAGACAGTGTGTGGAAGCAGCAAAGCGAGCCAATAAGATTTTAGGATTGGTTAAAAGAACAATAATAAGTCGAAACCAGGAAATAATTATCAGGCTATACAAATGTTTGGTAAGACCACATCTAGAATATTGTGTACAAGCTTGGAGCCCTGTTTTAAAAAAGGACATCGTAGTGTTGGAGAAGATACAAAGGAGGGCTACAAAGTTGATTAAGCATTTAAGCCAGTTATCTTACGAAGAAAGATTAAAAAAATGTGGCTTAACAACTCTAGAGAAAAGGAGAAGTAGGGGTGACTTGATCGAAGCCTACAAGATAATAACAGGAAAAGAGGATTTAACACCAGCAATGTTTTTTGAACAACCACCGATTCAAAGCACTAGGGGACATAGATTCAAGCTTTTTAAAAAACAAGAAAAGACTATAAAAAAGGCATTTTTTAGTTCTAGAGTGGTAAATATATCGAATGACTTGGACGATGACACTGTAGCATCTGAGACTACCACATCTTTTAAAGTAGCGTTATCCAGGCATGGATACTAATTTTTATACAAATTATTTATTTTTTATTAGTTTATTTATCTATTATTATTATTTTTCAGTTATTTCATTTTATTTATTTATTATTATTTTTATTATTATTTATTTATTTATTTTTAATTCGAAGTGGTTGTCTATAGGCGTAAAGTCTTCTAAACCACTATAATAAACGTTATCTTATCTTATCAATAGAAAGTGATCTAGGTAGGTCTATTGAATTTGATTAAATAATTGACAGTTTTGCATTAGGCAAATCAAGAAAAATATCACTTTGAAAATTTCGAAGAATTGCTCATTGTGCAAAAGACTTATACGTTTTTTATATAATAGTTAAAAAAAAATAAAAATACGTATATATCAATGACTTATATACATCATTTCCTTAATAAACGTGTTTTTCGTAGATGGCAAAAGTATTTTAATATTTTAAAGCCTCAAATTAAATTGAAAATCATAAAATTGAAATTATAAAATTCCAATAAGTAATACAGTTATTATTTAAAAAACGTTATTATCAATGTACAGTTTCTATAAAATTTAAGAAAATGATATCAAGGATTCTCCGCCAGGTGCCAATCAGTGAATGGGTATGAACATTTACAGTTACATTTTTTAAGCTCAACTGTCTGGCTCTCAGGGGACCCGTACACCTCAGCACAATGTCCTGCAATCAGGGACGTCAATTAAGGAGGGCCGGGGGAGATCGCCCCTCCTGACTTTTCAGTGGGCCCCGACATTAAAGTGGGCCCTACGCACTTAAGTGGGCTCCATCACTAAAGCGGGCCCCACGCACTTAACTGGGCCCCCGCCCTTAAGCGGTCATCCCCGCGCTTAAGTGAGCCCTTCCTGATTTTAAGTGGCTTTTGCCAGACTTTTCAGTGGCCCCACGCACTTAAGGAGGCACTCGGCACTAAAGTGGGTCCCATGCACTTAAGGGGCCCCCGCCACTGAAGTGGGTCCCATGCACCTAAAGGGCACTCGGCAATAAAATGGGCTCCGTGCACTTAAGGGGGCCTCCGGCGCTAAAGTGGGTCCCACGCACTTAAAGGTGCCCCCGGCATTGAAGTGAGCCCCAACCACTTAAGGGGGCACCCGGCACTAAACTTGTGCCCCCCAGCCACTTAAGAGGGTACCCGGCACTAAACTTGTGCCCAATCTTACGTGAGCCTCTGCACTTAAGTTGGCTCCCGCCCTTAATTGGGTTCCCGCACTTACGTGGGCCCCGGCACCTAGCTGGACCCCTTCTGACTTTTAAGTGGTCTTTTCCGGACTTTTCAGTGGGTTTCCCGGCACTAAAACTTAAGTGGGCTCCCCGCACTTGAGTGATTTCCCGCACTTAAGTGGTTCCACTAGCGGATCCAGGGGGGCCAGTCCGGCCATGGCTCCCCCCTCGTATTTTACTAATAGACTTTGTCCCCCTCGTCAAAATCAACTTAAAAAATAAAAACTTCTGTTAATGGTATCTAAGTTATGAATGATATAATCATAATCATTTATTTGTGTATTTATCCATAAAACTCTTAAGTTTCTCAAAAATACGAATCCTGAAAGCCGATAGAACAGGAACGCACACCAGCACAGGCACACATAGAAAAGTGCTGACCAAGCTAAGCCATGGTGGATATCTAGATATAACACATATAGGTGTTATATCTAGACGATATCCATGACCAAGCTACACAATGGACAGCTCATTATATATTATGAAGTCCAGTGCTGCACTGTGAAAGGAAAGCGCAAACCAGCACACGCGCACATAGAAAAGTTCTGACAAAGCTATGGCTCGAGAGGATAGCGGGAACTTCCGAAGCTAAGTGATGCACGTATATATGGTCAATAAAGTCAGAGAATTCGATATAATTGTTTCTTTGTCTCCCATTGTTATTTTTTTTAGAAGTTTCAGTTGGTTGTTAATATAACTCAAATTATATCAATCGGAATTTTTATCAAGCTTTGGTTAGATTTTATATATTTTATTTCACTTCATATATTTTATTTTAAAATCTTCATTTTATTTTATATATTTTATTTTGTATACGAATCCGCTGTTTATTCTTCTATTTATTTATTTATTATTAGAATCTATTATATATAAAAGGTGGCCATTATATGTATTTGAATAAAAATGATTGAAAAAAAGTTTTTTCAAAAATACGACTCCTGAAACCCGATGTCAAGTGAATTAAGTGGACCTCCATTGAAGAAAATGAAGCAAGCGGAGTTACCATTCGGATTTCTCGGAAACAACCAAAAAAAGGCAAAAGTTAAAGGTAAAAAATGTTTGTTTGGAATCAAACACATTTACTATATTTAAAGCTAACAAAAACGTAGCTCATTTTTATTATTATTACAAACGTTTATTCAACATGCAACCTCCGGTTGTTTAATTATTTGTTTTTCTGTACGCAAATCTAAAAAGTAAATTTTAACCAGCTTTTTGACTAGCTAAGAAGCTGAAACTTTCAGCATAGCTTTATATTGGAAGACAAAACATTATTTAATTGATTTCGACCTATTTTAAGAAACTTAATAATAAACCTGAAGATCGCGTAAGATTCATGACGTCACGATTTATTTATTAATGTTTCTTTATTAATTCATTTACTAGCGGGGGCACCCGGCGTTGCCCGGGGTTTTTAGAGGTTTACCAAAAGCGTTTCTTTTTCGCTCCCGTTTCCTTCCCGCCCCCGGTCGTTATCCGTTCCCTGTCGCTTTCCCGCTCATTTTTTCGCTCTCAGTTGCCCCCCCCCTAGATCCGATTCTACATACATACATACATACATACATACATACATACATACATACATACATACATACATACATACATACATACATACATACATACATACATATATACATACACACACATACATACTTTCAATAAACATTTAGTGCCGAAATATTGTAAAAAAAATACATACATATATACATATATATATACATACATAAACACACACACAGACACATATACATGCACATACACATACATACATACACACATGCCCCCCCCCCCCTAGATCCGATTCTACATACATACATACATACATACATACATACATACATACATACATACATACATACATACATACATACATACATGCATGCATGCATACATACATACATACATACATACATACATACATACATACATACATACATACATACATACATACATACATACATACATACATACATACATACATAATCCCGTTTTCGTTCCCGCTCACGCTCACGCTCATTTTCTCCTTTCCACTTTTTCCTAATTTCTTTTAGCCCATAAAACGTAAAATAGATTTGCTAACGTAGAGGAATATGCTTTCTAGCGATTCGTAACGTTAAAGTCGAAGTTATTTATAACACAATATTTCTCGAATTTATTTTAACTTTAATATTCTTCGTTGAATATAATCTTTTACTTGACTCAAATCTGAATTATCTCACTTTGTAGAATTTCGCACAGTTCTAACAAATCTTTTGATAATTAAAATTTCTCTTACCAAGATCACGTTTATTCTTTTTTTTTTTTTTATAATAGTTTATAGTCCTTTACACCAGGTGTTTTAAGACTGAAATGGCTGTGTAGGAAGCACCTAAGTACTTCCTGTCGTAGATCATATTTGATCGGTTCCATGATGAAACAGAACGTGATAAAACAGAACATGACAAAACAGAACATGATAAAACAGAACATGATAAAACAGAACAGTGAGAAAACAGAACAGTGAAGAAACAGAACATTGATTAAACAGAACAGTGATAAAACAGAACATTGCGTATATTTTTTCAACTTTTTCGTGATATACAAAATGTCCGAGATCAAATTGCTTCTAGTTAAAACGCTCGGAGATATTTTAAACTATTATCATAAAATTAAAGTTTTATTTGGTAATGTAGTTAATAATATTATTTTTCGATGTTTGAAGCTCTTCACTGCTGGATATAACTTGCTCACCCTGTTTGCACAGAAATTGTAGATATAAATACATATTTTATATAAGCAAACTCTTTTATAACCAACTTTGAACCAAGAATATATATCTAGAAGTCCAAGTTTTAACTATAATTTGGTAAGAAGTCTCTCAACTGTGACACTGGTATCTGGCATTAATGTGTTTTTAATGTGTTCGCAACATTTGCATGAGTGAATTTTCACGGGAAAATTATATTGATCAATTAATAAGAAATGAACTAAAATAGGAACAGCTTAAAAAGTTGGCTCTTTTGTCAAAATAGTTTCTTAATATTCAACCAAACAAAAAAGTTATCAGCGAAAACCGTCAGCGCACCGCAACAAGAATATAAAGCAAATACAAACACAAATTAATCTGTTGTAGGATGATTCCTACATTTCCTCTGGATCAATAGCTGACAACCGAAACATACAAAGAAGTAGATGAAAGTTATATAAAACTGATTTGTAGTTATTATTGCGAAAAATTGAAAAAAATAAACGCGATGTTCTGTTTTATCACTGTTCTGTTTGTTCAATGTTCTGTTTCTTCACTGTTCTGTTTCTTCACTGTTCTGTTTTATCATGTTCTGTTTTATCATGTTCTGTTTTATCATGTTCTGTTTCATCATGTTCTGTTTTATCCGGTTACCAAATCCAAGAGCCTGGAGCTGGATCATCGTGTCGGCTTCGTTGATTCCTTCGTTCAGAGACTTCATGATGTCGTTGTCGTTCGGGCTAGTAATAAAACATAAATAGTGAATATGAAGTTTGTGTATTTTCGAAGAATGTATTCACAAACCAATGTTACCTATTCAAGAACTCCCGAAGTAAGTCCACATGGCGAATCACAATACCAGCCATGTGGAACATTACGTGGAGCCGGTTTCCAACGTAACGGACAAAGGTGCCTGGAACGACATTCTTTTCCTTCAGGTAGGCGTTGAAGACCGAAGGCTCACCCTTGTAACTGTACCTGGAATCAACCATTGAGATTTTGTACTTCTGATTATTGCGTCTTTGGAATGATAAATTTGATCAACGCAACTGTTACCTCAACTTCGACAAGTTGTAAAGAAACGAAACTGCGGTTCCTTCCTTTCCTGATGCCAACGTCAGCCCCTTTTCTCGGTCCACTAGCAGGAGGCATTTCCTAGCCTCTGAAGCAACGGTCTCCAAAGGGTGGACGTTGCAATAAAGCTGCAGTAACTCAACTTCTAGTTCATTTCTTAAAATTTCAATGACTTTATTGTTAACGGGGGCCCGATCCGAAATGCAACACTTTATTTTTGAAACAAATTGGGGGAGAAGTTGGGTTACTGGCAGCTTTTGAAACTCCGAGTAGGTTTGAGCTACTTCCTTTAGAGACGCGATGATTACAGAGGCGTAGTCAGATCCCGTCCCGCCAATGACCCTCACGGTACACAAGTTCAGGTGAGCCTGTCCAGGAGAAAAACTTATGTGTATCTCCAGTAAATGCTTATCTACCACTGTTGTGGCATCATGACCAAGGGTGGCACTCGTACAAGACGACAGCATTTCGCCGACCTGCAGATGTGCCAAAACCCCGGGCTCATACGCCATCCTCGCAATGTTCGACGAATGAGGAACGTCAGCCAAAGTTCGTCCATGCAATGTTTTGCTAACGTACTGGAGCACAGGCCCTACTGCATTAACAGACACATTGCAGAGCAAAGCTTTATAGACTGCTTTCCTCATCGCCGGACCATACACCTTCCCATTTTTCGTACTACATTCATTCAAATCATTAGAATTCTCGAGTACTAATCCTCTCAAGTAGTGGTTTTCCTCCTCCAATTTCTTGATCTCTAAGGCCAACGTCGTGACTTCTTTAACCTTTTCTCCAAGCTGACCTTCGAGATCCAGAATCTTCTCCTCGGTCGCAACCTTAAATTTCTTAAAATTTTCAGTTAATTTAGCCCTACTTATCCGCACGCCCCGGAGTGTCATCGAATTTTCCAACACTTCTCTGTCTACTCTTTTTTTTTCGCCGCTAACTTTCCCTTCAAACGGTTTATTGACGCTTTCCTTCGTTTCGCCGTTCTTTTAAGAGTGTAAAATACCGGGCCTGTACTAAAAACTGGTGGTTTTTGTTTTTTTAACTCAGCAATTTTTAGTTGCGAAGATTTCAACTCTGCCCTTTTTATTTTACAACTCGGACAATCTCGCCAACTATTAGAAATTATTGACGAGTTGAGCCCTTGTTGTTCTGGCAAATTTTCGTTTAACCTCTAAACCCGAACCGCCGAGTACCTCTTCTTCTTGGCGCCTCACTCCACTTACTCCCTCGGACTGAGAATCGGACCCCCTGTCGTTCTCCAACCTTCGGGAATTCTCCGCCGCCTCACTCAAGGTCACCTGTGGTAAAGGAATTGGTTGAAATTTAAAATTTTTTCTAAGATAAATAACAAGTTCATCCCAATTCTTTGCGAGGAATCTCTTGTAGGCCACTACGTCTGTGTAGACTTTCTTGGCGGCAACTCCCACGAATTGCTGAAGACCAGGGAACGTCTGGTCTGGTCCCGCCAGTTCTTTAACAACGCCTGCCCACATCGGTGTCTTCCCCTTGTAAAGTTTAATTATAACAAAAAAAAACATAGCCATTCCGAAGAGGAAGCAAAGGTTCCCCAAAGTTTTCCTGTAGAAAAGCTTCGAATTCCTTAGCTGTCCTGCACACGGGTGAAGACTCCATCTCGAATTTGATTGATTGATTTGCAATAAAACTGAGAAATTGAAATGATAAATAATTAATTATATAATTACTTCTTTAATTTACAAATGTGAATAAAAAAGTGATATGATTACAAGAGTTATTCAATTCATAGTGAACGCCTAGGACGCCAGGTCTAGTCTAGAATCTAGAAATTCGCTGCGACCGCATCAAATTCTAAAAAGTGCGTTTATGCAAAAGCGATTATCTAAATTATTCCTCGGCCTAGAGAGATGAAATTTTCAGACATGATAGTTCAATATGTAAACTTTAGTATAGCAAAAAAATGAAAACAATTGGAGTTTTAGTTATAATTTTATTAAAATATGAACACACTGACTAGATCAAATTATCACAAGCTGTAGCCCAAAATAACACCGCTTCAAATTAAAGGCAAATCTTTATTAGTCAGAGTAATCATATCTTATAGATTTTTACAGTCATTATAATAATATAACTAAACTTTTAGTTGAAAAAAAAATTAATTAGATATACCTTTTAATAAAAAAGTTATATGATTACAAAATTTGTACAATTCATAGTGAACGCCTAGGACGCCCTAGTCTAGAATCTAGAACTTCGCTACGACCGCATCAAATCAAAAGCGATTATCTAAATTATTCCCCGGCCTAGAGAGTTGAAATTTTCAGACATGATAGTTCAATATGTAGAATTTAATATAGCGAAAAAATGAAAACCATTGGTGTATTCATAACAAAGATAAATGCTCTCGAAAAACCACTTACCTTGAACGAATGTTCAAGGAAAATGACTTGAAATTTAAGCTATTTATAAGCTTCATCAAAGGGAAGATTTTATTACAAGTTCATCGATGTAACCATTTCTAAAATTGACCCAGTAAATCTGGAGATATTCAGATTCTTGTGAACCCACTTTGAACTGTCCATTTTATTACGTTGGTCAATTTATTGGACATAGATAGGTCGGCTTGATTCGCCTGCGCGTCTCAGCTGTGCGACTCCCTAAATTCTTCACATATTTTGCTAAAGAACCTTACACCCAGAAACGGAAATCGCTCGGGCGGATTTTGAGCATGCCAAGATCACCATACACGGAAATTTGTCTTAGGCTAACATATTGAATCTATTGAACACTACTTCACCTGGTTCAACACAGTGCCAAAGACATGAACATCACAACGCTGAATGAACCACGATACCCACTCAAGACATCAAATTTTATTTACTCGCCAGTGTTAGATAATTAGATAATTTAAAATAAACAAGACATGATTTCATAAAATTAAAAAGGAAAACACGCTCTTAATTCAAAATAAGACAAAGGTTTCCAACATAGAATGTTACATATTAAACAAAATAAGAAAGTATCATCATCAGCAGCTGATACTTCTAAGATGTCTTCTTGGTATGCCAAAACTCAGAAGAACATTGAAGTCAATTATCAACCACATTGAAAATACCATTGCACTACTTGTTACTAACAATAATAATAATAAAAATAATATTGTGAAAAATATGGAAGAAAAATTCTTGAGATATCCCAGAAAAGAGGAGAGTTCACTTATTTCAAAGGGTGTCTGAAATTTTTCCCAGCATACTTGGCAGCTCCCGCAAGTTCTTCTTCGATACGTAAAATCTGGTTATATTTGGCAAGTCGCTCACCTCTGCACGGGGCACCGGCCTTGATCTAGTATTAAATGAAAAATAAACCAGTTTTTTAGAAGCTTAAATATAACTTTCAAATCATACAAATGAAATGATCATTCATACCTTGACATTCTCTATCACTACAAATTGTAAAGAATTAAAATAATACTTCTTAACCAAAACTTAGTTTTGCTTTTATAAATTTATCAATTTGGAATAATTAAAAAACAAACATAAAATTTAACAATAAATACAATAGAACTGTAAAACAATGACCACATACCTGTCCAGTGCAAAGACCAACAGCTAGGTCAGCAATGAAGTCATCCTCAGTCTCACCCCCCCTTTGACACACCATGACTCCCCAACCTGCACGCTGGGCCATCTTACAGAGGTCGATCGACTCAGTGACTGTTCCAATCTGGTTTATCTTCAATGACAGGCAGTTACAGGCTTTCTTTTCAATCGCTTCTTCTAAATTCTTTTTGTTTGTAAGATCAAGATCGTCACTAGATAAAATAAATAAAAAAGTTTATGTAGAAATATCCAAAAATAAAAAAATTTAACAAAGTTATCAACTTAATTAAATTATTTTTTCATTCTACACATTAAAGTTTTCTGATAATGTGAGAAACATTATTTTATTAAAACAGAAAACATCAGTTTTACCCCCCAACAAGTTGCCCTTTATAGTCTCGATTCATCTGGACCCAGCCATTCAAATCCTGACCACTAAATGCATTCTCGATAGACACCAGCGGATAATCTTGAAGGAGTACTTTGTACTTCAGAAACAGCTGTAAGGAGTCCATCTGGTCGATTGAACATTTTTAATTAATAATTTAATTTACAATTAAAATATTTAATGTTATGCTTGTTGCAATAGTGGAGTAAAAAATACAGATTGTAATTCTACGAGTCATTCAATTATTAATAATATGTTTTAGTTTTCTCACTTTTTAAACAATTTAATGTAGACAACAATGTGCATCTAGTAACAAAAAAAGTTAAAACTTTTATCACATTTTATCACATAATTTTTCTCTTATGATAACAATTTATTCTCATAAATATTCATGATGGCGCTCACACTAACATTTATTATGTCTGCCAGCTCCTTCTTGAAGTCAATGTTGTACTCATGGCGGGTACCAGCTTCATTGGGAACATAAAATTTGGATGCGCAAACATCCATTCCAATTTCGATTTTACCTTTGTATCCCGCTTCTTCAATTGCGGTTTTAAGTAGATTAAGTCCTGAGAACAAAAAGAAAATTGATGGAACAAAAATTATAAAATATAACAAATATAAATAATAATAATAATAATAATAATAATAATAATAATAATAATAAAAATAAATAAAAATAATT
>OZ022238.1:37737269-37738466 GCA_963978895.1 Erpobdella octoculata | reverse complement strand
ATATATATATATACATATATATATATATATATATATATATATATATATATATATATATATATATATACATATATATATATATATATATATATACATATATATATATAAATGACTATTGTTTAAACATATCTAATCACTAAAAAAATGCACACATAATAAAATAAAATAAACAAATATCACGAAAATACGTAAGATGAACCATCTTCATCTTACACACACATACATACATACATATATAAATACATACATACATACATACATACATACACACATACATACATACATACATACATACATACATACATACATACATACATACATACATACATACATACATACATACATACATAGATACATACACACACATACATACTTTAAATGAACATTTAGTGCCTAAAATATTGTAAAAAACACATACATACATACATACATACATACATACATACATACATACATACATCATACATACATACATACATACATACATAAATACGTACATACATAGATACATACACACACATACATACTTTGAATGAACATTTAGTGCCGAAATATTGTAAAAAAACACATACATACATACGATTCTAGGACTGTTCATCAAAGGACGATTCATCAAAGGACTGTTCATCAAGGACTATTCATCAAGGGACTATTCACCAAGGGACTATTCATCAAAGGACTATTCATCAAGAGGACGGTTCATCATAAGGACTGTTCATCTAATGTCTATTCATCCAGCGGACTATTCATCAAAAAAGTTAATAAAATTGTTTAAGATGTTATTTTCAACCAAAATATGTTACCAAAATGTAGGGTAATCTATATCAAGTTTACAGTGCTACTCTGCTTGCATCCAATACTTTATTCTTTATAATAGAACTAGCGGGGTACCTTGCGTTGCCCGGGGTTTTTAGAGGTTTTTCGATCGTTTTTCTCTCTCCCTTCCGTTTCCTTCACCGCTTGCTCTCACGCTCCCGGTCGCTCTCTTTTCCCGCTTGTCTCCCGCTCCCGGTCACAGCACCAGAAAAACTAAATTTGACTGTTTTCGTAAACTATATATGTACACATTCACCAAAGGCCACAAACACGTCAAAGCATCACACATGCCCACTATGTCAAATCTGGCATCGGTCGTTTAACACCACGGGGCCATGCTTCAAAGACACTTATGCCTCGAGCAATCAACAAGTTTGTAGA
>OZ022238.1:37717269-37732269 GCA_963978895.1 Erpobdella octoculata | reverse complement strand
TTACGTATGTATGTATGTATGATATATATTGGTTGTGGCGTCAAAGCGGTGTGCGGTCTCCTGTTTTGTACTTTGAAAATTTTAGTGAACTTGTAAAAATCGGAAAATACAAGGAACTCTGCTGGAAGATAAGTCAATTTGTTTTATATTATTTCGAAAATAAGTTAGCTGTGAACCTTGTTAGGTAGGGTAGTACTTCTAACTCGGTTATAACACGTGCTAATATTGAACGAGCGATAATGGCGCGCAAACCGATTGTAAGCGAAATGTTGTGTTGTGTTATAAACAACTTAACTTCTATTGATAACCCAAAGTTTCATGATAAATTAGTTGAATTTTACAACAACGATGAGTTGTCAACTGCCAAAAAACAGATTTTCGGGGACTACGAAAACGTCAAAAATGAAAAGTTTAAATCGCACTCTAGTGGATCGAGTAAAAGTGACAAACTAAAAGGAATTCTCGAAATAGTCAAATTTATTTTTGATAACAATTTGGAAAAAGATATGCCTATCTATAGTGCCGTCAACTTTGATAGGCTTCCGATGCTGAAATTTGAGCAAGATAAAAATTCATTCTATAAGATAAATGAAAGAATAGACTCAATTGAGCTTAATATAAAAAAACTCTAAACTGAACAGCAATTTGCTTACGTGTCCACCAATCTGAGTAAAAGACACGAGGCTGAATCGAATGATGGATTTACTCAATTGTCGACAAAAAACGCAAACAACTGTTCTCCTCTCTTATGGTCAGACTTAGTTAGAGAAAGGAGCAACTTAGAAATGATCGAAAACGAAAATGAATTTCTCATTGTTAGTAACCAAAAACTGAAGAATAGAGGGAAAAAAACCTAACTGATATTCATCCATGCATTACCGACAAAATACCTATGAAAATAGTAGGAAGAAAAACGTGTGATTCTTCTTTAAAAGCCAGCAAAACAATAGTTAAGAAAAAGACGTACCATCTTGGAAATGTTAGCAAATGTCTTAAGGAGGCTATAACTGATCAGCTATCCGCCAATGGCATTCAAGTCATTTCCTGCTATCCGCTATTCAGAAAAACTGAAAACGATAAAGTCAACATCAGCCAAGAATCTACTGCTTTCAGGATTTTCATTGAAGATAACGGTGTTGTTAAGGTATGCAATCCAGACATATGGCCAACTGGTATTATCCTACGGGAATGGGAATTCAAACCTCGTTCTCCAGAAGCACAACAGAAAAATGCATCCTCAAACTCATAATGATTGTCGAACTTGACACATCTTCTTCAGCCAACTCTGCATCTATAGACACCTCTTATGAAACTCTAGACAACATCTCAAAATTTTTGTCCAACTCTATACTATCACTCCTTCACATTAACTGCCGTAGTTTAAACTTCAGAACTTGATACCCTTCTTCACTTTTGCTCCCCCGATATTATTGGCATAACTGAAACTTGGCTCAATGATGCTAAAGCAAATTTAGTTATATTTCCTAACTACAACTTTGTTTTCAAGAACCGTAAGGAAGGAAGAGGTGGAGGTGTTGGTCTTCTTGTCAAATCTCATCTATCTTACAAAGTTGTTGAAGTAGATTTTTCAGCCTTCTCTTTTGAGTTCCTGGTAATAAAAGTTACACACCTTCATAAAACCTACACCTATTGTATTATCTACCGCCCGCCAAGCTCTAATATCTCATGTTTTCTAGACGAACTTCATACTTTACTAAATGATTATTTTATGTCACACAGGTTTTTGTTTCTACTAGGTGATTTTAATATTGATTTGCTTAAAATTGATGACCCTGGACACATCTCAAATGATTTTTTCAATCTCCTATCTTCTTACCACATACTACCAACAATCACCAAACCAACAAGAATAACTCCCGAATCGAAATCTTTAATAGACAATATTTTTACAAATGAGCCACTCTGCAATATTTCTTCATCAATAATCTACTACGACTTATCGGATCACCTTCCCATAATCATAACAATGAAACGTACAACAAAAATCTATGCCAAAAAATCTATAAACAGAAGAGCTACAAAGCCTGCAAACAAATTACATTTTCTCAATTTGTTGCAAAATACAAACTGGTCCTGTGTATTTCAAGCTTGCGAAAATGCCGACCCTGAAAAAGCTTACTCAATGTTTATAAACTTATATGATAAGGTTTATAATGAATCTTTCCCTATTTCAAGTTTTCCTTTAGCAAATCCAAAATTTAAAAAAGATTGGATGAACCAGGAATTACTTGATAGGTGCAAATTAAAATCTAAACTTTACAAAAATTACATTAAAGAGCCAACCCTTGAAAATAAAGTCAAATTTGTTCAAAGTAGAAACATATTCAAATCTCTGAAGAAAAAAACTATCAAACAATTTTATGCTGAAAAATTTACTTCTTACAAAAACAACATCAAGAAAACTTGGACTTTAATTAACTCACTCATTAACGGAAATCATAAAAATAATAAATTGCATGATAAATTTGTTGTCAACGATTGCTTGACAACTGACGAATTAATTATTAGTGATGCGTTTAACAGCTACTTTACTGATATCGGAATTAATTTAGCATCCAAGATTCCTGATTATGGAGATTCTTATAAACAATTTTTACCACCTTTAGTTTCAACATTATTTAAATTTTCCTCTTGTACTCACTTAGATATAATTAATATTTCTAAAAAACTTAAAATTTCTCATTCTTCTGGGGTTGATGATATCGACCCTCACCTTGCTATTCTATCTATTGATCACATAGCAGTGGTACTTTCGTGTATCATTAACTGTTCACTACAAACCGGTATTGTTCCTTATCAAATAAAATTAGCAAAAGTATTACCGTTATTCAAATCAGGGAAAAAATCATCAACTTCTAACTACCGTCCAATTTCTATTTTACCATTTTTTTCCAAGTTTTTTGAAAAAGTTGTTCATATACAGCTCTACAATTATTTCAACAAAAATTTATTATTATATGAACATCAGTATGGTTTTCGTCCAGGTTTCTCTACTTATATGGCTGTTAGTAATTTACAAGATAAAATTCTTTACTCAATCGACCATAGTGAAATACCACTTGCAATTTTCCTTGACTTATCCAAAGCCTTTGACACTATTGATCACAATATCATTATTGCAAAACTAAAGCACTACGGTATATCTCAGACTGATCTTAACTGGTTTAGAAATTATTTGTCTGGGAGATCTCAATGTGTACAATTTAACAATGAATTGTCCAGTTTCAAATCTATTACTTGTGGTGTTCCCCAAGGATCTATACTCGGGCCGCTTCTGTTCATAATCTACGTTAATGATCTCTCCAATAGCTCTCTGTTTTTTAAATATTTTCTATTTGCTGATGACACAACTGCTTTCATTTCAGATAAATCTTTACCAGATTTGATACAAAAAACAAACACTGAACTGAATAAATTATCCTTTTGGTTTAAATGCAATAAATTATCTCTCAATGCTGATAAAACTAACTACATTGTATTTCATAATCCTCGTAAAAGGTTTTCCCCAGACAACATAGAACTAACAGTTGATGGCTCTAAAATAGATAATGTTTCTGTAACAAAATTTTTAGGAGTCTACGTTGATCAACACTTAACATGGGCTCATCATGTAAACTATGTTTTCAAAAAAGTTTCCCTGCATTCAGGTATAATTCATCGTCTTTCGTGGTTTCTTCCTAGCAAGGTTTTGCTGACACTGTACTTTTCATTAATATATCCTTTCATTAACTATTGTAATTTTATATGGTGTATCAACTACAGAAGTCGAATAACGAAAATAATGATTCTACAAAAACGTATTATTAGAGCAATTTTTCACCTGCCCAGGAGTCATTCAACCAAAACCACTCGGATAAACAACCATTTGTTGACAATTGATCAAGTCTGTCTATATCAATCAGCAATTTACATGTATAAGTATGCACATGATCTTTCACCCCAATATTCAACGAGTCACCTTTATAAAGCAGAAGAAGTTCACAACCATTTTGTGCGTTCTAAACACTGTTTCCGTTCAGGATTGATCCGCTCGACACTTGGAATGCACTCGATAAAATTTGTTGGTCCTAAGATCTGGAATTCTCTGCCGCATGACATCAACAAAAGTTCTCTCAGCTCATTCAAGGCTTCTCTGAAAAACTACCTGCTGCACAAGACTTTGAAAGACTTCATACCAATTCAGTGAAGATATTTGCTCTTTTGTAAATTTTTACTTTTTTACAATTTTATGTACAGGGTTACAGTCTCGCAGGAACATTTGTTCTTTTTCTGTTGCCCCTTATTTGTTTTTTGTCGAAATTGTGATTTTTTTTAGAAATAAATTTGTGAAAAAAAAAATGTATGTATGTATGTATGTATGTATGTATGTATATATGTATGTATGTATGCATGCATGCATGTATGTATGGTATGCGGACTTTTCATCAAAGGACGATTCATCAAGGGACTGTTCATCAAGGACTATTCATCAAGGGACTATTCATCAAGAGACTATTCATCAAAGGACTATTCATCAAGAGGACAGTTCATCATAAGGACTGTTCATATAAAGACTATTCATCAAGAGGACTATTCGTCAAATTTTGAAGCCACTCAGCAACCTTTATCAATATATACCCAGGATATTTTCAGCGTAAAGTAATTATGTATTTTTTAAAGACAGTTCTTCATTTTTGATAAAATACATTTTAAACATATCAGTAATTTAAAAAAAAATAGTGATGGCAACCAGGGTTGTTAAGAGCGGTACTATTGGCTGACAAGATCGTTGATGACAGCGCCGCTACATTTTTTTTAGCTGTTCGCTATTCGCTACCGCAACTTTTATTAAAAAAACAAAAGAGGTTTTTTATATCAATTAAATGATTTCCAATGTATTTAGTTTTTATTTGAAGTTTGCATGAAATCTGAGTCTGGTTGATTTATCGACGAGTGTAATCGTCTCTTTGAAATGACCTTTCCTGACCTCGCTAAAGCGAGCGTGTGCGTCTCTTTGAAGTGTGGCAAAAGTGGTATACCGGGTGTTAGTGATGTTTTGAGGTGTATGGCATCCGGCTGTTTGAGTGTGTATATACTTACAGTTTGTACGAACAGTTGAAGGCAGTTTTTTTAAACTTGTTATTCAATTGTCTTTTGCTCGTTTGATCTTATGATCTTGACGTTATTTCTTGTCCAGTTGTTTTATTTACTGTATGTGACGAATAAAATTGTTGTATATTACAACCATGTCTTCTACAAACTTGTTGATTGCTCGAGGCATAAGTGTCTTTGAAGCATGGCCCCGTGGTGTTAAACGACCGATGCCAGATTTGACATAGTGGGCATGTGTGATGCTTTGACGTGTTTGTGGCCTTTGGTGAATGTGTACATATATAGTTTACGAAAACAGTCAAATTTAGTTTTTCTGGTGCTGTGACCGGGAGCGGGAGACAAGCGGGAAAAGAGAGCGACCGGGAGCGTGAGAGCAAGCGGTGAAGGAAACGGAAGGGAGAGAGAAAAACGATCGAAAAACCTCTAAAAACCCCGGGCAACGCAAGGTACCCCGCTAGTTCTATTATAAAGAATAAAGTATTGGATGCAAGCAGAGTAGCACTGTAAACTTGATATAGATTACCCTACATTTTGGTAACATATTTTGGTTGAAAATAACATCTTAAAAAATTTTATTAACTTTTTTGATGAATAGTCCGCTGGATGAATAGACATTAGATGAACAGTCCTTATGATGAACCGTCCTCTTGATGAATAGTCCTTTGATGAATAGTCCCTTGGTGAATAGTCCCTTGATGAATAGTCCTTGATGAACAGTCCTTTGATGAATCGTCCTTTGATGAACAGTCCTAGAATCAACACATGTTGATGCCCAAGTTAACTCGCAAAAGACAGCGCAAGTGTTGCAGAACAGAAAAGCTCTTGCTTCCATTTTCGAAACTATTAAATTTGCCGCAATTTAGAATATTGCACTCAGAGGACACAGGGATGACGGCCGCATCGATCCTGATTGCTCATATCCTGTTGAAAACGATGGAAACTTCCGCATGCTTCTGCGTTTCCGTGTCAACAGTGGAGACAATGTTTTGCCGAACCATTTGCATGAAGCAAAAGGCAATGCAATGTACACCAGCAAAACGGTCCAGAATGAACTGCTTCAAATTTCAGCAGACATGGTGCGTGACACCATCCTGCAACGTGTTTCAGCCTCGTCATGATGAGGTCCTCATGGCCGATGAGACAACAGATCGTTCAAACCGTGAACAGTTAGTCATCGTGGTACGGTATGTAGACAAACACCAAATTGGTTTTGTAGTTAGGGAAGATCCAATTCAAATCATTGATTTGATATCTGATATCCGATCTTGCTTGTTGAAAGCACGTGACAATAATGTTGACGATTCAATTGAGGTTCGAATGTCAGGAAAAAATATAGCATCTGTATTGAAATTGCAACAGATGGCGTTTGAACCAATGTTAATGGTCGCACAATGCTATGACGGGGCTGCGTCAATGTCAAGCGAAAGAGTCGGATCAGCCGCCAACCAGGAACGTAAATTCAGCATTTTCCAGGGGGGGGGCAAAATTTTCCCGCCATAATATAGCTTACTGACAGGGTTACCCGGTGTTGTCCGGGTTTTTTGTGCTTAGTTTTGTCTCGTTTTTGCCAATGAAACGTCAAAGAAATAACAGATTTTTTTGTAATTTTTCAAAATTTTCTCATCAATGAAGTTACCTGCATGCCAAATGTTGTTAAAATTGCTCCAGCGGCTTGGATGTGATAAACGAATGCTCTCACACTTATTACCTTTTACATTTATATAAATACGTAGGTACAAGCAGAGAGGGATGGGGAAATGCATCCCCCATCAGAGTATCAAGTGAAATTTTTTTGGTATAATACCTTGTTTTTGGAAAACGACCGCAGCTTTTTTGGGAGGAGAAATTGGAAGTCTTTAAAAAAAATTTAGAAAAATACTTATGACTACCCCTTACCGGTTATCAGCTTTTTGGAAGAGAATATAAAAAATTTTCTGAAGTGAATCCCCCACCAGAAAATTATGGATTCGCCACGCGCCACTGGGTATAAGGGGGATGAATGATTTAATCATATTGCAGTAAAACAAGTAAAGGAAAAACGAGTTTTTCAACACAAACTTTGATTTCAAATACATTCAATTTAGAAATGCAAAAGATGTTCAAAGTTTTTTTTTTTAATTGAATCATGTATTTTCATCAAATATAAAGCTATGCTGAAAGTTTCAACTTCCAAGCTAGTCAAAATGCTGGTTAAATTTCACTTGCAAGATTTGCGTACAGAGAAAGACACACACACACAAACAAACAAACAGAGATTGTAACCTAAATAAAAGTTTGTAAAAAAGATGTCCAAAATGGGGTGGGTATAATTTTGTTTTATTTTTGTGTACTAAATAATAACTTTGATGTAGACAGCTATGAGGGAATCAACATTGTATCAATACCACTAATGGGGTAAAATTCCACGAGTTCGCTGATTGTATTTTGGCACAGAAAACAGCTAATCTTTGGACCAACACTGATACACAAATTATTACTCTGCAGTAATTGGTAAATCTAGCATCGAGCTAAGATATAAAATTGTCTACACACGCAAAAAGAATTCCAATACGCATTGAATCATCACGAGGTTAAGTAAAGTTAAAATTAACATATTATATAGTAAACTCTAAGTAATTTTTTTTTAATTTTGGAAATCAAGGGGGGCGAATCGTCTATACACGCCAGAAGGATTCCAATACGCATTGCATCATCACTAGGTTAAGTAAAGTTAAAATTAAATAAATATATAGTAAACTCTGGGTGAAAAAATTCAAATTTTGAAAATCAGGGGGGGCAAATGCCCCCCCTCCCCCCCCCCAATTTACGTCCCTGCCGCCAACATAAAGAAATATGCCGCAAACGCTGAATATTTCCATTGTGCTAACCATGGCCTATATTTAGCTACTTCATAAGTCACCTCAGTTGATGTGATTCGCAATGCGCAATCGACAATGGAGTCGATTATTGTGTTCATTACCGACAGCGCTAAAAGAAATGACTTACTTAATCACAGTAATATAAAACATAAATTAATCAAGCTGTGTCAAACGAGAATTTTAGAACGACACGTAGCAGTTGAAAGGTTTTAGGAGCAGCTTCCCAATATAGCATTGGCTTTGGAAGTGATGAAGACGTGGAAAGACAAGAAAGCGAGCAGTAACGCCACAACGCAGATCAACAGTTTGTTAAAAACAGAGTTTCTTGTTGGAGTTTGCATACTCTTGGTCATTTCAGCTCATCTGCGTCCCTTGTCGCTTGCACTACAAGAAAAAGGTCTCGACTTATTAACTGCGTTGAACAAAGTCGAATCTGTAATGACTGTAATAAACGACATAAGAAAAAACGTAGAAAGAGAGTTCAAATCGCTGTTTCTCGAAATTATTAATATGACAGAGGAACTAGGATTTAACATTGAGACCCAGCGCGTTGTAGCTATCTTAAGATATCGGTCTAATGTTTCAAAGAACGAAGATCCTGAGACATATTATAGAGTCAATGTCTTCATTCCCGCTTTGGACGCCATAATCTTGGACATGAACGATCGATTCTTAATGCAGCAGAAAGCTACGTTTACACTAACCTTTCTGTTGGCCAAAAACGTCATTTTTGAAACAACGACATGTCAGATGGTTAAACCGGCATTTGATAAATACGTCGATGTTCTGCGTTTCAAAATGTCATACATATCTGAAGAACTGGTGAAAGCAGAGTTCAAAGTGTGGGCTGCCATGTGTCGCCGGGCGCAGCCGAAATCGGATGAAGTATCTGCTATTTCTGCTGTCAATAAGTGTCCGGCTGATACATTGCCAGCTATACATACTATGCTCACAATTCTTGCTACTTTGCCTATGTGCACTGCGGAAGCCGAAAGAACGTTCTCCAAAGTGGAGCACACTCTGACAACACTACGCAGCATCATGTTGGAAGAAAGACTAGATGCAAGCTAATCGAGATTTGTTGCCTTGCACAGAAGTAGTAATTGATCAGTACTATCTGAGAGGTGCCGATGGCCGCCGGAGGATTGACTTTAAATTGTAAATTTGTTTTTTTTTAGTTATAACATGAAAAAATCGTTGAAGGATGTTGCTGATTTTTATTAACGAAATAAAATTAATACAAATTTTAAACATGTAAATGCTTGTTTGACCTTCCCCTTCAGTCATCGGAAAAAAGTTTTGGAGTAAAGTTGGCCCCCTCAAAAAGGTTCTAGATCCGCCAGTGAGTGGTTCCCATCCCCTTTTTCACGTAAGCTACCACACTTAATTGAATCTCTCGCACTTAAATAGGCCCTCCCGCACTTAAGTGGACTCCGGCACTCAAGAGGGTCCTTCTTGACTTTTATCTGGCCTTTCCCTGACCTGTTACTGGCCCTTCCCTGACTGCGGAGCAGGCCATCTAGTCAATGTCAACTAGCCACCACCCAAAAAGTCGCTAGCCCAACTTGTCGCCACCCAACTAGTGGCCAGCCCATCTAGTCGCCACTTAACTAGTCGCTAGCCCAACTAGTCGCCGCCTATCTAGTTGCCGGCCCAACTAGTCGCCGCCCAGCTAGTAGCCAGGTTGCAAAAATGTTTCTTTTAAAACGACATTTTTTGGAATTTATTTATGTAATCATTTACGTAATTTTATTTAATTTGTTTTTAATTACAATTTGTTTTTCACAAATTTCGCAAACTTCAACAGAATTATAAAAGTATATTTGTAATAAAAAGCAAGCCTATAATTAAAATTACAGCTCGATTGGATGAGGGGAAGTTAGTTAATTTTTACATTCAAGGTTTGCGAACATTAAAGCAAGCAAGTCCGGCAGTGAAATTAATATTAGGGGTTTTAAAAAAATCAAATACAATTAAATAAATGTTTACATATATAAATTTAAGAAACTGTCATTTAAACAAGTAAAAGAAAAAACGAATTTTTCAACACAAACTTTTATCTCAATAGACTCGATTTAAAAATACGAAAGATATTCATATATATATATATATATATATATATATATATATATATATATATATATATATATATATATATATATATATATATATATATATATATATATATATATATATATATATATATATATATATATATATTTATATATATATATATATAAAGCCAGTTGGCGATTTAAATAAAAGATGAACATTAATAGTCGTAGTCTTTTTGTAGTTAAAAAACGCAGCCTAGAAGTGTTTTGCAAAAAATTCGTCAACCTAAAATGGAGAGTTGTATTTAATAGAGCATGTTTAGAAGAAAATTTAATTCCTCGCTATGTGAAATATATATATATATATATATATATATATATATATATATATATATATATATATATATATATATATATATATATATATATATATATATATATATATATATATATATATACAGTAAATTGGCTCGATATTTTCAGATAAACATGCTCTATTGAAATACGCACGCCATTTGACCGAAACAAACTTTTTAGTATTCTGTTTACACTTTTTTTAAATTTTTAAAACATCACTACAAAATGTAAAACTGTAAGCTTTATTATAAACCAACAGGCCAGTTTCGGCTTTATATCTTCAGGGTTGTTTACAAAACAATTTCTAGGCTTACCAAACATAATAAAGACAGTTCCAAGTCCGAACAATAAATAATTTAAAATTGAGACAAAATAAGTTAAAACCAGATTAATAAATCAATAATAAATCTCAGCAGATATTCTAGTTAATCAGAAAATAACTAAAACTACGTGGTTTATCGTGTTTCCATCTGAGCGTAACAAAATCTGACAAAAGTCCAACATCATAGAAAACCCATACTAATATTATACACAATATTGAATTAAAAATTTTCATCTTTGTTTGTCTTTCCGTCTAACGGTTATATTTTGATTATCGTCCAGATGAGTAAACGCATTTGGGATCTGAATGTCTTCCGAAAAAACTGAAGAACTTTCACCAATCACCACCGCATTCTGCAATGATCCCTCCTTTATGATTTCGATGAAACGCCAGTCGCCGTCACATTTTGTACCAAACCATCCTTCACAAACCCTGAAGAACCATCAGTCACCACCACATCATCCACCAAGCCCATCCGTCTATCTGTTATCTGAATATATATATATATATATATATATATATATATATATATATATATATATATATATATATATATATATATATATATATATATATATATACATATATATATATATATATATATATATATACATATATATATATATATATATATATATATATATATATATATATATATATATATATATATATATATATATATATATATATAGCTTTTTTGTTCTTTTTTTAAATGCTTTTATTTAACTTCATTCGTCTCTCTGTTTGTTTGTTTGTTTGCTTGTTTGTTTGTTTGTTTGTTTGTTTGTTTGTTTGTTTGTTGGTTTGTTGGTTTGTTTGTCTGGTGTAATCAAATCTTAGAAAAGATAAATCGCCCACTTTTCGATTGTTTTAGATTCAAAAATTTTAGTTCGTTGACTCAGATAAAGAGACTAATATGTATAATATGTATTTACTAAAGATAGCCCGTCAAAAATGACAGATTTGTTTAAATCTAATTATATATTATTTTACGCATACATACATACATACATACATACATACATACATACATACATACATACATACATACATACATACATACATACATACATACATACATACATACATACATACATACATACATACATACATACATACATACATACATACATACATACATACATACATACATACATACATACATACATACATACATACATACATACATACATACATACATACATACATACATACATACATACATACATACATACATACATACATACATACATACATACATACATACAGACATACATACATAAGAAATTATGCATGTAGATGAGTATAATAATTGACTAATTCACAATTATTTGCAATTCGTTTATTCAGTAAAGGATTACTTTGATAACAATGTTTTTTGTAAAAATTCTTGAGTTTTTCAATAAATATGCTAGATCGTAATGAAATTTTCACACAACCTTGAGAGTCACAGGAAATCAAATATAGAGAAAAAAATTTGAAATCCGTCACAAAATGAGCGGAGCGGGTGAGCGAGCGGGAACTATATATATATATATATATATATATATATATATATATATATATATATATATATATATATATATATATATATATATATATATATATATATATATACATATTCTCATTTATATATATATATATATATATATATATATATATATATAAATGAGAATATGTACGTAAGTATAGATGTCCTTTATGCATTGCTACACAATTCATTCAATCGTAGTGCAATTTTTACACAAGCTTGAGAGGCAATGGTAGAAGGTTTTTGTGAAAAAAAATTGAAATCGGTCACCAGCGGGCTGCTGGTGATGTGGGTTGCTGCGGCGAAACCCAATTTGAACTGGAGTCCACCAGCTGTGTCTCAGAGCATGTGACGGATGCCGGCCGTACAGACGGCACAAGTCAGGTGGGTCATGATGATGAGCCTGTCAAAGACGGTCATGATAAGGAACCTTGCAAAGATGCTCAAAATGAACCATGCAAAGATGGTGACAGTGATACAGTCGGTTTGGACGTCAAAAACCAAACTAAAGAAGATGAGAAGAGTGTTGAAAACGAAATGCAAAACGATGAGGATGAAAGTGACGATGATTATTATAATAATGGCAATAAAAACTATGTCTTTCATACATAGAGCGAGGGTTCTGAAACGGAAGCCTCCATAACAGACAACGGCACCGAATATTCAGGGTCAGATTTTAGTGAAGAATCTGACTCGGATGAAGCAACCGAGGATTTAGAAACGGACGAAACTCCGATGGAAAAATACGTCAAAGTTAACTTGACAAAAAAAAGAAGACACTGATTTGAGAGACGATGGCGATAATTTGAAGAAAGATCCGCTGGACGATACGAAAGTTGACACCGACGAAAGAGCCGAGTTGGAATGTAAAAAGAAAACGTTCGATTGTAGCTTGGAAGAAAACAAACATGACGACGATGAACTTCTCCAAAACAACAATAGCAATGCAGCAAGCAAAAACTCTGGAAAAGATGAGACAGGAACAGAGAACGGTACCGAGGGTTTTAAATCAGATGAATCCACAGAGGATTCTAGATCAGATAGACTAAGAGTCATTATCAAATCAAATAACAGTTTGATGAAGGGATTTATTGGATTTATGGAACGACGTGTTTTCGAAAAACCTTTTGAAGAGTTTCTTGAGAGAGATCTAAAAGATGTGAAGGAAGAAGAAAAAGCAGACAATTACGATAAACCGTGCAAAGATGTTCAGGACGAGGCATGCCAAAAAGGCTGTGATGAACCGTGCAGAAATGGCGTCGATGAGCCAAAGAAAGACTCTGTTGATGAGCCAAAGAAGGACTGGAAGAAACTGTGTCAAACGGTCAAGAGACTTGACCATGTTGTTTGCGAATTGCGGTCAAAGCCACGAGTAAAGATCAAGGTAATTTGGTGTTCGTGGCCGAGTCGCATTTCTCAAAAGCGACTATGCTGTTCGGGACGAACAGAATTAAGAAGGGGGTAATAATGTAAAATCGCTGATATATACATACCTACATAGATACATACACACACATACATACTTTGAATGAGCATTTAGTGCCAAAATATTGTAAAAAACACATACATACATACATACATACATACATACATACATACATACATACATACATACATACATACATACATACATACATACATACATACATACATACATACATACATACATACATACATACATACATACATACATACATACATACATACATACATACATACATACATACATACATACATACATACATACATACATACATACATACATAAACACAGACACATATACATGCACATACACATACATACATACACACATTCATACGCACATACATATATATATAGTTCCCGCTCGCTCTCCCGCTCCGCTCATTTTGTGACGAATTTCAAAAAAATTTACATACATACATACATACATACATACATACATACATACATACATACATACATACATACATACATACATACATACATACATACATACATACATACATACATACATACATACATACATACATAAACACAGACACATATACATGCACATACACATACATACATACATACACACATTCATACGCACATACATATATATATAGTTCCCGCTCGCTCTCCCGCTCCGCTCCGCTCATTTTGTGACGAATTTCAAAAAAAATTTCTCTATATTTGATTCCCCTTGACTCTCAAGGTTGTGTGAAAATTTCATTACGATCGGATGAATGGTGTAGCAATGCATAAAGGATATATATATATATATATATATATACATATATACATATATACAAACATTCATTTTTATATATATAGATATATTGTTTACGCGAAATTGCTAACATACATACATACATATTTAGCAAATTATGTATGCAGATATGTTTATATATATATGAATATATATATATGAATATATATATATATATATATATATATATATATATATATATATATATATATATATATATATATATATATATATATATATATATATATATATATATATATTAGGGATGTCACGGGTACCCGAACCCGAACTCGAGTTCGGTACTACCCGGTCTTTTTCTGATACCCGAACCCGAACTTGAACCCGAAAGTGTGAAAATTTGATACCCGAACCCGAACCCGAAAATGTGAAAACTTGATACCCGAACCCGAAAATGAGAAAACTTGATACCCGAACCCGAACTCGAACCCGAAAATGTGAAAACTTGATACCCGAACCCGAACCCGAAAATTCATAAGCTTAATACCCGAACTAGAATTTGTGAACAAATAAAT